>BCHH01000003.1:3965223-4143059 GCA_001599595.1 Beverwykella pulmonaria
CCCGTGTCGAGCAGCAGCTTGACGACGGCTTCGTGCCCGCTCTCGGCAGCCCACGACAGCGGCGTCTGACCGTTGGAATCCTTCGAGTCGACTTCGACTCCGACACTTTGAAGAATCCTCTCAATTGATTCTGTAATTCCAAGATTCGCTGCTAAATGCAGCCCCGTCATTTGCCTTGGAACCTTTTGACTGTAATTTGCATCCCAGGAACTCTTGCGGGCTAGCATTGCTTGAACTGCTGCTTCAACCTTAATTGTGCATTTCAAAAAGGTCAAGACTTCCGGATGCAGACTTGACGACTGGCAGGCATGGTATCCCCAGTAGCGTGCAGCGTAGTCATACAGAGGGTTAAGCAGCAGCCGCTCCTCAAAGGAAGAATCTGTAGGACAAAACCCGCTTCCAAAGACGGTAAATGAGAGGTATGTCACACAGATTGTCGTGATGTCGACTTCTGCAGTTGAAAACCATCGTTTTTGCGTTCGTTCAAAATATTTTTGCGTGGTGTAATGAACCAGACGAATAATACGGCTTTCTTCATCAACAGTGACCAGGCCAGCACAAGCTGAAATCACATCTTCTATTGACGAAATATTTTCCTCATCCAATTCTGCTTCACCGACCTCAACGGCAAGAGCGTGCTGAAGTTCTAAAGTAGTCAGTGGCCTTTTTGCACAGGTGATCCATGATAGAACCTGCTTAGCAAGTTCTTTTTGATCACCCAGTTGCCCTTCAATGCGCTCCATAGCAGTATCATATGCATCGTCATATGATGCAGAGCCAGCAGTATCATATATGCATCGTCATATGCTGCAGAGCCAGCAGGCAACTTTTTCAAAGCAGATTTAACAGCTTTGATAGATTTCTTTCCAATCAAGGAATCAAGATAAAGCTGTGCAAGTAAGAACCTAGTAACTTAGTGCGTGATTAGAAAAGGTACAGAACAGCACTTACATGCCATCGACTGCTTTGACTATTTCAGTCTTAATTTCTTGCTGTAGATCTGGACTATTTCTGACAAAAGATGGCAGATCAGTAATACGCCCATTAATATATCTCCCTACGTCTTGTTCGCTAGCGCGAATTTCCAAAAATAGATCCTGTTTGAATTCTTCGATTATTTCTGGAATGAATCGTGATGTTGCAAAAAGGTTTATCCCGCACTTGCTTTGGAGGTCACGCAGCCTTTTGAGCATCTGCACCCGGCAACCACCTTGTTCTTGACATTCATCCAGCGCGTCAATAGCAACAAAAACCTGAGAATACTCAGCGGCTACTGACTGAAGGGCCGTGGAGATATCATCCACAGAGGGCCGAGTCTTCTTAACTTTGTACCGGTCATGGAGGGATTTGACGCTTTCTGGTAGAGAAGGTCTGCCTTGAGCTAGCTGCTTTAGCAGACTTGCAAGGAGATCTTCTAAACTTTGCTCAAATTGTCGCTTGAAATTGCAGTAGATGTACGCAGTGATAACGTTGTCATCATCCTGGAAGCGTGCAGAAAGCTCTTCAACTACAATTGATGTGAGGATCGTCTTTCCGGCTCCCGGAATACCTGGGCAAAATAATGTCTGTTTGCTGGTTTCTGTCCAGCTTTTGAATTCCGCTGAATCTAGAAGCCACTGTCCAGTTCCAGCTTGCCGCTTCTTAAGAAAGTCATGCTGCTGAGGAAAGTAGTCCACCGGAGTTAGCCAGTCGAGGATCTCCTTCTGTTCATGATTTTCATGGTATCGCACCAATTTGGTAGTATCGTCTCTTGTCTGCCGTGAAGTAAAGGCATTCAGCAAGGTGATGTTGTCGTTAATGCGACTCCGAAGATTGCGGATGTCCTCTGGCTCCATAGACAGTCGCTTCCAGGCCCTTCTAACCTTGCGGTTGATGCCTGTTTGTCGTGATTCCAGCTCAGCATACTTGCCCAATATGCGCTCCAGCTCGCCAAGGACGTTCTGACAGCCATGGAGGATAGTCCGTAAATCCGATTCCTCTTTAGGGCTGAGGTCTCGTTCCGATGCCGCTACTTCGGCATCTGAAAGGACAATCGAGAGGTTTCGGACCCTAGATATACATTAGCAACGACCAGCCCTGGGTTCATGGTTACTCACACATCGGATGCACTCTTGAATTCGCCAGGAGCGCCAGCGAAGTCCTTCCTGATCTTGTTAGCTAACTTGATAACGGCTAAAAAGTCGCCGAAGCTGAACCCAAAGCTCATTGTAACATGAGTGTCATGGTCTTTTTTTAAGGGGATGAAAATAAAGCTGGTCAGTCAGCGGAGTGAACTGGCCGAGAGCAACTGAGGCTGAGCTGCTGCGTACTAAATTAACCGAAGATTTTCCGGGAAGTGAAGACTCCTCCCATTGCGTGTCATCCTGTTGTACTGTATGCATCAGCACATCACCCTCACATCTACTCGAATTGTACCCAAGAACATGGCACCACGCCTAGCAGCATTTCGGCACCAGCTCATCAGTGATATGATACTTAGTGGCACACTCAAGCAGGCTGACATTGCTAAAGTAGCAGGTTGTGCTAAACGCTCAGTCCAAGCCATAGCTTCCAACCTTTGACACTTTGGTACGACGAGAGCCCCATCGAACGGCGCCGGGCGATGACGACGAATCACCCCTCCTATGCTTGAAGCCCTCCGTGGATACTTGCGAGTAAATCCTGGCCTATGCCAGGATGAAATGACCGTCTTGTACGACGATTTTGGTATTCTTCTCAGTATATCTGGCATCAGCAAGGCTCTGGAGGATATGGGATGGAGTAAGAAAGTTACGCGACATGCGGCCCAAGAGCGCAACGCAGATCTTCGTGATTACTACACACACAATATTTCCGAGTTTCGTTCATAGCAGCTTGTCTACGTCGACGAGTCTGGGTGCGATAAACGTGTTGGCTTCAGGGGAACCGGCTGGTCTCCCCTTGGAGTGACACCCGTACAAGTAGCTCGTTTCCATCGTGGTCGTAGGTATCAGATTCTGCCGGCATACACTCAGGACGGTATACTTCTTTCACGGGTATTTCAGGGATCCACCGATGGTAACATGTTCGAGGACTTCATCGAACAACTTCTACAACACTGTAACCCATTCCCGCAGCCGAGGTCAGTTATTATTATGGACAATGCATCATTCCATCACACCGAGCGAATCAAGCAGGTGTGCCAGGACGCAGGCGTCATACTGGTGTACTTGCCGCCATACTCGCCAGACCTTAATCCGATCGAAGGGTTTTTGGCAGAGTTCAAAGCCTTCATCAAGAAGCAGTGGCACGAATTTGAAGATAGCCCCCATCAGGACTTCAAGGCGTTCCTTGAATGGTGTATTGGTGTCGTTGGTGGCAGAGAGCGGAGCGCGAGAGGACATTTCAGGCACGCAGGAGTGGACATAGAAGAGTTCAAGTGACATGAATTACAATACTAATAAATCCTACTCTACTCTAGTTCTGCACTGTGAGACCGCTTTTGCCGCTTGGCCCATTCTGGGATATCATGAATGAAGCGTCGGGTAACTCCACGCCTTACACCCTTCGAGATGAAGAAATTAGGATCCTGGTCCGAATATATATGCTTTAGATCTAATCCATTGTCCAGCGCTGCCTCGCAAGCTTTCGTGACATCTGCTTTTAAAACTTCTCCAGCAAATTTTGACTGCTGTCATTCGCTATAAAGCTGGACAGCTTTATCATTGAAGCCTGAGATGTTGAGTAGACTAAAATTACAGCAGTCCACTTCTGGCTGTGTTGAGGATTCCGCGGAACCGGCAATGGATGGCTGGTGGGAAGAGGGGGGAACGTTTATGATGTTAATAGGCGGAAAAGGGGTGGGGGCATTAACTGGTACGTCTGTCTGCCGTTTGAGTCGTTGTTGCTCTTCTGTCACCAGTTGCTCGCGGATATTATCTGGGACATCATCATGGCTCTCCACCGAGTGACCTCGCTCTACTCAGTCGATGATACCTTTGAGATGAGGTGTCCGCAGTTTGTAACGCTTCTTGCTATTTGAATCCTGCCAGCAGTAGGGGCCTATATCGCATGGAGAGCCAGGGCATCGAAACAGGGCATATATATCCCGCCAGACAGATGGATGGCCACTGCTGTCTTCCTCTGCATCCAATTGTGTAGCGCGATCAGCGAGCATTCGCTTTGTGGCAGTCGAGCCTCGCTTAGATCCTCGTTTCGTCGTGTCAGCGGATGGCTGAGAGTCTGCGTACTTGAACGAAATGCTGAGCCTGAGTTTCTTACCGCTTCGGAAGAGCTCTTCCCACCGTAAAAGTTGCTTTTCTGTCACCAACCAGTCAATGTTAGTGCTATTAAATCGCTTAGTAAGGTCACGCTCGGAGCGATCGTTCACAGATGCAACCACTGTGGTATCATCACATCGGATAGGCCTATTATGAGCCACTTTGTTCTGCAACAACTCTTCAAGGCTAGGCTTAAAAGACTCATGCCAGTATTCAGTAGGTGCCAGCACCAAATCCTGATCCGTGTCCCTTGAGATCGCCTTCTTGTTTACCGACACCTTCCACTCAATAGAGTAGTGTAGGCAGGTCGGTACATCTTCCTCATAGGTATTGTGTGGGTCCCATTAGTCGAGTCTAAGGAATCAAAGCTTTTCTGACCCTTGCGGTAGCTGACGGGAAAGGCGGTCGGCGGAGCGGGCTGGAGATCGGCTTGAATGGTAAAGGGCAGGAGTTTCCACACCATTCGTGCATGCTTCTATCGTCTGAGAAAAAGTGAGTTCATGGTCAGGGAAATCATAAGCCATCTTTGAAGCTGCATAGAGGAATGGTTGGCGAGTGTTGCAAACAGGTGAGGAACAGGCGGGAAAAAGCTGAGACGGTGGAGGAGGACTGGCGGAACTCCCAACAACGTTGTCTAAATTTAGCTGCGAGTCGGCGCCTGTGGAGACGGCCTCTAGCCAGTCAAGGATGCTGCTCGACTTCTCCGTCTCAAAATGTTTCTCCATGTTGGAGTAAGAGTAAGAGTACTGCAATACTGGAAATGGAAGCTGTCGGTAGAGAAGTGTCAGTCAGATTGTGGAAATAAAGTTTGAAGCTGTCAAGCTTCAGCCGCGGATCGTACAGCTGGTCAGGCAGTATTTGCGGGGAAAGGGGTAAATAGCCAATGATAGAATGGATAGGTCGATGCCACGTTTTGTGTGGCTGTGACAACGTTAGGTTTTTGTTGGAAGGTCTTAAGCGCTAAGCGCGGCACAAGGGGCTATTATATACAATTAAAACCAACTCATTGAAGGCCAGATAAAATGCCAGTAAGTCTTGGCAAGGATCCGTGCATAGAAAGAACACGCGCATATGAAAAAGCCAAAGGTGATTTTGCAAGTCTCTGTACCCCCAAGTCTCCTCATCTTCTCAGGATCCTCCATCATCCCCCTTCCCCTCTCCATAATACCCCTCCATCTCCTCGACCAACCCCTTCCACACATCTCTATACCTTTCATTCGCTACATTCCCCCCCTCGGCGCCCTCCCACCCCTTGACATGCAAGCACCTCACCCCCTCACCCCCCTTCTCCTTTACCACATCATCCATCTCCCCATCATTCGCGCTCCACTCGACCGGAATCCTCTTCCAGGGCATCTGCCCCTCCATCCTATGCACATAAATCAACAAATCTTGCTCCGGGTACGCCGCATTTGGGGGGGCGTTCGGTCCAGTGAGGATGTACAGGTAGTAGTTGAATAAGGTGAGTGAGGGGGAAATCAGCATGAAGCACGCGCAGAGGTAGTTGATATGGCCTGGCTCTTCCCATTCTCGTTGCGAGCCGTAGGTATCGGAGGATGCTGCCATTAGATATGTTTCCGGCGGCTCAGCTCTTCCCTCAGTTTCCTCCATTTCTGTTGAGTTCGAGGGTAGGGTCTTCATGGGCGTACTTAATTCCGGGTCCGTGAATATCCCATCTAGGGTTTGGAGCAAGAACGAATCAGCGTCCAGGTATAGGATCTTATCCCAGTCCGTTAGTTGCCATAGTCGTAGCTTTGAGAGTACATCTCGGAAGCGAGAGTTTGCGATGAAATCCTTGTCGAAGGCGTCTGGGAGGTCAAGCGGTTCAATGGGGATGATTGTTGCGCCATCCGCTTTAAGAATAGATATTTGGGATGCAGGTACCGCTGGTAGGACGAGCACCAGGAAGGGTACGTTAGATAGGTTTGTTCGCGTCTTCTTGGCGTGCTTGATTTGGTAGTTTAGAAGTCGGACGGAGATGAAGTACGGGTCTTTGATCGGATCGGCCGTTGAGTCAGTGTCGGTAGAATTGTCGTGGTTCGGCTTAGATGTAGGAGGGCCCAAGAATGTTGCATATGCAAATTCCTCATGTCTGTAGTTGCTGATTGAGGGAGAAAAGGGTAGATGCAGGCCTGGGAGTGGCCATGCTGGGGTGAGAAGGTAGATGTAGCCTACAGCGCTCAGAAGCGATGCAACAACGATGAAAACGCAGAACCTTCGCGCCTCGGGCTGCATTTGTTGACCGTATCAAAAAGTGCTAATGCTCGAAGATTGAAGTAACTTCATTCTTAATGATCATCAGCGTGATGAGTGGGCGATCGACAGATATAATTATTGTACGTGGCTGGCACCGTTCAGCCGTAATGGACAGGTGATATATTTTGGGATGCCCCGGTTACACGTGCCGGTAATCAAACGGATACGAGACTTATGCACATGCGCACATACGGTCAGAGTGAGAAATGTAGTAATTGATTTTGCATTTTGTGATCGGTATTTGTAGGTTGTCACTGCATATGCCAGAGCATCAGGTTCCACTACCAACACACGACCGAAGCTGGATTCTCCTAACCCAAGAGATGCGAGTCTCTAGAATCAGATACTTGGTCACAGCCTAATTTTCCGTGGGATGCTTTTCTATGAAAGTCTTGACTCCTCCGATAACCATCGGTCCAACCCTAATTCATCTGGTGGATCAAAGCGTTGATGTGAGTCTCACGGTTGCCGAGATCTCCTCCCTCGACGAAGTGCTTGAACTTCCTGGGACGGAAGCCACCGGTAGGGTTAGAGAGCTTGAACGGCCACAAGAAGTTGGCGGCCTGCTTGAAGTTGGGACCAACAGTGTAGATCTCGTGGATGAGGTCCTCGATGCAGACGATGCCGTACTTTCCTAGGCTCTCCTCAATGATGGCGTTGTCGGTGAGCGGGATGCGCTGCTTGTTGATCTTTCCGTTTCCACGCTTGTAGATAAGCTCACGGACGGACTTGAGGTTGGGGTATCCGTAGGCGATGAAGGGCTCGACGATCTTGAGCATCTCAACAGTAGCCTTGGTCAATCGGATGAAGACGCCGTTGTTGATCTGGAGAAGACGGAGCAATTGCAGGGTCTTGCGCTTCTTGGGGTCGATCTTGTTGATACTGGTAGACAGGTTAGCACGCCGCTCTCCGATTGAATGTGCTCCACTATTGACAACTCACCCCTTGATACGAATAGCGAAGACAAGCTTAGGCTCGGCAGGCACGAAGAAGGAGCTATCCCGCCTCGCAGCGCGCTTGGCCTCGATAACATCGCGCTCTGCTTTGGCGTACTCGGCCGTGTATTTCTGCGCGCGCTCGAAGATGACGCCACGCTTCTTTTTGTTGGCCTAAGAGAGTCTTAGCCAACCGTGATGTTCCTAACTGCAGATGCAGATCTAGGGAGACGGGTATCGCACCTCGCGTTTCTTCTTCAGTTCGGCACCGCGGGCCTCGGTGACCTTTGCCTGCTGCTTCTGCTTCTTCAGCAGCGTCTCGGGGACGGCGATGTCATCGTGGGTGGGGACGCTTCTGTGTGTGATAGGTGTAAGTTTGGCTCTATGCGAATGGAATTGTGTGTGGTGGCTTACGACTTGGCCATTGCTGCTGTTAGTTCCGATGGAGTTGGAGACTGTCGAAGGAGTGTTGAAGTTTGGAGTCCGCGCGAGCCTTGCAAAAATCGATCCCCAGGTGTGTGGCCAAGAGTTTTCGGCATTACGTTAATCCAGCCGGCGTTAGGCCGAGCTGCCCCGCCAATCGCGCCCATGTTTCGACGGAGCTTCGAACTTTTCGCGAACCTCTGCTCTACCGCACCTCTGACCTCTCAAGTCGGCGCTCCAAGAACGCCATTCAAACCACCAACAATAACAATGAGAGGAGGCTCACGTGTAAGTATCCTCCTACGTTGCTTTCGTTGCATTCTCACTGTCATAGGGTGGCCGCGGCGGCAAAGGCAAGTCGTTTCGAGGAAAAGGCGGCAAGAAAAGCGGCGGGCGAGATGTGCGCACTGAGCCATGGGCCGAGACAACGCGGAAAAACGATTTGTTCGAAAGCTACTACAAGCTGGGCGGATTCCTAGACGACGATGAATTCAGTGAGATGTGGAAGACTTTGGCCACAGACTTGCCCAACAGCTTCCGCTTCACGGGAACGAAGGCCGATGCGCTTGCCGTGCGCGAGATTTTCAAGCAGAGGTACATTCCCGGGATTACCTCCGTGAAGTTTGAGGGAAAACCAGTGCCCCCCCCTGAGCCGGTGCATGCCTTTCCAGACGAGCTGGTCTGGCACATGAAGACTCACAAGAAGATCATTCGCCGATTCGCGCCCTTCGCCGAGTTCCAAAAGTTCCTCGTCGCAGAGACTACCTCAGGAAACATTAGCAGACAGGAGGTTGTGAGCATGATTCCACCACACTTTCTCGACGTCAAGCCCGGCATGGTTGTCTTGGACATGTGCGCCGCGCCTGGAAGCAAATCGGCGCAATTGGCTGAGATGATACATGGAGACGAGGAGGAACGGGTTAGGAAAGCAGCGAACAACGAGAATCCTAATACCGACGGCGAGGGCGACTACAGCGACGACGGACGGTCGACTGGCCTCCTGATCGCAAACGATACCGACTACAAGCGTGCGGGTATGTTGGTCCATCAAGTCAAGCGACTCAATTTTCCCAATCTCATCGTCACACAACACGACGCAGCGATATTCCCGTCCATTGAGCTGCCAGTTCCAGAGGGCGAGAAGAAGCAATACCTCAAGTATGACAGGATCCTAGCCGATGTTCCTTGTTCCGGAGATGGCACGGCGCGCAAGAACGTTAACGTTTGGCAAAAGTGGACACCCAAAGATGGCCTTGGTCTGCACAACCTACAACTACGGATCCTCTTCCGCGGCCTCCAGATGCTCAAAAAGGGTGGTCGCCTCGTCTACTCGACTTGCAGTATGAACCCAATCGAGAATGAAGCCGTCATTGCCAGTGCGATTGAGGCATGTGGTGGAGTGTCAAGAGTTCAACTCGTCGATTGCTCCGATCGTCTCCCTAACTTGATCAGAAAGCCTGGACTTAATACATGGAAAGTGCTTGACACTACACAAGTTCAAGGAGGAGAAAAGACTGCGCATCTCTTCACCAGTTGGGAGGCGTTCCTGAAAACTAAGGAGAAGTACGAGAAAGAGGAGCCGGACCGCCAGTTCTCAAACAAGATCTCTCCAGGAGTATTTCCTCCTATTGCAGCGAAGGAAGAAGAGCGCATACCACTGGAACGTTGCATGCGAGTCTACCCACACTTGCAAGATACTGGTGGTTTCTTCATTGCAGTTCTCGAAAAACTGGGTGACATCAAAGTTACACAAATAAAGAACTCACACAACGCGGCGGAGGATCTGAATGGAAAGAAAACAGTAGAGAGCGCGACTTTGGCCACTACTGAACCTACTGCAGAGGACGAAATAGATATCGTGCCAGAAGTCGAACCTGCAGGAGAACCGAGTGGGGCCAGCTCGTCGGAGGCTACCCCTTTGAAGCGTAAGTTGGAAGATTCAGACGAGCCAGCACCGACAAAACGGGTAAAGATCGTAGTTGGGAATGGGGATACTGAGACTACTCCTGAAATTTTAGGCGATGGCGAGGACTCCATTCCACTTATCGACGAATCACCAAAGGAAGAAGAATCCAACATACCAGCAAACGGCACCGCCAAACCCCCAACCAACACCCTCAAACCCACCAAACTCAAACCCGAAGCCCAGAACAACAACAAAGAGTACTACGAATACCTCCCCTCCGACGACTCCGTAGTCGACGGCATCCTTTCCTTCTTTGGCATATCCTCGCGCTTTCCTCGCGACCGATTCATGGTCAAGAACAAGCAAGGCCTCCTCCTGAACAAAATTTACTACACTTCTGAGCTCGCCAGAACCATTATATCGCAGAACAAGGACAGAGGCATGCGCTTCATTCACTGCGGCGTCGTCATGTTTGTCGCACACAAGATAAAATTACAAGACCACGTCAAAGCACCCTGGCGACTCCAAAATGAAGGGATACGGATCTTGGAGCCATGGGCTACAAATCGCATCATCACGTGCAAGTCGCGCGACACACTTTTCAAGCTCCTAATCGAGATGTTCCCGAAACTACCCAAAGACGGGTCCCACGAGCTCAATGAAATTGGCGACCAGTTGATGGACATGGACATTGGCTGCTGTTTCCTCAAGATTGAGCAGGATGACGAAGCCGGGTTCCCATTCTCGATGGTGTTTCCACTCTGGAGACACCCGGGGAGCGCGAATCTGATGGTAGATAAGGATGATCGGAAGGCAATTCTGCTCAGGCTGTTTAATGAGAGTAATCCGAATATTATTAATCATGTGGCGGAGCAGGCAGCGAGGGCGAAGGAGGAGGAGGAGAAGAAGTTGGAAGAGAGGGGGGACGGGGTGGAGGAAAAGGTGGATGATGATGAAGCGCTGATTGTAGAGCTGTAAGGCAGTCGAGGGAGGGAAGGACTTTGGGATTTGGGCTTTTTTTCAAGTTATCCGCTTCAGGAGGACTCACTGTATGTAGTAGCATTTACGAATATCTCTTCAAGTGTGCGCTTTCTGCATTGTACGCTGAGCTTTGAACGATTGTCCAAGAGATCCAATTAATTACAGTTCAGTGTGATGATAACAGAGACGTACCTGTATTGCGTTCTTTCCCTTGGGCTGCAGTTTGGCGAACGATGGATTGCCGCGAACAAGTTTCTTTGTGCGGTCTGGTGGAGAGGTGATAGTTTATAGTGATGGATACAGCATGGATCAAATGAATCGCTTGTCTGAGCTAAAGTCTTCATTTCAGTTGACATATCCGAGCTATTGCAGAGTCCCCATGAAATCCCGATTGTCACTCCCAAAAGTCCTGCGCATATATCAAACTTTTCTCCGTTTTCCGTCCTCGGATCATCATCCCCTGCATCACTCCCATATTCACCATGACCCCCTCGACACCATCGCCGGCGCATGCTTCTTACGCTCGACCTCTGCTGCCTCACTATCCGCATCCTCGAGTTTCTGCACTAACTCATCAATCTTTTTGAAGGACCAGGATTTATAGAAGGCAGGGTAGCAGAACGGCCTCAGATCATACCGATTATCATCGGGCGAGTAGGTCTCGAGATGCAGACCCGGCGTCATTGTAGTCATCTTATGTCGATTGATAGCCCAGTAGTGGAAAAATTTCTTGACTGTGGTGGCGATTTCGCGGGGAGTTTTTTCCTCACCCCAGACATGCAGAAGCTTAGTGAAGGCGGAGTATGGGCCTGCTTTTTCTTCTTTGCGGATGCTAAGTAGTTTTGTTAGTTCGAAATAAAGAGTTGTTCATTGGTTGTTGGAACTCACCGTCCAAGCACAGAAAGCTCGGCATAGGTGAAGCCCATGTCTATCTCGTCAGTCTGCACGTAGTCTTCCGTGATGGGCTCGAGTTCTGCTGTTGGGGCAGCGGTGACGAATTCTTCGAGGATAGGGAGGGAAAACTCGGTTTGGGCCCAGGTTATGAAGCGAACTAGGTCGATTTTGGAAACGCCGCCTAGTTACCAAGTCAGTATGTTTCTTCGTGTGAGAGGGGGAGAATTAGGTGAATCATTATGTGTCTGAGGTAGCTGAAGTGTCCTGAATGCCACGAAAGAGTATTAGTGACTTACCAATCGGGTTGATATCTGCGCTGCTGCAATCATATCTAACTCTGTTAGTGTACTGACCCGAATTATATATGAATAGATATTACAACTTACTTGGTCAAATAGCCACGAAGGCACTCACTTGAGGCAGGTGGTCAAGATCAGCCTGGTTCTTCAAAGTGTATAGAAGCAAGGAATGGAGGGAGGATGCCGCATCAGTGACATGTGCAGAGTTGTGAGACACCACTTGGGGTGGTGCCTCACCCACTTTGCAACAATACATTGACCTTGCACCCCGGGCTTACATACTCAACGTTGGCAGTTCCAAGAACTAGCAGACTTCCACCACCTGGTCTCTTCCGTACTGTGGGCTTAGGAGGTACAAAGTTAGTGCCGTTCAAAATAGGATCAGGCAAGATATGGGCTGTGAACTCACAAGCATTTGAGCAAAATAATAAGCCGTCACCATGCGCGTGCGTGCTTGTATATTCTGGAGTGCCAGATTCTCTGAGTCAGTGCCGCCATGGACACGGAACTGGGGGTCAAAGCCTGTGGCCACAGGGAGGAAGTTCTTGATACTCTTGAAGCCTTCATCGATGTCGGCTTCGAGGAAGTAGGCGCCTGTTGCTTCGGAGAGACGTTTGGCGCGTGAACGGGTTGCAGAGCTGGATTGCATTTTCATGCCCATGTAGACTGTGTGCAAGATGCGATTGCAGAGATCGGTGGGCGAGTCGGGGGTCCAGTCTTGTGCTTCGCCGGGGCGGGCTGCTATGCGGAAGCAGTCTTCTTGGACTTGCTTGTTTCCGTCTTTGATGGCTTGGATAACAATGTGGCACATGGAGTACACGAGGGTTGCGGTGGCGCCTAAAGGGAGTTAGTGGGTCTGCTTCCAGGTCGAAATCAAATTGTGACACGCAAAGGGAAGATTAAAGAGGGGTGTTTAAATCACGAATACATGATCTGAGAACGTACATGAGTCGATGCCTCCACTGAGTGGGACCAAAAACCCAGCCTGCTGCGAGCGGCGCAAATAGTCCCTTTGCCAGAGTTAGTCTTGGTCCATTCATTTCAATATGGAAAGACTAACCACATCCAGCACGCCGCCGAGAGACTGATTTCCTCCTCCGGTTTGTGGATTCTCAATTGTTGGGCCGGAGTAGGCTTGACGTGGAGATCGAAGTCAGCGTTATCTCCCGAGAGGCTGAAATCAACTTCGATTCTCTGATACGATGGCGCCGACAGACTCTGCAGACCTCGACTAGGTGCAAAGCGGAATGAGCGGACGCTTTCGATATCCTACTTGAGTTGTGAGATTCCGAGTGTACCAAGAGCAAGAGAGAGTCCCATACCACAACCGCAGTAACAACTTCCACGTCATTCAGGGACTAAAATTGAGCACAAGTCTTAGCAAATTTTCAAATGTTAGCAACCAATGCAAAGGAACACTGCTTACTGCAGAGCAGTTAGCAGATGTCGTAAATGTTCGGAGAGGTACAAGATTAGCGATTGTCTGAACCGTTCAAAGATTGAACAGGACGTCAAGCTTAAAACGTGTACCTCGACTTACGGACCAAATTGGCTACCCTGGGCAACGATGGATCCATTTACGATAATCATCGCGCAGCCGTCACTTAAATTGGGAGTAAAAGACTCAGCAAAGGTCCTAAGGTTAAGGGTTAACGCAAAGGAGGGATTTGCTTACTAGTAGAGACGATCTCCATCACCTCCTTGCTCTAAGTGGAGGACCAAGGTCAGCGTAGTTCTTCAAAATAAGTGAGGAAGACGGGGGATGCCACAATTGTGCCATGTGAAAAATCGCAAGACAACACCCTAGTGGGTGGTGCCTCACTCACTCTGCAACAAGACAATGATCTTGCAACCTGGGCTTACTAACGATTTGAGTAAAGGTACACCTAGTTTGAGTTAGCTTCATATGTGAAACAAGAATATCAGACCATACCCCTCCATTCTTCCTCGTAGCCTCTTGGATGAGCGATATTCTCGTGTCCAGCTTCCTTAAGTTGTGATGAGAACCTTTGAGGTAGAGGGCCAAAGTCAGCGCAATTCTCCAAAATAGAGGGGAAGAGGAAGTTACAGGCCTACAGCCATGTACTGTAAAAGAGTTTAAGGTGCTCAAAGTGTTTAAGGTGTTTAAAATGATCCGAAAGGGCATTTCGCGTCAACTTAGGCACACTGTCGACTTTGACAGCTTATTGACTCTGACAGGAGACATGAACTGCGCACCCCCAAGTCACGTACCGCTGCTATTCGAGATCACCTCTACTCCATTGAGGGACATATCGGTCTTAAGAACGGGTTAGAGTGAGCCGGTTGTTCAATAAGACAAGAGTAGACACATCTATTTAAAGTCTTTGCAATAAAACGCAATACTCACTACGAAAAAGTCAGCAAGCAATCACTAAGAAGGGATGAGGTACAGATTCTAGACATCCTAGGATATGTACCCCGACTTACGTACCGTGAGGTGACTTCGGGATCCAAATCTCCTCCTGATTAGAGGTACAAATTTTAGTAAATGTTCAAGGCTGAGTGCAAAGGATGGCTTTGCTTACTACAAATCAGTCAGCAGATATTTTGGTGATGGGGAATACACAAGTCAGGGACTTGTCTGAACTGATCAGGAGGTTCTGTAACAGAATCTGAACCTGTACCGAGTTACGTACCACAGGACTCGGCGCCAAAGCAGGTGTCATAGGTAGAGATGACTGCATCTCCGATAGGTACTTTGCGGGTGCCTTGAATCTTGTAGATCATGTCGGGAAGAAAGTACTCTTCCACGTGTTGGGGACGGTTCCAGGGTCTAGAGGTGGGAGCTCACTTAGTAGGCAGCTTAGATGGAAGAGGTGATACTTAGTGTCAGAAATCCGGTTGAACCACCCTTCCGAAGTGTTTCAAGCGGGGATATAGAGAAAGGCTTTGCCTACTGCAAGTCAGTTAGTAAAGGTTTGAAAAAAAGGGAAGAGGTACACCTGATTTGGGTACCCCGGCCTGCATACCATGAAGAATCGTGCCTCGCGGTAGTTTCCTAGGATGGTTAGCCATTGTCGAGATACTGAGAAGCAATGATGTGGAATGCTAGGGAAGACACTGCGAACTAGATGGGTCCACCGCTCAAGGGTGCTTTGTTTCCTATGTGAGCAGAACACAAGGGGGATCTTACCGTCGTTGGCGAGGCTCAACTTTGGCCTGATCAAAACGATCTTGGTCAGTTAGTATGCTAAGATGAACCCAAGGGGATGGGCTCAGCTTGCCTTCCCGTTGAGTATGATGATCCGGCTGCAAGATGTCAGATTCAGGCAGAAGTGGGGGAGGCCAGTACACTGACCAGTTGAACCTATTGTTTCGATGAATGACAGGTGCGCCAATATCGAGAAGAATGCCATGAAGAGAGGCATCTGTCATGAGCCGGCTAATCATCTGCCATGTGTGCAAGTACGTATCTCCCTCGAGGAAATGGTCGAGACATCCATAGCCCGTGATCTGTGCTGTATTAGGATCAATGCTACGCGTTTCGCCCACGTAGCCCGCTATTTGGACGGAGAGTGGACTTCGAACCGAGGATGGAAGACATATATATGGGAGTGAAAGCAATGAAGCATACCTCAAGTTCAGGCCCAACGCGCAGGGTGGCCCCTTTGGACTTGGCAATCAGAATGCTCTCTTTGATGCGTGCCAAGTTGCCCTCCCAGTCTAGGACCCACTGGTTGAGCTGTATTTGGTAAGTAGAAGGACGCCCGCAGAGGCAAGGGCGAAGGAGTAACCAACCGAGCATGTCGCTACTGTCATCAACCGACCCATGATGTTAGCTTGGAGTGATGGTCGTAAGGCAAACCGTCGGCACGGCTAGTGCAAGATATAAAGCTGGAACAGCGAAAGCTGGCGAGGTCGGTGACGTGTTCAAAGGCGTTGGTAAGTCTGGTAGCGAGTCTGATAGCTGTGCAAAGCTGAAGCTTGGATCACATGGGGTCGGCAATTGAGGGGGAACAGAGGACGGAAGTGTGAGCCGACGTGGGGACCACAAAACACCAATTCAGCTTGCATACAGCCTATCGTGAGCATACACAAGAGAAGAGTCGCACGCAGTTAGCATGTCTGGCTAGTATTGAATTCGCCTCTGACCGTGTCCAGAGCACCCGTAAGACTAGTCGAGCGGGGCATTTTCTTCTGCATTTCTCTGCAGGTGGCCGGCCCTCGCTTCAGACCGGAGGCGCGCTCTGTGTCTTCACGCATGCTTGCTAGAGCCGCGCTAGACAGAGACATCCGCACCGCTTCACCGCTTCGCCGCTTCACCAGGCCGCTGGCTGGCAGAAGAGCCCGGCCATGCCAGCCCCAGCGAGCTCACCCGGGTGACGGCAGTGATTCGCGCGCTCCGCTCCACCCATGACATCATCCACCGCTCCGAAGCCATTCACAGGGCGCAAATTACGGGCGGACCACGCCTGCGACCGCATCATCGAGTACCCACTTCCGCCCCTCCTCCGCCCTGCGCATGCCAGGCCTCCTGCCAAAACTAGACGCCCAAGCGGATTCCCAATCCCGACCGCTGAGCTCCCCAGACCTCCCACCGCGCCCCCGCCGTCTCGCCTTCACGCCTGGTGGGCTCCCGCGCGAGGCATGTCCACGCGCATTTCCTGTCCACACCACCCAGTCCCTCGACGAACCGCGCCATGACGGGCCCTCGGGACCCTCGACGAGGAGCCTCACCGCGCCCGGCGGCCACGGCCACGGCCGAGAAGGAAGAAGCCGCCAAAGAGCGCGAGTTCTACAGGCAGGCTCTGGCCCGAGAGAACCTCTGACATGGCCCCGACTGACGCGGACTTCGCAGATACTACCACCAGTCGCAGCGACCCAAACCACAGACGCCCACCCATGTCGAGCCCGCGCCCGTCGTTCCCTCTCTCCAGGCCCTCCCGACCCCGCCGTGCTCTACCGAAGCACCCAGTCCCATCCCGTGCGATGATAAGGCCTTGACGGCGTTTGCCCAGCTCGGCGCTTTGCGATTGAATGCGCGCCGCTGCATGATCTCCTTTTTCGACCGCAAGCATTGCTACATTCTTGCTGAAGCCACTCGAACCCTCTCTCTGCAGACGGGCCAGGCGTCATTCCAGGAGGACAGCTTGGCCTGGGGCACCACCATGATTCCTCGAGGAGAAAGCATCTGCCGCTTCACCATCCAACTCCCTGTCAAGCGAATCGGACAGCCGCCTGGCGACCAAAGCGCATTTGTAGTCACAGACCTCTCCCGCGACAATCGCTTCTCCCTGTGTCCCTTCGTTGTGGCCTCCCCGCGCGCGCGGTTTTATGCCGGAGTGCCTATTAGGAGCCCACAGGGACATAACATCGGCACCTATTGCGTAATGGACGAAAAGCCCCGCAAGGGAATCTCTTCCTTCGAGCTGTCTTTCCTCGAGGACATGGCTTTGACCGTCATGCGGCATCTCCAAATGACTCGAGCCACCGACGACCACAGGAGAGGAGGAATCATGGTACGAAGCCTAGGCTCTTTTGCAGAAGGAAAGTCCAGCCTCGAAGACTGGTGGCAGGAGTCCTGGGAACCTGAGCCTACATCCCTAACGTCTGCAGCGCTTCCCGATAACGTATTAGCGCCCCGCTCGCGTCGTCCAAACACAGCCTCGGCGCGAATGAACTCACAAGAGCCTGCTATTGTGATGAACAGATCCGATAGCATCAACTCGAGTCATCCAAGTGTGACGAGCCCCAATCCCACGTCTCCAGCCAGCGGGCCATCGGGCAGTATTGTCACGCCCGGCTCTGATGTCGTTCCCGACCTGCGTCCTGCAGAGGTGATAGTCAGGACTGCATCCTCCACGACGAAAGAGGGGCTACACCAGAACCAGTACTCCCCGGAAATTCAAGCGACGTTCAGTCGAGCAGCTAAAAGTGGGTACTCAACTACGCGAGGCCCTTCTCGAAAATGTACTGACGATACTCCTTCTCTCAGTGATTCTTGAGGCAACCGAGGCGGATGGCGCTGTGTTCCTCGATGCCAAGGTGAGTACATTTGGCGGTCTTATCGAGGAAGACTTCATGCCCGAACAACCAGAGCTTTCAGAGCAGGGCAAGCCATGTGGTGTTCTCGGTGCTGCCCTATGGCAAAATGCCAACGATTTGCCCATGTCGTCCACTGTTCAATATTCTATGCTCGAGGGCCTGCTCAGGCATCTTGTGCGGACTTACCCTCATGGCCAGATCTTCAACTTTGACCAAGACACTACACCAGCAACTCAGCCAATCACAGAAATAATTGAATCGGGACCTTTGGCGGACGCACCAGCGTCGCCCCCATCCAGGAGATCAGATTCTCCGAAAAGCCAAGATGATGAGAACCTTTTGCGGGAAGTGTTCCCCGAAGCCCGCAGCCTCGTCCTGTATCCATTATGGGATGCCCACCGCGATCGATGGTTTGCCGGTGCCATTATTTGGTCGTCTGATCCCATGCGTGTATTTACCAGCGAACAGGAACTGAGCTATCTCGCGGCCTTCAGTAACAGCGTCATGGCAGAAGTAGCTCGACTCGATACACAGCTAGCAGACGCCGCCAAGGCAGACTTCATCTCATCTATCAGTCACGAACTGCGTTCCCCACTTCATGGCATCCTGGGGACGACGGAACTTCTCAGAGACACGCAGATTGATCCTCAGCAATCCAACATGACGCAAACCATCGAAACGTGTGGCAAGACGCTGTTGGATACAATCAATCATGTGAGTCAAGAAGCGAGATTGATTTCACTTGCATACTAAACAATCCCATAGGTCCTTGACTTTGCTAAAATCAACAACCTGACACGAGGAGCCTCGAAGCGCTCCAAGAAACGATCTCATGGTACCAAACAGGTCATCAGCCCTGGGCAAGGTCATGCCAACAATATAATGACGTTGATTTCTGATGTTGATCTGAGCATCCTCACCGAGGAAGTTCTTGAAACTGTCTTCGCTGGCTTTAACTTCCAGAAGACGTTAAACCATACGTTGACTGAGACATTTGACAAGACCCCCACAATGGCTAGCATTCCGCCGATTGCCATCATTGTCGATATTAACAAGACCGACAATTATGTCTTTCGCACGCAGCCCGGGGCCTGGCGTCGTGTCCTAATGAATTTGTTTGGGAATGCCCTCAAGTACACTCCGGCGGGCTACATCAAAATCAAGCTCCAGGTAACACCAGGCAAATCATCGGACGACTTCTCGGAACTTCGTTTCATAATCACCGACTCTGGAATTGGGATGTCGGAAGACTACGTCAATAATCGACTGTTCCACTCTTTTGCTCAGGAGAATTCTCTGTCTCAAGGAACCGGTCTTGGCCTCAGCATCGTCAAGCAGATTGTGGAGTCGTTGGGTGGGGATGTTGAAGTGAGGAGTGAGAAAGGCCACGGCACCAAGTTTACTGTGTGCTGCCCTCTGAAGCACTCTATAATGTCTCCAGCTGTACATGCCTCAACCGAGCTCCGTTCAGTCGCTAAACGAACCGAAGGCATGAATGTGTGTTTCATCGGGTTCGATGACAAGGACGATTACTTTCCCGTCAAAAGTCTCAAGAATAAGAACGCAAGCAGAATGATAATCAAGGCTCTCGACAGCCTCTGCTCGGACTGGTTTGGAATGAATGTCCAGGACTACAGCGCCGAGACTGCTCCCAAAACAGACCTGTTTGTGGCTACTGAGTCAGGCGCAAAATGGCTGCGTGCTCAGTACAGCAAGAGCCCGAGCGCCGTCTTAGCAGCGCCGGTTATTGTTCTCTGTCAAGGCGCTGCTTCCGCACAATCAACTACCGCCATCACAGTCCCAGGGCAAATCTTCGAATGCATAGCCCAACCCTGCGGTCCGCACAAACTCGCCAAAGCCTTGACATCGTGTTTGGATCGGCACGCAAACAGAACCACTGTTCAAATTACAGGCCCAGACATACACCTACCAAGTATTTCCGAGCTTAGCCTGCGCGAGAACACACCGCCGATGAGTCTCACATCTAGCTCTTCTCTCGATGTCCATCGCCCACAGTTCGTCTCTGCCACCAGCGCGCCGGAACTACGGTCCGTGAGCTCTGGTCCAGTCAAGATGATGGTGGGTCCACATCGCACACTGCACTGCCTTGCCGTGGACGATAATCCTATTAATTTACGTTTGCTGCGCATGTTCATCGAGAAGTTGCAACACAAGCACACACTCGCGGTCAATGGTCTCGAGGCGCTAGAAGTATACAAAGCGTCCAGCCTCGCCTCCTTGTCCTCCTTTTCTTCTTCTTCCTTCTCCTCATCCGAGCTAACTTCAGATCGACCCCAAAGCCCGCCCAGTCCACATATCGACGTCGTTCTCATGGATATCAACATGCCTAAGATGGACGGGCTGGAAGCCACGCGCCAGATCCGCGCACACGAAAGAGAGCATGGGCTACCTCCGGTTACTATTATTGCACTGACGGGGGTGGCGAGCTCTGAGGCGCAGCAAGAAGCGCATGTGAGTGGGGTCAATTTATTCCTGATTAAGCCTGTGACGTTGGCGGATTTGGAAGTTGTCCTCAAGGGTGTAGTTACGGGGGAGGAGAGAGGTGCCGGTGCGGGTGGTTTGAGCGAGGCATCAAAAGGCGAACGGATCGGGGGAGTGTGATTCTCTGCCTAGACAAACGGCAAGACGACAACGAAGTTTGATTTTTCTGCTGGAGTACATGATGTATGGCGTTATGGCATCCTGCATCTTTTCTCTTTGGGAAAATTCCGGGCGTTGGATATGGAGGGAGGGAGGGATGGCGTCTATACCCATTTTTATTCTTGGTCAGCGAGCGTGGCGTGCATAGAGCGGCGTTGGCATCTTGGTCATTACACGAAATGACTTAGCATATATACAGATAGACGAGTGCATGATTGCATGGATTGAGAACCTTTCTGACATTGTCGTTGTTGTGATGTGAGTAATAGGCTTGGAAGAACTCGGAAATGGGGGGGTTGATCCCAAGCATAATGGTAGGGGATGATGATGCATATCGTCCATGAAAACATTTTCCCCCCTGCAACATGTATTCTGATGATAGAGCTACGGAACAAAAGAGAGCTTGGTAACCACAATTCCTATCCGACTCCGTATCCTACAGCGCCACAATAATATATCCCGACATAAATCCCTAATCCAAATCGATCAAACGGCTCTCCTCTTAGCCCCTTAGTAGATGTCTTCAAGCGTCCGACATCCGTCTCAGCGATGATTCCAAGCTTTGAAGCCCGAGTGCGTTCGCTGGTTTTGCACCGCCTTACTAAAAGCCGGGCCCAAAATAGCCCAGGTCTCGAAAAGCAAAACAGAAACCAGAGCGATGAGCATACCAGTAATGATGAAAAAGGCCTTGACGTAGATCTTGATCAATCGGATACGTGCCTCCCAGTTGAAAGACCTCCACGCATCCAAGAAGCCAATGTGGCCAGCCCCACCAAGAATCTTAGGAACAACCTTGCCGTTGAAGGTGCGGTCAAAGGGAACAATAGTGTCTTGATCTTCGGGGAGGATGGAGGCCTCGACGCGGATCTGAGTGACCATGGCTGGGAGGCATATGAAGAGGGTGCAGGCGAGAGCAATGACGATCATGAGGACGAAGCGGGTAATCAGCCAGACCCACTTGGCGCCGGAGATGGTTTCCTGCTGCAGGCGGTCGAGGCCGAAGAGCACAGCAAAGCCTTGGATGATGTAGAGGGAGATGTAAGGCATGGCAGCCTGGACAGCGGCGGGGAGCGCAAGGACTTTCCACTCGGCGCGAGACGGGAGACGCTTGTGGAACCACTTGTCGGTGGGCATAGCGATGACCTTGTGGGTCCACGAGGCGTGGAGATTAGCCAGTAGAGCACCGGATAGGGAAACAGCTATGACGACGCTTCCTGGGAAGCGTGGGAGGATGGCTACGAAGAGGTTGGAGACAAATCCGAAGCACAGGGTGTAGAGGTAAAAGGTCAAGATGCCCCTCACACGAGACCATGCACCGGCGAGAGAGACAAGGTGGCGGAGTGTAGCACGGATGCCCGAGGTGATGGGCTTCTGGTGGACGAGCGTGATTGTAGGACCGGTCTCGAGGAGGGGTTCTTTATCGTCCTTGGAGCCCTCTTCGGCCTGGGAAGCGGACACGGTGATGGCGGCGGAGGGGGTCTCAACCATGGCGAGAGTTGCGACGACATCTTTGAGTGAGTAATCGACCTGCAAGGTGTCAGTTTGCTGTTTCCTGGGCTGCGAGGTATGAGTGAGCTCCGACTTACAAGACTCAAGAAGACAATAATAACCCAGAAGGTAGCCCCCAGCGTAAAGATACCCCATCCGGGGATCTCGACATCTGGACCCTCCCGAACGGCACGCTTAATGAACTCGATCGTGTTGGGGTGTTCGAGCCCACGACGAACAACGTGCTCGATCATGGTGGACGTATGAAATAAAAAGGTTGTAGTGTAGAAGAGCAAAAGAGGGGAAGTGGTGTGGTGTGGACAAAGGAAAGAAGGGTCGGTCGTCAGCAGGGGAAGGAGAGCACGTCGTTCGCTCTTGAGGGGGCAACCTGAGGCGCAGCGGGACGCCGTCTGCCTAGATGCTCGGGCCACGCAAATCCTGGCAAGGCTTAGCGCACCCGGTCATTGGCTGCATGAGAATCCTTCACGAGAACCTGTGTTGATGTCGCCGTCAGCCAATACTCTCGTGATATTCCTAGACAGTTGGCAGTGAGGTACTTCGTATTGTTTCATTGCTTGCGGCGCAATTGCTTGGATTTTGATTGCGGCAAAGGCATCCTCTTCACCGGTCGACGTCAAACGATTTGCTCGCAGTGAAGTACCATTTAGGCTCTCCTTAGCCCAGGTCCCCAGGGGAATGTGCGCCAAATTTCCTATTTTCGTCCTCCACGTTGCCGCACTGTGACGTTCTCTTACCCTACACTTGTAGCCTACTCGTAGGTGCCGAGCCGGACGAGACAAGTGTCTTTAAGTAAAATCGATCATGCCGCGGACTAAATCGTGGATTTCACTCATACGATTTCTCCCTAACACGTGTTGCATACGTCTTCGATGCCCGTAAAGGACACTGTTTTCTAGCCTGATACTGTACGTGCCGCCTTGAAACAGCCCAAGCATGCCATGCCATGCCGCTGACCGAAACCCTCGCCTCAGAATGTCCGTCGGAGCCCTTATGGTCCCGTGCCGACTACTTGTGTAGGTAAGCTCCTTTTGGCCATGCATGTCAGCCATGAACATCAAAGTTGCACTTGGACTGTAGAAATGAGTCGAATTGGAAGAAACGATTCACAGTGCAGTTTTCATAGGCTTGCAAGCAAAAGATATTATGATACCATCCTGAAACACCTATCTAGAATAAGAGGAAAACAACTCCCCTCGTTATGACCGAAACCGTAGATCCCAACTTGTCCGTCCTCCATGCATGCCATGTACGAGACCTTGAGCCAGCAGCCGAAGCTAATTCCTCCATAACGACGATGTGGAAGAGAAGAGAAGGAGAGAAGAAAGAGATAAAGACGTTGGACAGATTAGAGGGGAAGCTTTTTAAGGAGATGATGATACACAAACTGTGGAATGGCTATGGGTTTCAATTTTGCACCAATGCGTGTCGAGCGTCGAGCACCAGACAGCAGGGAAAGGTAATCGTGATTGTCGTCTTCAGACCACGCATTAGGGATCCTATACGTAGTGGTCTTTGTGAATAGGTGAGAGGTAGTGTGTGCGCAGATAAATCGGATCTATGTCCTAGAAACATGCAGCCTTCGGGTAGGTTGTCGAGTGAAAGCCTGTTCCTTGCCGATTTTGTGCGCATCTACGATGCAGGCTCGGCAACCGGTTCCTTCTCTTTGATCGGCTCGTGCGTGGGTGCAGCGGGGAACTCCCTCTTGACTTCCGGAGAAGTAGAGCGTCCACGGTAAGAGTTGATGGTCTCTTGGGCCTTGTGTGTGTACTCTTTTGTGTAGCCCTGAATAGCCTGCGCGGCATTCCCAGTACGTTGGCTGGCAATATCCTTGATCTGCGTTGCTTGCTTGTTGACTAGCTTATAGCCCTGCTCAAGCTGAGCATCAATCACCTCCTTGTTCTTAACGTAGATGAGAGGGCCGAGGTAGGCAACCGTGGTGGCAATCAGGGTCAAGCCCCAGAGCGGAACGAACTTGATGAGGAAGTACGAGATGAGGGATGCGAAGAATGCCTGGACGAGAAAACGTCAGTTAGCCATGTTTCCTTTTGGGCATCGGATGCATTTTCAACGTACTGCACCAGTGGCGTAGACATTCTCGGCGAATACAATCCGCTGGGACTCAATGACGAAGAAGTTGATGAACTGCTCAACATCGTCTAAGAGGCGCTCGAGGGAAGCCTTCGGGATGGTGAAGTACTTCCGGGGGCGGAACTGAGAGGTGAGGCCACGGCCAAACGCCAGCTTTCCGCCAAGCTCCGCACTCGCAGTCACTACCGCCGCTGTGAGTCTTTGGTTTGCACACGGCAGTGCAGAGGGAACATACCACCCAGAGTCAGGTAGACAATCTTGAAAATATAGCGGATGACGTTGAGATATCGCGCGGCGAAGATGAAGAGAACGGAGACGGCGAAGGCGATGGCAGTCGCGCGCGGGTTCTTCCACTGTGCCGGGATCAGTGCATGCCCGTCCAAGGCAGCGGTAATGCAAACTCACACTCAGAAGTCGGTAGAACAAGCTGTGGTAGTCTGCTCCACATTAGTCCCAGTGTGGCAATTGCGCTCGTGAGGGCTGCCTACGTGTGAGGGGCTGGCCTGTTGCGGCCGGCTGCTCAGGCGTCGTTCGCGCATTCGCAAGGTCGGAGAACTCGTTGCTTGTCTTTGCAGCCTCTGCCTTCACGTTCTGTGCGACGGGACCTAACGACGTCAGTTGTGGGCGGGACCGGGTGTTTTGGGCATCTGTCACGGAAGCGCTGTTAGCTCCGAGCTCGCACCCCAGATAAGGCGGCCAGATTGCACTTACCTCACCGTTGTTCACCGTGTCCTTGAGGCTCTGGGAGGCCGGGTGGTTCGAAACGGCGGCCATTGCGTTTTGTGCGGACTGTGCTGCTGCTATGAGGTGGTTAGGGAGAGAGGCCGGTGGTGTGCGAGCTGCAGATAAGACTGTGATGCAAGGTGTTAGGTGCGTCTCGGCAAGGGTCGGAGGGGTGTTTTTGTGCGTACCTCACAATTCAAGATGCCACCGTTCTGTGTGCTCTGCGGCTTCGTGCTGCCGTTGGAGTAGCTGCCCGCGTTGGAAGGCGCTGATGGGTCTAGGTCAGGCAGGTGGGTGTTGTTAAGCTCGAGATGCGGAGCTTCCGACATTGTTCGTTTGGGGTTGGGAGAGCAAATACAGGGCACTGGAGCTGGTGGCAGGAAGATGGAAGTGGATTTTTTGGTGCAGAAAGTTGGCAACGGAGCAAAGGGCAGACGGACGAGGGGAAGAGTGTGCACTTGGATGAGGTGACACGCTTTCTTTGTTGGCATGAACCTTCTCTGGCATTGCTCGTGTGCCTGCCCGCACACTAGGCGAAACTGAAACGTCATCGGTCCTGGCGGGCTAGCGCGACCACACAACAAACAATGATTTCATCCTGCCAACTCCACTTCCAGCGCTGTCACAGGCATATCGTACCGCCTCGCAGCTCTTAGCACGCGCAGAGGGCCTTTGAAGCTGGGTCGGTGTCGTGTGTGGCTATTCCTCCCGCACACTGTGTCGCCTCTGCTCGAAATTCCTCGTCATTTTCACGATGCAGCATTTTAGGGCTGGAAGTTTTGTCACATGTGAAAGGCCCTCCGCTCCATGACAAGTCACATTCCGATGAGGCGACATGGGATTCTTTTTCAATAGAACCACGCGGGCTGATGCACCATGTGCATCTCTTGGGAAATTTGTGGAATTCCATGTAGAAGATGGCGAGTTTCCTTTTCCTTTTCCACGTGCACACGGCAATGGCTTGCAGCGTTGCCAACCGTACGTATTTCGCTACGTTTCATATTTTTCGTGCTTGCTATTTCTCGATTTTTAAGCGCGTACGTACGTAAAGGATGAATTAAAGGCAAGTACGTAGCGTAAAAGTAAATGTTTGACATTGCTGCTAAGTTCGTACGCGCTAAAATATTGAGAAATAGCAAGCACGAAACGTAGCGAAGTACGTACGGTTGGCAACGCTGATGGCTTGCACGGTGGTCACGGTATTGGGGCAACTATAAGAAGTGCAGGCGCTTCGGACACTGTGGCAAAAACTTTCACTCGGGTTTGGGCATGCCTGTGATGCTGTCTTAAGCACGGGCCGAGTGATTACGTTCATTTCTTCACAACCAAGCTTAAAGTCTCGATGATCGAGTTCCAGGCTCCCGTGATATAGTGACTTCTGTCTGGGAAGAAATGAAATTTCCATTCAAAAAACTTTCCACTGTGCTAGGGAAGTGAATATGAGGTCCGTGCAGGTAGATATGAACGCCGCGACCTGAAGATACGTCCTTAGAAAGGAATTCTAGTCATATTCGAATTGATAGAGCATAGATCGCCAAGCCTACGGGACGTGGAAAGAGGACCCGTAAGCAACAACTTCAACAGTAAAAAATGAGGCTCGGAAAGGGAAAACTATGATGCTCCGCTCAGAGCTTTTTGCCATGATCCAATCACGTCTCTAATCGTACAAAAGTCACAGGCGGGGGGAACTGATTCGTATGTTCAGTCTATAGTTGCTGCGAGAAAGTACCGTGATGATTAACGCACTACGGTCTAGTACACAAATGCGCATCGACCAGTAGGGTAAAGGGCCAACAAGGCCGTGCTCGCAGATGCAGGTGTAGCTCACATTGAGTCCTGGTGGAAAAGGCGAACGAGGCCCGCAGGATGTGGTCCAGGACCAGAGAAGAGGCTGTGAAAGACGAAAATTCCTTGGGTACTGGTGGGAAGCATTGGACCTATTGGACGAGATATTGGAGAAGATTTGGTACTTATTCCCAGCGCAGTGGAAACTCTCTCTTGTTGGTGGTCTGAAGAGAACCTCGTCCAGAGGTTCATCGAATGTGCAAGGCTGAAGCGCACTGTCCTCAAAAATCAACCCACGTGGGAATGCAAGAAATAGGTCCGTGGACCGCTCAGACCATGAGCGCTTTCATTATCTACGACATCTGAGGATCAAATGATTATGGGAAGAGACCGACTCTTAAAAGAAACGCGAATGTTTCTAAGGTTGGGTCTCCAGAGCCCAGGGAACAAGATCAGGCCCAGAACGCGGCCTAATCTAGCTCTTTCTGACTTCGTACATGCGGAGAAGCCGGTTCCGTATCGTTGGACGAAGTTCACACCACTTCACCAATAGGTCGAGTCGACAGCGCAGTCTTGAATTTACTAGAATCCGGAAGAAGGGTTGAAACTTGATTGTCGATCAGACAGGCATTCCCTAGCTGGAGGAGTTCGGCCAACGATCAGTGTTTCGATACTTATGGTCAGGCGAAGGATCATCTGGGAGTGTGAAAAGGCGTGAGGGTGTACTTGACATCCGTCCGTTTCATCAATAGTTTTGGTGCATAAGAGACTCGTACATGCGTCGGGAACGCGGTTCCTGTGTCGCTATCGCACATGCCAACTGCCGCTGGTGGCTGGAGCAGAAGTGTTGGTGGTTGATATCTCTGTATCTTCACCACGCCAGCATTTGGAATGGCAGGACCAAGAAGGCGAATCCTTGTAGGTGGCTTTCCAGGTCTGTGGTCTTGATCCGCCTGCGGGATTTTGATTGCCTGCAGTGGGCTCAGGGCAACGCCTAATAGGAGAACCTCCGCAACCTTTGCTCTGTATCCAGCTGTCCAAGGCATCAAGTAAGAACGAGAGGCGAGCACTGGGAGCCATGATAGGCATCGTGACAGCCTCGTTCATCAGGAGCAAATGTGGAAGGCAGGCACGAGCTTGAGGAGAACAGCGGGGCAAAACATGGGTGACTCGGACGTCGGACGTTGGCGCAAGGATTTGCCACGGGAGAGTGGGGGTAGCCATCGCTCTGCGAATTGGCGCAAGACAGCCCCAGCAGCCCATCAACCTCGGAGGACTGCGAGACTGCGCGCTTGTAGCGAGATGCGCAGAGGCAGGGTCTCGACATCCCTCGCTGCTGCATCGGCCCTGTAACTCGGGACGCTGCGACACCAGGGTATCATGCTGAGCAGAGAGGTTGCACGCAAACCTTGGATCTCAGGACTTCAGGTGGGGCTGTCATGGTTGGCGGTCAGCCTCGAACGTACGTACATCCAGCAGTCACGTCCGCCGTCATCACGCTCACAGATGATTCACACCTCCAAGTGACTATTGAGAGCGCCGTGGCCGACCCTGCCGCCGCGGACAGCGTCGCTAGAGACGGTCAGTTCGATACGGATGCAGCCACTCAGATGTCGTCGGGAAGCCGAGCTGCGTGTTGGTGCGGGATCAACGAGACTGAGACGGCCATCACAAGGAGCAAGCGAGTGCTGGCAGCCAGCCCGTCACGCCTCTCTGGCCAGCTGACAGGGATGCCAACGGCAGAGCTTCGTGATGGAGGTGCTAGGCACGACGCCTGCTGTGTTTGCGAGTCCTCGCGTCGCTGGTATAACCGTCAAGCCTGCGCTCGAGGCAGCCAGGAGACTGATTGCAACGCCGCGCTGTCTGCGACGCGACCCTTTTCCTGATCCAAAACACACAACCCCCGCCGCACACACCTACACGTGTTTTATTGTCTCCATTTGTCCAGCGATCCTCTAGTCTTCGGTTGCGGCGGGCTCTGGCTTTTGCTTTGACGCGGCAGCCACGCTGAGCTTAGGGCGTGCACACCGAGTCCCAAGGTACGGCGTTATCATCACCGCCACCCGTTTCTGCATCAGGAGCGTCCTCCTGCGCGAGCGATAAGTGTCTTGGTCCGCTCACGAGGCCCATAACTGCAGTGTCGACGCCTTCACTTCAGCCTCCTCCTCCCTTTCTCTTCCTCACACAGCGCCCGTCAACGCCTGCACCGCGCCCAGCTCGCCATATTGCGCGCGACGTGCCCTGAAGTCATACCCACTCTATCCCGCGCCCTCGGTACGGCGCCCACGCCCCACGACGTACTACCATGGTCCATGCGCCCAAAGATCGCCAGCATCGATCCACCGCCAGCCGCCGCCGTCATCACCGCCGCTCTAAACCAACACTGCGCTCGCGACAGTCCAACAGCTCGCCCTCTGCGGAGGTGGGAGTCTGTGTGGCCTCCCCGTTCACACCATGATATTGCCTCGCACCATCTACAATGAATCGCCGCCCGAGCGCCGCTCGCGCGTCTCCAACAACCCGACACTTCTCTACAGCTGGTGGTGCACCCTCTTCTCTCTCGTCATCATCATCATCCGTCTGTGCGGCCGCTGGATTCGCAATGAGCAGCTCTTTCGCGAGGACAAAATCATGGCATGGAGCATTATTCCTCTTTTGGCAAGAATGGGCTTCGTGCATGTCGTGCTCCTCTACGGTACCAACAATGTCAATACCGAAACTCTAAACCCGTTGACAGATTCAACTCTGATCAATCATCGCATCATTGGCTCGAAACTGGTCCTCGCAGCCAGGATTTTCTACGCCCTTTTGTAAAACTCCCACATTGAGCTCATGTGTGTTATTCTCGCTGATTAAATGTAGCATCTGGACGGCCAAGTTCACCGTCTCCGAGTTCCTCAAGCGAATGACAGAGCGATTCTGGAAGAAAGGCTACGAAATTGGGCTGAAGGGAATTCGCGTCTTTCTCGTCGTTACCTTCCTAGCTGTCTTCGTTGCCACTCTTGCCGAATGCCAACCATTCAGTCATTACTGGCAGGTCATCCCAGATCCAGGACCGAGATGCCGCCAGGGCTATGCCCACCTGCTCACCATGGGTATCACTGATATGATCACCGACATTCTCATTGTCATCTTCCCGATCCCAATCATCCTCCGCTCAAGCATGGGCCTAAAGCGGAAGATCTCACTTATTTTGCTCTTTTCCATGTCAATAATGCTCATTGGACTCACTGGTGCTCGCATCCCACTGGTCATCGAGCGACGTGGGCTTCAACAATTCCGAACCATCTTCGCCTCGTCTGAGATTCTCGCTGCGACCTTCGTCTCCAACGCTATCGTTCTGGGTTCTTTCCTGCGTGATAGAGGTGTGAAGAAAGCAAAGTATAGAGGTGGTTCTACGTCCGACAGCATGGACCGCAGGTCTTCAACGCGTCGGCATACGCTTCAGCAATGGGGAAGTGATGAAGACCTCGCCCGCTCACTCGGCTACCGAACGAAGCCTGAGCTTGCGGACCTACCAGACAGCGCGCCAAGACTAGCACCAGTTGCTGATCTAGGTCTCCTAGCAGCTCATGGACCTACGGTGCCCTTTCCGGACGCCAACTGGCAGTTCCCCAAACGAGAGTCACAGTCGAGCGGGGACTCTGATTTGAAGCTAAAGGTCCCCGAAGAGCCATTGCCAAGTCCGCGTGGAAGCAGACGGGTATCCTTTTACGATGTTGGCGGATTACTTGAAAGTGCTCCTCAACTAGGTGTGGCCCCATCTCTTACCGAAACCGTTGCCACTCACGACTTTGCTGCGCCGCATTCCAGAAGAGGGTCGAGAGCATCTACTTCGATCATATCCAACGGTCGAGCCTACCCTCTTTCCCCACGTCGCTCTTCACGCATATCTCAACAATCTCAAGAGCACGATACGGCTCATCGACCAAATCAGCCGGGCGATTTACTTGAAACCGATGTCGAGGAGCATATTTCCTCTTCTTCAACCACTCCAGCATCCATATCTGAATCCACAATACAACCACCACCGCCACCGCCGCCACCACAATCCCCACCAATACCCAACCTCCCGTCCTTGCAGGACGCCGGGGGGTTGCTCACTTCTTCTCTTTCTAAACCTTCAGCTTGATACCCACGGCCCAAATTTTTGGCCACTTTTTACACTGCATAATCTGCTTGTTTCCTTCTGTCGAGATATCCCCATGAGAGTAGCGTTCATGGTTCTAACGATTTATGTGTCATGAATGAATCTGTATGGGAACATATACCAGGTTTTTAGGCCTGTCAGCATGGGTTGGACAATTTTTTTGGGCATATGGTCTGCGGCCATTTTGGGAATATGCATTGTACAATAGTATCGCCCGAGGAGTCGCTGCGATACATGACGTGCAGGATCTTGTCTGGATGGTTTAAGTCAGGCCGACATATTGAATGCATAGGAAGAATTATATCAATCAAGCCTAGCTCTGCAGTGACGCCTCTTGAGGCAGCCAAACGAAACGAATCGTTGACAGATCTCTTGTCTGTAAATAAAGTTCAAGCCCCGATCTTCCGAACGATCGCACCCCCACGTCAGGAGTCCAAACCTAGTTTAGCGCGGTCAAAGCTTAAACTCCAGCTCACCGTGAACCTTGTCTTGTCTCCCTCATAATACGCATCAACAACGCAAGATTGCACTGCGCGCCATACCGGCCTCACACAATGATAGCTGCAGCAGACGCGCCCACGCTTACCGAGATTGTCGAACTAACCCGTAGCATACTTACTACAGCACAGGATGACGACGAAATTCACAAGTGCGGACACCCTGCTCTCAGCATCCTTGCGAGAAACCCGGATATGTGCATCCAGTTGGCGTACCAAAAACTGCATGATGTACCATATAAAGAGGTCGGGACGTGTTGGAGAAGGTTGTATACTGATGCGGTGTTGTGGAAGGTGTTGGGGATACTAGAGAAACAGAGGAGAGGAGAAAAGAAGGAGAATGGAAGGGAGAGGATGACTGGGGACGAAGGGGAAGAGCAAAAGGAGGAAGATTGGATCACACAGACAGTAAAGGGACTGGATATGGCGCTTATCCTCACTGGTGCGCCGATGAGGGAGGAAGTTGTTGAGCTGGTGTTGTCTGCGCTGGAGCGTTGGATTGCTGAGCGAGACCGAAAGGCTGAGTGCCGGGCGACGAAGAGGCGGAAACTCGAAATTGCCAAATCTCACGCCCCCTCCACATTTCTATCTACAATTGCATCCCCGCCAAAATTACACTGTCCGATCCCCCGGGTAGCGAACCTCAGCCTCGAGGCTTTTCAAACACGCATCTCGAATGTAGAGACTCAAATACCGGTTATTGTAACGGGGGCAATAGATCATTGGCCAGCACTTGATGAAAGGCCTTGGAATAGAGTGGAGTATTTGATGGAGAGAACGTTAGGCGGACGGAGATTGGTGCCCGTGGAGGTGGGGAGGAGTTATACGGATGCAGGGTGGGGGCAAAAGATTGTTAGTTTTGGGGAGTTTGTGAGTGAGTATATGGTTAGGGATGATGGTCACCATACCGATACTCCACGGCGGATAGCAATGGACTATAGCAACGATTCACCAGTCGACCAGGCTGCAGACCTCCCGCAAACAGGCTACCTAGCCCAGCACGACCTCTTCGCGCAAATCCCCTCTCTACGTGCAGACATTAGCATACCGGATTACTGCTATGCCACTCCACCTCCCACGTCCACTATAAAACCAACTCCAAGACTTGAAGACCCCATGCTAAACGCTTGGTTCGGCCCCGCGAACACCATCTCTCCTCTCCACACAGACCCATACCATAATATCCTCGCCCAGGTCGTGGGCAGCAAATACATACGCCTTTACAGCCCGAAGGAAGGGGAGAGAGTGTGGCCGAGGGGAATGGATGAGATGGGTGTTGATATGAGTAATACGTCGACTATCGACCTCGATAATTTTTTCTCAGTGTATCCAGAACTTTCGCCCTGGGGGAAAGAGGGGGCGGGGGGTGGGGGAGGAAGGACGGAGAGGAGGGAGGATGGGAAGGGGCAGAATATGGAGGAGAGAAGAGAGTTCGAGGAGAGATTCAAAGGGTTCAAAGATGCGGATTTTGTGGAGTGCGTGCTGGGACCGGGGGAGTGCTTGTATGTTCCCGAGGGCTGGTGGCATTATGTGAGGAGTTTGACGCCGAGTTTTAGCGTGAGTTTTTGGTTTAATTGACTGTCTGGTAGTTGATCGCAACGAGTGCATGTTCGCGAGTCCTCCTAGCCATTCCTCTTCGAAGCATGAGTACAGGTCAGCGTATACTATGCCTTTGGTTAAACACCATATGCTGGACACAACCCGTTCTTACTAGCTGCTTTGGTCTAGCTGTACGCTCTCGTGGCGGACGCTGTGGTTCGGCGGTCATATGTAGATATCTGCTAGAACGGTTGCAGGAACGGGGAGGATCGGAGAGGAGGGATCGGGGATCGGAGTAGGGAGGATTTGAGCGTGGTGCGAAGACGGGAGCATGATAAGTAGGCAGATGTGGAAAGTGGGTTGGTGTATAGTGTCGCTGGGGAGGAGTCTAGGACTGATGCGTTAATTGCAGGCGTTTCGTAGCCCTTCTCTCTTTCGATATTAATAAGTGGAGAGCGACCTAGTCCTTGTGCGTGGAGTGAACTACTGTTTGTACGTGCTAAGCTGGGTTATCTCACTTCGCATGTGCATGGCCTGCTGCCGGCACGGGCGAGATCAGATTTAGAAGGTGTATATATAAACAGACAGGGGATCGTGGAGTTGTCATGGACGTCTTCCATGCCGGAAGATATGTGAATTGTCCACACGAGGGCTGGACCTGATACATGACATCTGTCACCACCACACTTGACAGCTGTCAACCACCATCCATCCACCCACCCTCTCTTCACTATCCCCAAAATGCCATTGAGTCACCACCTTTCCCCTGTCCACGGCCCACAGCTCACGGTCTTCCTTTGGTATCCATTTCCGCTTTTCAAAGTAAACTCTAACCCTGCCCTCCAATCTGCGAATACTACCGTAATCGATCCACTGTTGATGGTTCGCCAAGAAGGTGACACACTAGAGCTAAAGAAGAAGGTTGAAGATTGAAACTCTATACCCAAGCCTCACCAAGCCCCATCAAGCGTCAGCGCCTTGCTTGGGCGCTATTGGAAACATCAGAAGAAACCAAATTTGTTAGATTGTCAAGGTTCAATTCAAAAAATGGGTGGCGTAGTGTAGTGGAATCTTCCATCCATTTCATTTTTCCCCGCGCGCCACAAGTGTATCAGAAGACCTATCAACCCAAACCATAGCAACGGCAAACCCCGCGAATAGTCGATCAATCATGGAAATCACATCGATCCGAAACCCCATGCTTTTCCGGTCCAATCCCATGTTCGCCACATCCGGCTCGGTCTAGCTCGTTCCGTCCCGCTCGCGCTACACATTTATCTGACAATGAACCTCCCACCCGCGTATCCAGACCTTCTATATTCCATCCAGACCATGTCTCATGAATCATCCACATTTCTCATTACATATCTCGAAGATCGTGTAAAGTTTAATATCGTACATCTTCCACTTTCCCTCCCCTAGCTACGCATCGGCGGAGCTCGCCGCTCTCCGCCTCTTCCCTACCCCCCTACACGCCCCCACTCCCATTTGGCCCAAAGAAAAACCCATCAAAGAGATCAAACCCGTTCCCATCACTCCAATCATGCGTGCCGTCCCCAAACCCCATGCCGAAGCCCAAATCCTGCAATCCCCCTGCTGCATCACTATTCGCATTTAGATTGTTCGCCCCCTGGACCGGAAAACTGTCGAGAAAATCCAGGTCCGAAAACCCCAAGTCAGGGAAGGTAGATGTGATGTTCTGCGCGAAATTGTTGTAAGGTAGTTGGTTGGAGATTTGGAATGGGGAGGTCATGGGGGCGGGCGGGGAGAGGGTGGGAGGCGCCGATGTCGAGTATTGTTGTGGCGAGGGTATGGTTTGCGGGGGCCGGAGATTGGGGTCGAAGGCGAAGCTTTGGGGTTGGTTTTGTAGACGTGGGGAGATTTTAAGGTCGGAGGTGAAATGTTGGGGTTCTTGTTTTATTGGCTGTGGCGGTGGTGGTGGTGGACGCATACTGCTCAGTTGGTTTGAGATACGACTGAATGACCGCTTGTCTGTTTCGTCGTCCGAAAATAGGTCGCGCAGGTTCATATCGAACCTTGGAGTCTGTTTTCTGGCTTGTTGGAAGTAGCTGTTATTCGCCGGGAAGCCTGTCATTTCAGTGTCTGACCGTGCATCTGCGTCAGACGTCGAAGTGTAGGTCGTACTAGGGGAGTACGACTTTTGCGTGGGAGCATATTGTTGTTGCATCCCACGGAGGGCGTCAGGTCCAAAGCCTGTTGTCGACATGCACATTTGAATGGTTGCTTTACTCATCCGGTCGAAGGCGTCACGACAGGCTTCTGCTGGTGGACATTTTTCGATCAAGTCGCCTAGCACGGACGTCGCGGCTAGAACAGTAAAGTCGACATCGTCAAGAGACTAGTAAAAGTTAGACCATGGAGAGGAATATCGAGGTGGTGTTCCAATGTGGCATAAGTCGATAAAAGAGCTGAACTTACTAGGAGAGACCGTACGGCAGGCGAATGCCACACAGCATATAGGAATGATATACCTAAATGGAATTAGCGGTGCGTCTGAGTCTGTAGCCACCGAACTAACCAGCCATGAATAAATGATGTGTTGCGAGAAAGGTATAGTTGACGAGATGCACGCGATGTAGCTGCCGATATAACTTTAGAACCTTTTGCCCAGCTTCGGCTACTTTGAGGAAGACGAGCTCTTCATCTTCCCTCTCCTCAACCGTTACCACAGATGGGCTTCTCACATTGCCATCAGTGTTTCCCAGCTCTTCCATTAAGCCGGATGGAACCACTAAGCTCTGACGGTACAGCATAATAATAGCTTGCCAGTAATTGAGCTCCAGGAACAAGGGCGAAAATTGTACACCGGCGTCCAGTTGTGTAGGCGCCGAGTCCTTCCATTCGAGCAACCGTCTGTCGATGTCGATCCGCCATGCCCGAAAAGAATCGAAATTAACTAGGAACGGTGAGGGTAGCTTCGTGTGCATGAAGTCGTTTCCCTGGTTTGCCCCGCTCAACCTGGCTTGCTGCGCCTGGCGATACTGTAAGACTTGGAGGATCTCAGATTGTAGAAGCCTTAATCGAAAATAATGGTGTGCGACCACCTTGTACGTCGACTGTTCAGAGTATTCTGGTGGATCAAGGAATCCCTCTTTTGTGATGAACCGGTCGTCGAGTGTCGAAGGGAATTCGGTTGTGACTACTTGATCGGTGATACCAAACGGTCTCCCCACGCTGGAGGTACAGTTAGCATGTGTTTCCATTAAGAAAAAAATAAATGGCACTACTAGAGCCCGATTGGAACCTGCAACACCTACTGCCTTATGGCGCCCAAAGTCAGACAAAGAAGAGGCAAGCGGATCCTTCTTCCTTGCGAGCTGAACTTCCTGGAAGGCAATAGGATGTCGTTGCTTGTACCAAAAAAGGTCCTAGCATTTGCGCAAAGGGCTTCGTACCATGTGCTCACAAGGCGGTCAAACGAGTAGACACACCACCACAACCGTCGTCGGAGATCGCGGACCCACTGCCTTCGCCCTCTTTCCTTCGCATCCACTTTTGCGCCGCTCGCAGCCGTTGATCCATCTCCTTCTGTTTGTTCCAACTTCCCAGTAGTTTGGTCTTCCGATCCTGAACCATCGATTCCCACACCATCCTCGTAGTGTAACCCTAGATCAACGCCTAAACGGACAGCAACGCCCACGATGTACCACAACCCGGGTGCAACAGGTCTCAACAAAGCGAACCCTGCTAGTAGCAAAACAGCCTGTAGCTCTTCTAGACCCCCACCGAAGCCGTCTGGGCTAGCGGGTGTGGATCCAAGAAAGTTTTCTAGATGGATAATTGCAGACGCGTGATACTCTTCAGGTTGATGCTGTTGGCCTGCGAGTCGCCGCTTCTTGCTGCTCGGTGGAGAAGATCGTGATTTCGTTGGGGAGCTGTCCGAAGTCGGAGAATCACCAGAATCTGAGCTCCCCATGATGATGCCAGCGCCAATAGCAAAAACGATGTTGAGCATATACGACTCTCGTGATGTCCTGTGCCGCTCGCCTGACGTGTAGACCCGCTCAAACATCTCCATGAAATCGCCGCGGTGCAAAATGGGGATCTGCGGATTCGCATGTTCAAAGTACAGCTCAACAAGGCGGGACCCCAACTCGCGGTCGGGGAAGGGAGCTTGGCGGATGGCAGGCTTTGTATGTAGCCCGAAGAAGGAGTCTCTCATAGAGGTGCCACCGTCTGCGACGGTACTTGCAACATTGCTAGTCAACGACTTCCCCCCGCGCACACTCCCACGCTCTGATGACGAGCCCGACACCGAGCTCTTGACGGCAGCAAACACAACTCTTGCAAACGATATTCCCGATGTAGATCCTAGGAACCGCGGGTCGCTGGCGCCCTGGACAGAGACCATCCCGATGTTGGACACCAGCTTCGTGAGCTTCTCGCGGTCGTACTTCTCGCTCTCTTCCTTGGACGGACCGCTCGGGGGCGGTTTGGCGGCGCCATTGCGAGGCTGGAGAGCGCCGCCAGTAGCCGCGGACGCTGGCCTGTTCTCAGCGGAGCCGTTGGTGGGCTGTTCGAAGCTCGGATTGAAGTCTTCGGCGGGGGAAAATGGGATGGAGTTCTTCTGGAGGAGCGATTCCAGATGCGCGACGCGCGTCTCGAGATAGTAGACGTAGCTTCGCGGTATCTGCCTCTTGGTAATGGGGTCGTATCCAACACACTTGACGCTGGCCTTATCGCAGGATGCGCACGAGGGGAGGCGCTGGTCGCATCTGTTTTTGCGCAGACGGCAGCGGTTGCAGGCGCTCACATTGCGGAACGACGAGGCGGACGAGTTTGAGTTCGACGTGGCCGATGTGGTGGGCGACGCAGGCTTTGCGAGGGCGACATCCTGCGGAGAGCTGCCGTCGCCCTCTTCATGAGTTCGCTTGAGACTCATGGGTGGACTGTGGGTATCGGAGCATGGAGGCGCATGGGGACGGCGACGGTTGCAGGGCAGGGCTGGCGCTCGCGGATTCGGCGCGTCTGCGGTGCACGAGGTCAAACAAACAAGCGGTGGTCGAGCTTCCCCCGCACAGCTCTGAGATCGGATCCCGGTGGGAGTAAGCGACGAGGCGTGGAGGAGCAGGACATGGTTGGCGTCCAAAAGCAACAGCTTGGAGAGGGGCTAGCGAGCAAGGCTGTATCTCTCTTATCAGGGCCCGATGCGCTGTGCTAGGCCTCGGTTGGTGGTGGTGGTGGGGAAACTCCGAGCCTGCGTGGGCCGCAGAGTGGGCGTGTGCGTGCGTACATTATGTATGTACCGCAGGTGATGCCTCTTTACCCGGGGGCACATCACATCTCACATCTCACAGCAAGGCCAGCCTCTTGCTGGAGGGAACGAACAAGTGAGGGGTAGACTCTGGGGGAATACGATAGGTGCTGCACTGGGCCATACTACAGCACATATGCCATTTTGGCAGACGCAGCAGGCTTTTGCCGGCTGCCTAGATTCAACTCCTAAACTACCACCAGTATGTACCGGTCATTCAATCGACCCGCTGACAGCCGCGCAGTGTCATTGCCTGCATGAACCCTGTGTCAATTCACAACCATCCTTCGATGTAAGTGCGAGCAGGATCGTGGAGAACCCCGTGGAGGACCGCATGGCCCCCCCCACGACCCAGGCACGTGCTGCTCGCCGTCTGCGCCTCAGCACGCACGCCTCACGCATGCTCAGCACACCGATCAGGATAATAATGCAGAGCGGAAGGGATGCGGTTCTGCCCTTCCCTTCCCTCCCGAGCCTTCCAGTGCCCTGTTCCAGTCTGACGTTGCTCTATATGCCCTCTTTGGCGAGCGCCGTTGTCCGTCAGACTGCAAGCCGAGTCAGAAGATTCACTGTGCTGTGCCGGTTTCAATATTAAAAGATCTTATTGCATGCGCATAACTGTTCTAAGGTACTGCAAAGGAAAAGGCTAGCTAGTACTATACTGGGTATTATCTTTTGAACCAACGCCGAATCATGTTTATCCAGGCACCGTCAAAGAAACGTAGAAAAAATGCTGGCTCCCAAAAAGCCGCCCAAATATCATGTCCAAATAGAAAATTCCCCATCTGAGTGCGCCAGGCGAAATGCTAGTCCCGACAAAGCCAATAACGATTGACCGATGTCTATAATGCTCTTCCCATTGGTTGCCCCAGAAAACTCCAATATTCTTTTTTTTTCGAAATGTCCAATGCTGAAATCCTTCGACACCGTGTCATCATCCTAAACTCGTGTCTTATTTTTTGAGCACCGTCTCGACCGCCTCCTCAGGTGTGAGCGTGATGACGGACGCTGCGTCTGAGTCAGGGCCAGCCAACGCCTCGGCCAATGTGTTCCCAAGGCAGGTTTCTTCGTCTTCGTCGATACCCCGGAACCCTGGGCGCCTTCGCTCTTCTTTCATAAGACAACCTGGGATCCATCCAATTGCGGCAATACCGGCACAAGTCCACCATGCGAGGCCTGACATTCCGAGCCCAGTGCCGAAAGTATCCATGGCACCTGATACGGTGGGTCCAAAACCCCTGCAAATACTGGCCGAGGATGCTGCTGCGCCATTTAAGGTACCTAGGACTTTCTTAGAGGGAGCTGCGTTTGCAAGCATTATGGCCAGAGAAGGGTACGATAGTGACTGGGCTGTGACTTTCCAGATCAGCAATGTGATAATGCCTGGGATGCGGAGGCTTTCGGGTAGCAGAGCAAGATATGGCGCCACGAGATAGAGGAATGGGTACAAGGCGATAGTGATCCAAAAGGTGTGTAAACTGCCGAGCTTCTTGCTGGCCCACGGGAAGACGACAACTTGGGCGAACATCTGGAGGCCGCCCTGGACTGCTAGAAGACCACCAATCTGTTGTGTCGTGAAATGAAAACCGCCAGTGAACTGAAAGGGTAGGTGTGGTGCATCACTGGATTCTGGTCGGGACATTAAAATCGGTAATAGTTGCTCTAGTGAAATCGTATGGCTGCAGCCTTGATAAGCAATTGGTCGGCTGAGGGTAGTTAGTACTTACAAGGCCAGAATACCATAACCAACAATGCTCAAGCAAACCTGTTTCGTAAAGGCTTCGCGGATTTTGGGGGCAGCTTTGACATCCTCGTCCAGAGAGTATGGTGGCGGTTCAGCAATAGAAGTCCGAGAACTGCAAAGTGTAGGGGAGACGTCAGTGCTCCGGTACACCCGGGGCCCATGGGCATCAAGCATGGATCTCATCTCGTCCAAAGATCCATCCTTGTCAGTCAAGGGTGCGTCGACCTCTCTTCTCCACATTTTGCTGAGCATCCATTGCCCAAGTTCGCGACCACGGTCTCGGTCGAGCTTCCTGTCCTCATGTGTCTCTTCGAGAAATAATATTCCGATTGCAAGTCCGAAAATAACGACCGCAGCGCAGATCAAGTTCGGAAGAAGGTACGGATACGTTTGGAAGATGGTATCTTTGAAAATGGAGGGGTATGCGTGGGCGGGTCGTGCGAGCACTCCGCCGAGAGAAGCGCCGATAATGGTACTACATGAGGTCAATAGGCTGTAAAAATGAAGGGGAGCCATTCGGCAGAAAACGTACCCAAGACACCACACGAATGGCATAATGGAATAGGCCCGAGCTAAATAGTCAGCGTTATGTTTTGTGGTTCAGATCTACGAGAACCTTACGCTGGTGCGCCTCTACTGTGATCAGCTCTGCAACCGTGGTTTGAAGGACACCGATGTTTCTGCAAAGAGTTTTAGCGAAAGTTACCACAATGCTACCACAAATGACCTTACCCATTGAGCAATCCCCCAAGCGCTCTGGCAAATAAGGCCACTGGTAGGCTTCGTGCGAATCCAAAGAGCAGCATGCTCAACCCTGTGCCGAAAAGACCTCCCAGCAGCACCTTCTTGCGCCCAACCTTATCGCTCAGACGACCCCAGAACACACCACTGACACACTCTGCAAATGCAAATGCAGAAGTCACCATGCCGACGTACATGGAAATCTGGGCTGCGTCGTCGGCGATTCCGAAGTCTTCAACCATGAAGTAGGCGTAGGGAAATATGGACATGAACGCAATTGGCTCGCATATGCGGCAGAGGGCTACAATGAATTAGCTCGATCAATTGCGACGCACACGACCAGAAACTCACCCAGTATGGCCATCTGTCTTGTGGGAAAGGGTGTTTTGTCCCTCCGTAGGGCAGCTGCCCCGCCATGGCGAGCCATTGTGTGGTGTAATATGGGTGCGGAGAACAGAGCTAGCCAATGAGGTGTGAGGCGCTGCACAGTAAGCTACGAGTTTGAATGGGAGAGAGGGAAGAAGTATTGTCGAAGTAAGCAGTACATATGTGTATCTGCGTCCGAACAGACCACAGTCACCAGGGTTTTAAGGGGAGGATCAGTTTGATATCGGCGCGAGCGTCACAAGATATAAGGGAAGAGCAAGATTTAAGTGGCGTCCTGAAAGCGGATAGCCTGCTGCGAGGGACAAGGATGGCAGCCGCGGGGAGGAAACGGAGACGCAGGCGCAGGCGGTGATTGCTGTGGATGCGGATACGTCGTAGTGGGCGGATAGGGACTGCCTGCGGAAGGACCAGCACTGTGAAAAGGACCCACGATGCCACGGCTGCGACAAAGCGGGCACATGGTGCTAGTGACAAGCGACCAAGAACCGGCAACTGCTGTGCTGGCGGTCCTCCACCTGGTTGCATGGCACCTGTGGCTCCGAGGCGGTTGGATGTGAAGGGAAGCTGTGCGCCCGACCAGACCAGAGAACCAGCACTGTGACGGCAGCCCCTGAGCGAAGGCCAGGGCCGTAGAAGCTTCTGCGCCAGCCAGGGCCGCAAGGCGCCTGAACAAATAAGGGCAACCATGGCATTGGGCGTACAAGAAGCAGCCGAGTAAGGCGGACCGGGGCAGCGTGAGGGAGCGTTGAAGGAGGATGTGCCATGACTAGTCTCTCGCGAGAAGATCACCGCGCACGTCCCGGCAAAAGAATGTGGGCACTCCACTAGCCAAACCCGCGGATGCGGACACAGGCACTAGGCTGCAGGAGGGCCTCTGGGCACCACGCAGCGCCCGGGCCCCCCTTGCCGAGAGCGTGAACGTCGTGTCTCCCAGCGGCGGTCGCAAACGGAGCCGGAAGCATCTCCAACTTCCCCGGGGGCAAACAAAGGACCGCTGTCCGGTCCCGCGGCAGCCATTCATATTCCATGCCCAGCCCTCGCGCGCTCGAGTCAAGCCGCAGAGCAATCGTCCCTAGGAAGCGCACGGCAAGCAAATCAGCGCGCCCCGTCATTTGCACATTATCCGCGACTGAGGATAGGCAGCGTGGCTGCATCAAGCAGCCGCAATTGCTCCGACCAGCCCAAAAGGGCGGTGTATAGCGACAGGGCTCTAGCAAAGCACCAGCACGACGTCCGGGTTCGGCACGCGGCGGTGCGCATATCCGCGACTCTTCGGCACCTTGCTACCATCTATAGCACCCCATCGTCATGACGAGACAGGTCATCATCAGCAACGCGACTCGCCAGCTCCATCCGCCTGACGCCTGACGGCGAGCTTGCAGCATGTTTCGTGTCCTCAACAAGTCCTATTTGCTGCCCCAGGCATTGTCATTCGATTCATTGTACCGTCCTGGTCAGCGTGGTTTCGCTGCGTCCAACAGGGCGGCCTTGTCATGGGCTGTCGTCCATGGGCTCCACCCGAAACGAGAAGGCCATGGCTGTGCCCACGCCGCGGGCTGCATGGATTTGTCGCCCTCCTCACTCTTCAGTCATCATCACGACAGCAGGGCACCAATTTGAAATGCCCCATCCAGGGCCGCGGCCCTCGCATCAGCTGATGCTACGCCGCGCCTGTTGATAGCGACACCAAAGGCCTTGCTGGCAACGACTCATCGTCTGCTCGCCGTCCTCCTCCTGGTGGGGCCGGCTGCGATTCCGTCGCGTGTCGCAAGCTGAGCTGTCGCAGTCGACGATAGTTTGCGCGGCGCGCTGATCAGAAAGCGGTAAGCATAACGGTCGTTTCGATGCAAGCGTGCCCAGGGAGCAGCACGTCGCGGCGGTGTGGGCATAAGGCTGGGTATTGCAGCCATTGGTCAGGGTGGCTTGCATTTCCCACGCGAGATTGACGATGGACAGGGGCAAGAGAAGACTTTGAGACGGCCAGTCTTCTTAGTGGCTTCTGGTCTCGAAACCACAACGCTAGGCCAATGGCCCGCGGCCTCCTGATTGATCCAGGCGAATCCTCCGATGAGGGGCCACTAACCTTAACGCCGCTACTATACTTCGCAAGCTTCATGGACGAGGAGAACTCCATGAAATTGTCTGCGCAAACGGGCGCTGGGGCCGGGGGGGGGGAGCTCTGGTAAAGCGGCCCCTGTCGGCCCAGCGTTGGTCCGACTTTTGGATTCTGGGAGAGGGCGCAGAAACGAAGTGCCCACGTCGAGACTCGAACCGCTGACCGCTGACCCGGTAGCATGGTTCGAATCTCTCCGATTGATCTCTGTTCGAACGTCATACCCACCATGCTCCCCGCGCCTTCGCACCGCCAGCACCACGTGAGTTAGGCCCTCCCGCGTGCGGCAGCAACCTTCGCATCAGCACGACGATGTCCGCGTTGCGGCGATGCTCGTTTCACGTTGACTAGAGCCAGAGGATTTTTAGAATGTTGGGGTGTCACGACAGGTGTCGCATCGCTAGAGTCCCGTCCGCTCCACCTCAATGCGTCCCGTAGGTGTGGGAGACATTGTTGTACAATATATGGCAGACGCATCCGAGCGTGTCGCGTTGCGAGTAGCACTCCGTCCTGTTCCTTTTTGCGCCCAACTGCAGCCGTTTGGCCAATCCGCATAGGCGACTACACCACAACCTAGTCCGGGGAAGGGGGAAGAGAGGCTTGGAAACCGGCACTGCATCCATGACTGCAAAATGCGGACTCCAGAGCGCAGACTACAGAGTGCCGACAAACAAAGTGCAGAGAACAAAGTGCAGACAACAGAGTGCAGACAACAGAGTGCAGACAACAGAGTGCAGACAACAGAGTGCAGACAACAGACTGCAGAGTGCAGGCGGCTATGCTGGGTCGGAACCTAATCATGGACCATCATGGACGACAATACCCGTAAAATGGGGAAGCAGTTTTCTTCAGTACAAGGCGGGTCGATCAATTATCGTGATGCTACGGGAGGCTCTGGTGATTGCATGCGAGGCCGTCTCGACGGGAGAAGCTTCAGAGTCACCACTGTTGCTCTGCCACGTAAAGATCAGGCCGTTGTCGCAGCACCCACATGGGCCGCGTCTGCGTGCAGAATCCGGTGAGTATGTGAGATGCGAGTGAGATGGAGATGAGCGATGCGAGATGAGAAGTTGGTGTTGTGCGTTGCGGTGCAGATGGGCGGTGGACAGAGGAGACGATCATGGCCTGAAGCGGCCTAGCCTTGCTCGATCGGCGCGTAGTCACGTCCACTCTGCGTCGTGAGGTCCTCCAACAGTGCCTGCGGCCCCCGCCCACATTTCACCAACGCCCACGATGCCTCTGCCCAACTCCTCGCCGGACCTCCCGTCATTTTGGAAGCAGCAGCTTTTGGTTGAGTTGTAGGTCGCGGCGTCGCGTCGCGTCTTGGCTCGGAGGTCTAACTTTTTGCAGCTCCAGCCTTCGACACGCACAGCTGGATGGCGTTTTCGTGAGCATCACGCCGGGAGACCCTTCGCTGTGGGTAGGCGTTATCTTCGTACGAAAAGGTACTTCTCTCTGTAGAAGAACTTCCAAGGCGGTGCGCCCTTGCTGGAGTGGCTTGAGCGAGCCAGTTCGAAAAATATCCGCACCTTGATGCCCGTCTGCTGTCCAAAAATGGCCATATGTTCACACGCGGACAGGTTCCTATGCTCCTGCAGTCCTGCGCTTTCAAGTATCTTTTCCGGCCAACTACCCAACGCTGCCCCCCCTCGTGACCTTTTCCACCGACGTCTTCCACCCGCTGCTCACGCCACTCACAACGTACACTTACACGACTGGATCGTCAGACACAGATACCGTCAGTGCGACGGATGAGGAAAGACTTCCCCCCGGGGGCTTCAGTCTTCGACACGGGTTCCCGCAGTGGTTTGGCCGAGCTCGAAGATCTGCAGCGAGCTCCCGCAACGTCAGCGGATCAGGCGTCGGGAGTCCGACTCAGAGTTCCACGCCTATGATCCCAGAGTCCAAGGACGCCGCAGTAGGCGCTACTGAACTAACCTTGGCTGCCGCTGCTCCCGGCAAAAAAGCATCCATTGTCACCGTCCTAGAGTATATTCGGTCCACCTTTTGCGAGGAGGCGGTTCTAGACTCAATTCCACTTGAGGCCGCAGCAAATCCAGGAGCGTACCACGCATGGCGAACGTACCGCGGACTCTCTGTAGAATCTGGCCCCTCATCGTCACACATCCCACCTACTTCTGACTCTCAGCACAGTACGACTGGAACTGCGCCTGAAGTCTCTACGCTTGGAAGAAATCGCCGCCCAGGGCAGTGGAACTGGGAAGGCGTCTGGGAGGAGCGTGTGAAGAAGGCCGTCAAGGCGAGCCTGTCAGAGTCTGTCCTGTTTGGTGGGGGCGCGGGAGAGGACATTGTATGCTACTTTGCGCTTCTGACTGGCGGTGGGCGCTAACGTACTTACAGATTCGATTCCGAAATGGAGATGATGAGAGTATGGAGAACATGAAGAAACAGCTTGAAACCGTCATCTCAAGGGCTGGAGAGGCGTAGAGTTGATTGATGGGGCCTCGAGAAATCCTTAACTCCACATGATACCCTTAGCTACCATTAGCAAAGAGAATATACTTCGCATGCAGGCTTTGCAGCAGCCCATGCTCCGTACTGTAACCTCCAAGTGAGTACTCCTGTGCCTTTATACAAAGTTCTTTTGTCAGTTACAACAACGCTTCCTAGGCTAAGCGAATACATTCGCCCCTTTGCTACAATATGGTATCCTGCATAGAGTCTTGTTCGCAATTGAAACGACGCATTACTGGTCTTTAAAGGTTGCGCATCTGTAGCGCAATAAGAGCACTCAATGAGATAGGCACGTACTGTGTAGAACCCAAGTTGCAGTTTCCCCTTCCATTTCAATCAAGTTTCAATCCTTAGAGTCTCTCCAGGCTCATTCATGAGCTCTTCTCAATTCCATTATCTAATCGAGTATCTTACTTTCCATTCTGATAAGCTAATTTTGTGCTTCGGCTCGCTCAACCGGCTGCAGCATACTCTCCCCCTTGTTCCTCAGACACCAAATTCGGTGACAGCCAAAGTTGCGTTTGACAGGCAGACCGCGAGACCAAGGCGAGCCCCAATGCCATTCACTCAGTAATCGTTCCGACTCACACCAAGCAGAACCTAGACACGGCTATGTGTAACGAGAACAGCTGTGCCAACTTCACTGTGCACAATTGGCCCCATTAGTCGATTCCCGGTCCCATGAAGCAAATTATTCGACATGTTCGTTCCGATGCCTCGATCAGCGAGATCACCAACATCAGTGTTCAATTATGGGAGGGTCGCCACATTTTGAGTCGCGAGGGCCCCAAGGACGTCCGCTGTCTGCGCCCTGGCCAGGTTCATAGATTCTTCCACCGAATTCGTGTTGCGCGGTCCGAGGTCCGGAAGTCGATCCCAACAAGGACGACCCGATTCTACAATCATGTCTAAACAAGGACAAATTGAGACAGGACCTGCAGAACGCTTCGGTGACGGGAGCTGCTAAGTTTCGTCTTCTGACTGCCCAACTCTTCCACCAAGGCTTTCTCGACGCGGTAGCGAGTCGGCACTACACCGAGCCTCATCTCTTTGTCTCCAGGGAGCTAGGAAATCTAGCACACCCGTAAGATGTGTCTTCGGGTCTCTACAAACGCCTCTTCTTCTTCTTCTTCTTGTTGTTGTAGAGCCATATCGAGGCCAACAACGCCGAGGAAGAGACCAAGAAGCTGGAACCCCGTCTGACCAGCATGGATTCAGTTGTCAGGAAGAGCGTCGAGCGTCTGTAGAAGGAGGTTGGCTAGCACAAAGAAATCGCCAAGTACAGACCTCCCGGCAGAAGCTTCCGGTCTGTTATGGGCCGATCTACGTTCCGGATCTGCATGTGTGGGCAATTGCTCGGAGTACTTAATACGAAAAGGAGAGCAACAAAAGTGATACGTAGATGAGTACCTAGACTTGAGAGTATTGGGTCACGAGGGGATTTGCAGTACTATAACAGAAGAAAAAGATGGCATCGGGAAAGCCAGTCAAATTTGAGCAGTTAGTAACCTTACCAAATACCATTGTATCTGCCAGCCTGTCTTTGACATAACTTGACTTTCCCAGATGGACTCCTTCCACCCCCAAAATGATGATGCCGCCCCCGTGAAGCACAACCACTGGTCTCAAAGGCCTGAGCAGTGGGCGAAAGCATCAAATCAGTCTTAATAAACACTACTGTAACTGCCCGTACCATTTTGAATGGTTAGACTACTCCAATTGCCCTCTGCATGAGGAGATGAACAGCAGTCCTGCCCTTATTAAGCATAACCGCTCGTGCTGAAGCACGGAGACATGCCACCGAACATTCAAACAGTCCCAAGCAGAGGTCAAAATGATCAAGTCACCTTGACTAAATATAACTAAATCTGCCAGTATGACTTTTACATAGTTGGAGTAGCACTCAAAACTACTAGTCTCAAAGAGACTTAGCGCCCCTTACTAGAAGCACCTCTACCCTCACTTCCCCTCAACTGCCGTCATTATCATACCTTCATCTTTCGAGAATCAAGATAAAGTCCTCCTATGCTATCTCTAATCCCACTCTCATGGTTTCGACATGATGCGACAGACCTCGGGCGGCCACCCCAAAATGCCTAAACGGCTAAAGCAGGGTACCAGAAACAAGACCCACGATTCGTGGATGTATTTGTTAGACGAGTGGACCAGGATAATCACAATGCACTATGAAATTGAGGTAATCCCCACTCGGCCGGTTCCCCTGCCTAGACTTGATCTACGAAGAGAGGAGTTATCGTTCCCGGGAATACGAGCACTCTCGAATGCTTAAATGCAATTACTTCAACTAGACTAAGGCCAACTATGGATAGCACACGATCATTGATATTGGTCCAGCGACATCTTCCCGGGTTGCCGGGGCGGTTTGCTGAACGTATAAAGGCGTTATGAGCTTGCTCTCCGACCCTGCGCCCAGTGTCCGTTCCAATCGGACGTCATACGCAATGGCAGTCCTCACTGGCATTGTTGCTATTTTCACGGCTCTTGTACCCTTCACCAATTCTAAGCCCTTGGAACCAAGGGCTACACTCGAGGTTTCCAACGCTAAAACCTCTTTGTCCCTCCTCTACCAAAACAACTTGAACGCATCAGACGACAAGAATCACGTCGGGGCCCTCCTTCTCAGCCCAGTTCCGCGCTCCGACGCCTCTGCAGCATGCGCTGCTCTCAACGAAAAGCTTCTTCCAAAGTCGACACTCCAGAAATATAAGTCTGATTTTGTCCGCGCTCTCGCATACCAGGACTACGCTGAATACTTCAACGCCGCTGGGGGCTTCGAGATAGAAAATGGCACTGTTGTCGCCGGTGATCAGCTTAGTTTCTCCGCGAAGCCTACGTCATTCAAGATAGACCTACCTGTTTTGTGCACGCAGTCTGCGAACAATGGGTCTTCGAAGGCTGGACCAGTGAACGGAAGCGAGCTCGTAATAGCTTCGGGAGGAAACACCTACGTAGGATATCGAAACCAAAAGTCCTTCCGTTTTCTTGGCATTCCATATGCCGACAGCCCTCAGCGATGGAAGTACTCCAACCTCTATTCAAAGAAGGGACAAACTATTCAAGCTACTGCATATGGTTCTCAATGTGCTCAAGGTAGCTCTGGCAGCGAGGACTGTCTCTTCCTCAACATACAAACACCATACATCCCCAAAGCAGGCTCAAAGCAAAATCTCCGACCGGTTATGTTTTGGATTCATGGTGGTGGCTTCACAGGAGGCAGCGGAGCGGATTCTCTATCTGATGGTGGGAATCTGGCAAGCAAAGAAGATCTCGTGGTTGTTAATGTCAACTACCGCCTTTCAACGCTGGGGTTCCTTGCTATACCTGGATCAGATATTAGTGGGAATTATGGGATTGCTGATCAAATTGTGGCCTTGGACTGGGTTATTACGAATATTGCGTCTTTCGGTGGAGACCCGAAGCAAATAACAATCATCGGGGAATCTGCAGGTGCCGGCTCTGTACGCACACTCCTCGGCTCACCACAAGCAATTGGAAAGTACCAAGGCGCAGTCGCCATGTCCAACTTGGGAGGAGGCGCGGCTCTAGGCCTGAAGGGAGACTATGGGACCACCTATTCCAGCTACTACACCATCAACGAATCATACACCGTGGCCGGTTCACAAATATTCGCAGCGGCTGGGTGTGATGGCATCTCCCTCTCCACCCAAATAGCCTGTCTCGAGCAGGTCCCCGCCCTCAAACTCGTGTCCCTTCCCACTGTAGCCCGTTACGTTGTGCAAGACGGCAAATACGTCAACACACCTAACCTCGTCGTTTCCACCCGCAACGCCAGCACCGCCCACGTCCCCGTAATCTTCGGCATCACCCGCAACGATGGCGCCTCCTTCTCCACGTACCCGAAAACGCCCATATCAAACCATTCCCAGGGTCTCCAAGCCGCACTAGGCATAAATTCCACCTGGGCACAGAAGATCATCGACTCAAACCTCTTCCCGCTCTACTCCACTGGCAACCTAACCCTTGACTCCTTCAACGTCTCTCAGCGCATCGCAACAGACAAGACATTTCGCTGCGTGGACCAAGCCACCATGTACGCAGCGTCCGTATCCGGCGCCTTCGATACGGCGTACTACTACCAGTTCGAGCGCACTATCAACGGGTACGATCCCAACGCGCTTGGCCAGCCTGCCAACAATGATCCAAAGAATCCGTACTTTAGATTTCATGGCGCGGATATGCCGTGGGTGTTTGGCACGTTGGGGGCGATTAGAGAAGAGGAGGATTTGTGGAGCGTGCAGTTGGTGAGTAGTTATTTTGCGAGTTTTGTGCGGGGCGGAAATCCGAATCCGGAGCCGGACTACTTGAGAGTTAGAGGGTATGCGAAAGTGAGCGAGGGGGTGAGGAAGACGGGGGGGTGGGGACAGGTTAAGGAAGGACAGAAAGGGGAGATTAGGTTGCTGGATTGGCCGGGGAAGAGGGCGAGTTTTGTGGATGCGGAGCAGTGCGAGTGGTTGGGGTATGGTCTGGATTACTATTTGAAAGGTGGGAAGTAGGACACATGTGCAATGAGCATCGATATTGGCGGATGTGCAAGAAAATGGTTGTGTGAACAGAGGGAACCACTTGGACATGATGTTCCAAACGCTATTAACACGCCAATAGGAGGCAAAAGGCATAAAAGAGTGTAACGAGAGACGAACAATATTATAATTCTATACTCAACCATCTTAAAACAGTACCAACTCCATTTCGTGCGTACATGCAGACTAAACGCCGTCTAGAAGCCTTGTCCTCACTCCGATTTCCCAGTAGTCCGGTTCCTGATCTCCGTCTGCTCTACCTTCAGCGTCGTAGCACCCTTTTCCACGCGCACAGCTCCAATGTAGTCCTTTGCATCGTTTCCGGAAGTGGTTGCGTAAGGGGTTCGTGGTCGGCTGGTGACATTGATGCCTTCAACAAGCACTGGCTCTTCCTTCTCGGACTCAGCCTCAGGCACACGAGTGCCGAATGGTGGGTCGAAGCGCTTGCGAAGCGTCTCGATCATCTTGCCGAACCAGTACCAGTTCAAGCCGTTCAGAGTAAAGTTGGCGCCCAGGTAGCAGACTGCGAGCCATGCGGGTACGGGTGAGTCGTTTGCAAAGCGCATGATTTCGCTTTGCGGTGTGGCTGCTGTGCCGTTGTACAGCTTCCCGAGCTCTTGGGATTCGATTGAGGCGTGGCCAGCGTTGAGAGCGCGATAGACGTCGTAGAAAACGCGCATGGACTGGTAGCTGCCCCATAGGAGGCGACAGGAGAAGAAGGTGAAGAGAAGTGTGACGCCGTTGTAGAATTGTATCTTGGTGCCCGTCATGTTGAGCTTATCGCAGAACCAGTGGATATTCAGGAAGGGCGAGGAGAGCTCGTAGAGGATGAATGTCGGGGCGTAGAAGTTGACGAAGGGCCGCTGGAAGTCACATATCAGCATCTCCATTCGTTCTGCGCTACTTGGCGTGGTGGCTTCAGGTCTTGACTTACGAATCCCAAAGAGAAGACAAAGAGAGCTGAGACGGCATGGGCGAGCATGCCAGGCCCAAACATGCGCACATTCTGCAATGTGACCATCAAGTCCCAGACAAAATACCCTCCTGCAAAGGCCTGGATCAGCCCCGACGCGCCCGTGTATCCCCAGACCTTGCTCTCCCAGTCCATCTCCGCGCGCTCTCGATCTGTCCACATGACGTACAGTGCCAGAACGCAGATGACCGTGCTCTGCACGAAGGACACGATGTGCACATCCCAGTTCAACTTCGTCCGCGGGTTGAGGGTGGGGTAGATCCGGGGGAAGTAGTAGTGCGATATCGCGGGCGAGATATATATATTGAGGACATGGTAGAAGGCGAAGGCGAGCGTAACCTCGTGCCAGTGCAGCGGGAGGGTCCTCAGGCCGATAGAATTGGCGAAGGGCTCGATGTATTTTGCCAGCGCTTCTGGTGCAGCAAACGGAAAGGGGTCGTGCATGGTGCGGGCGGGGCGAGCTGCGGAGGTGCGATGCAAGGGATGCGGGAGACGGTTGGAGTGGTACAGCAGGTGGGCTCGACGGATGCGGAGGCGGGAGCGGGAGGTGAGGGACGAGGCGGGAGATGTCGGTTTTTATGTGGGTGCTGGGTCCAGGCAGAAGGCAATGCGGCGGACGTGAAAACGGTCAGCCCCAGCTGTGTGTGCGTGTGTCGTGTTGTCATCCAAGGTTGTGCGGCATCCTCCTAAGCCACGGAAAGCGGCAGAGCTGCCTGGCAAAGATGCAGTCCGAGAGACTAGTCACACTGCACACTAGGTACACAGGCACTCATGGCGAAGGCGCACGCGACTCTTTGATTATGCAAATCATTTCCTTTGCCAATGTTGGCGTCACCAGGGCACATCATTTTTGCATATTGTCTCGCACCGCCACAGGTGAGGCGTAGTATTGTGTGAATCGCCAAAAGAATCTTGACTCCTATGGTTCACGGAGCGAGGAACGAGCGTCGTGAATATACAGTCTCAAGGCCTCAAGATTCTGTGGCTAAACTTCGGGCCTAATGTGACTATTTCTTATTTCAATATCAATCCGAGCTGTTTTTCCGACCCGAGGAAAATCAAAAGTGGGGAGCTTAATGCCCGCACAATAATTACCATCCGTTCCCGCTGGCAATGGATACCATCCCTTCTTACCAACAATGCGACAGTCGAAAGCGACAGAATCTAGAAGACCCGCACTCTGAATGCCCGTCGCCAAAACAACCTTCCTACCAGAGCAATTCACCTCCTCGCAATCTTAATCCGCTTAGCTCTATGCTTCAAAGCTTCTAGTCACGCGCGCAATTACTACCGCCTCAACCTTCCTACTAGAGCATTTCACTTCCTCTCAACCTTAATCCTCTTAGCTCTATGCTTTGAAGTTGTCACACCCACTTCATCTTTATACTGCTCTACTCTAGCTATCTACCTATTTTTGAAATCTGGTGCATTACGACGACTTTTCTATTAACAAAGAACCTTGCTCTTAACTCGAAGATACTTAGCCCGCGACAGTATACACTCTGAGTTTCTCCGGGTAAAAAGGTGGGACATATGTCTTGGCAGAAAGAATTACGTAGTCACGTATTGCATTCAAGACTATGCCAGAAGGCCTTGACATGTGGCATAGCTTATTTTGGAGCAGACTGCGTGCTTATTGTTGTGTAGAGCTGCTTGTTACTGGCATCTTGACTAACTGCCAGCCCATCCCTGCCCGCCTCAATTTCATTCGACTCTCCTTCGCCTCCTTTCTGACCCTATCCTCAGATCCCACGCCACTCGTTTCCTTCATCGCACGCAGCAGTGGCAAAGGACTCGACTTCCACATCGGCGTATTCCTCGTCGTGCATATAGTCGCCACGAAGAAGATAGTAATAATCCCATAAAGCATTACGGGGAAGATCAACCAACGGAAATCGACAAGTAAAGTCGTATCTTTATGTTTGTAAGCACCGAAGACTGTTTGCGTTTGGTGAAAGTTATTTCGGAAACTGTGTTTGGTTAGAAGTGTACGCATAGTAGAAAGGATGTCATTGGGGGAGGTGGCGTACGCATCGGAAAGGCTGTGAGCGATGTCCGCGAGAGTCCTTTGGAACCCATATTCTCCACCCGACACATATGGATCTGGGTTCTGCCCACCGCTGTTGCTCTTTTGTTCAACAGGACAGATTGGCGCTGTCTCACTACCTATTCCAAAAACAGGACCGGCCAGAAGGGCCCCATTCGGTACTATATCTGATATCCGTGCGATTCAGGTCGGAGAAGAATGCCGTGGTATTGAATATAGAACTCATTTGGATGGACAGGCTTTGCATAACCGATTCCGCAACACAGAAGTCCTCCTTTTCCGACTCGACTTTGGTGCAGAACGCCGATTCGTTGTACTTGGTCGTTTTGTACCAGTCAAGGTCTGCCGTCGAATTAAGAAGTTTGGTGTTGCTATAGCCGGAGGCGAGGGTATTGGCTTCCTGTTTCTGTACGCAGAATTGGAACTGGCCTTTGAATGCTGTCCAATGCCTCGGATTCGTTTTGTTAAACCCAGACTGTCGATCAATGCAGACATCGTAATAGAGGTAGTATATCTCTGCTAGGTTGGGTAAATTAGTTCCATGGCTAACAGAAGTTGCGGGCATAGTGGTCGCAGCAGATTGACCTTCCATAATGTACACATGAGATCCGGACTGGAACGATGGAGGGTCCTCGCCCTTTGGTAGGAAGCTTTGCAGGGCTGGTAGAGTGACGTGGTCTCCGATTTGGATGATATCGTGAGAAATGTTGTACATAGAGAAACACAGGGCCAGGGTATTGAAAGGTGACCATGAACACTCTCCGCTCAAACATATGCCAGGTATACCACTATCACCATCGATATTTTCTTCCATACTATATCCGGTGACGCCAGTTGTAAGGGCAGTGCTAAGGTCCATGTCTGTCTCATTTAATGCTGTATATCAATTAGTATAGGCTCATTGATATAAGCTGACAGTTTCTACTTACAGATTGAACCGTTACTGGCGAGCGAGAAAGGCTTTGTTTTTGTATTTGGGTCTTGGAATATATTGATTGAGCGCGGAATAGTTGCCACATCGCTATTATAGTCTACAAGTTCTTTCTCGCCTACGTGGACGGACTGTTGGACGAAGGTTGGAAATAACAACATCAAGATCGTTGCCAGGGCTCCTAGGGAAACGAGACGCTGTCTCCAAGAAAGATAGAAAAGCAGCCTTATGCTACCGTCCGGTCCACGGCTCGCCAGATCAAAGTGGTCAAGATCAACGGTTCGTTTGCTGCGCTGGAACCATTCCCTACGAAGCACCCATTAGTACACTTTCTCGTATGTCGCTCGCAACCCAAGAGGTATACCACTTCAGTTGCCCGATGCAGTACGATATCGGAACTAAAAAAGCCGACTGCGCAACCTGTGCCAGCGCTGCTATGATGGCCGTGAGCTGGATTCTTTCATTGCCGAGTGGTAAGTTCGGAGGCGGCTTATCTTGAAACCGGAGAAGCAGAGCGAGGATAGATGCGAACGCTCCTGTTCCGAGGGAAAAGGGGAAAATTTCCCATCGCCAGTGTCGTACGAGATGTCGGAATTTTCGTTGTGGATTTTCATTCTTCTCTTCCATCAACAAGTGGGAGAGTTGTTCCTCCGAAGCGTGAAGAACTTTAGGTGCGCCGCGCTCTGTAAACCCAGGCATGTTTTTAACGCAATTGATGTGTATCGTGAGAAGTCTGGAGTCGTGCGCAAGCGGCAATAGAAGATATGAGCGTCTCAACGGCCCATCTCATTCTATTCGACTGTGCCGCATAGCTAAAGATTTGTGCCCTGCATAAACTGCGGTTTCAGTCTAAGCGCTGCGGTCGTGCACGTCTAATTTAGGCATAACTGTTCCGGCGTCGGATTTTATATATTCAGAGAGCCTACAGGAGCCCAGCCACTGTACACCATCATGATTATGGGGGACGAGGATAACCACTGGTGTTGTTGGGGGATGTGTGTTGATGCTAGGCACCAAAGGCGTTGAGCTTGGGTTGTCCCCACAATCGCGCTTGGATGTCGCCTTCACGAGCTGGTGGGGCTCAACACATGAGACTTTAGACTTAGAGCAATTATAATAAGGCCTATTGCTATCCCATTTTGTGTCGCAGCGTGGGTGTTGGCGGCGGCGGCTCTTGTTGGGAGACGTTGGCGGAGTGATAATAGGCGACGTAGCCCCGGAGGCCGGCAGCAGCGGGTTTACTAACGTGCCGTCCTTCAGGCCATTATCCAGAACCCGTTGGGATGGTAGACCATTCAACGATGGCATTTGATCCAGAGTACCATAGCATGTCGAATCCTGAGGCCACACTGTCTCGGTCCATTCCTCTCCCGCCGATACTGGAGCATCGCCCGTTGTTACAAGCAGTGAGGAAAGAATGGCATCAAATTGCTCTTCAGATGCTGGAGGAATACCTCTAGTACTCTGATCCCCATCGTCTTATAGAAGGAATGTTCTATATGGTGGGAATTTCGGCTGGGAACTCATTGTGAGTGTGGTAGAGTTATATAGTAAAATGTAGAAGTTATGTGTATGTTTTGCGGTGGGAATGGCCTAGTCCCCTTTTTACGTTGGGACCGACATATAACGTCCCCCTTCATCCCATGCCGCTTGTTATATAATAGATGCGTTGAAACTATTAAAGATCTCCCTCATTAATCCTTATTTGGTTCCTCCAGCTGAAGCCTTGCAACTGGGGTTCGGAGCACGGAAAAGGGGCAGCTGAACTGTCCAACTGAAGGGCTACGAGTGATTCACGATACACGGTATGACAGATCGCTGTCAAGAGCAACAAGAGTTGTTGGTCTGGTCTTTCTGGTTGCTATACTGGATCTTTCTTAGAAGCGAAAAAGGATGTTATGATGCTGCTTATAGCTATTGTACAGTACCTAAACCCTACAATAATCTTTTGATATCTTGAACTTCGTGAAACTTGTTAAAATCGTCTATAGAAGCGGCATAGACTTTTCATTCTGGTCCCTATCCTCTTAGTGAAATTGAGAAATAGGAACGCCGTGTCGTCAAAGCCAACATCTTCGCGTCCGTATAACCATGTTGCATGGCTAGCTATTGGCCCTGCTAGGATATCTGACATTCTGCGGGCCTGCATGGCTGTTGCCGCAGATATTGCACGCGCAGGCACGGCACGCGCATGATTGAGGTGTCTCGGAATGAGGGTCATCGGCGATGTTTCTAGCGTATAGCGCAAACGTGTGCTGCTTGGGAGTCCTCCGCTACGGGAGTTTGCGCTGCCCAGTAGTAGATGCAATAGCCCTCAAATATCTAGATCAGCTGCCCAAGTAAATTTCAATTTGCATGTCCTACCCTTAAAAGCATGACCAGGGCATTTCCACTGATACGAAAATTGAATAATAGAAAGGATGAAAGACTAAGCGCTAAACCACTGCCACTCCCCTACCATTGCTTCAAAAGCCTTCGCATACAATATCTAGCTATTGGGATGATTCACGTGGCTCTCGCATTGAGGTTGATTTGGCCGGGGCTCCAGAGTGTCCTATACTCAATCAACACCAAACCTAAGTGCAACTTCTCACCTGAAGCGATTCTTTGATTTTTTCAGCAGAGTAATGCGCAAAACCATTCTCCTCTAGTTCACTTGCCCAGTTCGCCGCGCTTTCTCGGTCTGGCGCCGTAGTCAACGGGTATATAATAGATTTCATGTCATTCAGTTCCTTCTCAAGTCTCCTAACACAGGCTCGTAACTGTGTCGTAGTCTTTTCATCCTCAGCAACCTCGTAGGTACAAGAGAGGTTCTTCAATCGGCAGGTATTGCTCCTTGGCCTAACACCATCGCACTAAGTTGGGTTTAGGATAGTAAACTAAAACCGAAACGAGCTATTACCTTAGAATTCCGCTTCCTGCAACTCTCGCAGGCTATAGAAGTAATTTTCCTCCGAGGGGTTTGCAACGCATAGGTACCTGAAATTGGAGACTCATGCTAGTACTTTGTGTTCTGGAGGGAACCTGCGAGACCCTGTTTCAGCGCCAAAGGAGCTTTCAACATCAGTTTGTGGCCGAGCGAAAGACGTATGTGCAGTGCCAACCGGAAAATGAAGAGAGTATGTGTAGATTTCAACGAACTGTGCTGATTATACGTAATGGATTTGCGGAAAGAAGTAAATAAATGTCTGCACGTATTCATGAAGGCCAGCCGAATGGATTACGGGCTTAAAAACTCGCTGTGTTATCTGAGGATTTGAGCCCTCCTGCGATAACCCTTTAAAGGTATCTGGGAGGCTGCCGCTGCTATGCTAGAAGTTTGCCCCTAGAATGTTAGTTAGTGGTCAATAGTGTGCGACGACCGTTGTGTGTTTACCTGGGGATGAGTATGCTGATTCTGATGGATGCATGAATATCTTGGGCTACCGAGAGCGAAGGAAACGTTTATAGGCTTGACCCGTATCCACATATCGAAACGGAGTGTGGGACGAAATGCCGCTTTTATGCATCAAATCTTTGGTGGCGGACGTAGGCTATCGACATGTCGGCAAATAAATCATCTTATGCCATCCCCACTTATTCCCTGCCGCTTGGTTTTGTGTGGATGTGTTAGCACTATTGGATTGCGAGAACCCTAGGTGGCGACAATCCAATTGAGGGGCACGACGCATTTGAAAATAATAATGAGAGTACTGGGATCTATTTTAGGACGTGTCTAAGGATGTGTTCATATATGTATGTTCATCCAAGTCTCTCCAACTCTAGGCGACATCGATTGCGCATCTTCTGCATGCCTATTCATAGACTCAAAATCAGTTATAAATGTGAAACACGATCAGTAGTACGAGGAGAAAGGAGAGATGTCTTGGCTTGGAGCTGCCACTTCTCAATAAATTCTGAGCATAATTAATTGTTTTTCCAAAGTATTTGTTCTGGCTAGATTAATTCCTTCTCGAGAGGGATAAGTATACGGCCATGGCCTAAAAGCTATGAGCCCTCGGACTCCCGTTACGAATCAGTGACAGCAAACCCCTAGAGCCACAACCTACCGAGATCTGCTCATCAGGCATCTGAGCTCCTGCGATCAGCCTTTGGGTTGCTGTTCCTGATGGCCAGCATCATTACCACCGCACTGTCACGCTCTTCGCAAGATGTTGAGACACCACATCAAGACTTGTTGCTATTCAGACGAAGATGCCGACATCCTGCTCGCCACAGTTGTTGTCGGACTCAAGTTCCACCCCAGCGGCTCGGTGAACACTTCGGGCAAATCTGGGCGCGGCCCACGATCGCCCAAAGGCGTTTTATTGCTCTTGCATTCATCGAGTATTTCTTTAATCCTATGGTAGAGCGGGCCTCCATGGTATCGTTTTTCCGGATTCAGTTGGAGCAAGTTCTTATCAACAAGATCGACGAGCTTTCCCATGGCCGAACCCTTGCACCGCTCATCGTTCTTCAAATACTTGATGGCCTCGTCGACCTTTTCATGTCGCTCGCATATTTGCCAGCATTCCGTCATCCCGTCATCGGGATAAATCGGCTTTGGATAGTAAAAAGAATAGGAATCGTGTGGACCGTCGCGACGCTTCTCAAAATTCCCCACGGCTTCAAAGTCGTACAGTAGCCAAATGACGAACTCGAGAATGATACAGCCCATCGACCAGCAGTCGTAGGTACGAGACCTGGGCTTTGTGGATCCGTCTCTTTTGTACGCCTCTGGGCCCATGTACGCTTTGGTGGATGCCGTGGTCATGGTCACGCTGCTCCGCAAGACTGTCGGTTGAGTGTGAATTTTGGAGACACCGAAATCCGCAATCTTCAAAAGACCTCTGGGTGAATTCCTTTCAGTGAAGTGGAGGATGTTGCTGGGCTTCAGGTCTCCATGGCGGCAGTTCATGTCCTCCCCGTGGAGAGCATTGAGGCCATCTGCCAACCCGCAAAGTTGTTCTATGGCCCATAAGAAGAGTTCAGATGTTCGGTCGCACGTGGAATTGCTCTCCCAGAAAACCCCCAGGTCGCCCCCGTTGGCCCACGGGAAGATGATACAGGGAATTTGTTTACAGATGGCCAAGTGCTTGATGAGGTGCTCAGTATTAAGCTTTCGGATACCATTGAGGTTTTCCAGCTCGTCTTGATAATTCTTCATCGCTCTATTTCCCCTGTCGAGGAATTGCTTGACAGCCACAACTGTCGGAGGTGCTGTAACATCCGGACTCCCGACTTTGTCCTTCGGCTGTCTATTAGCCTCGTATTATCATAACCAACTACGGCGTTGCTGTATTGTTTCCCACTGGACGGGTTATGTACTTGCCTCGGGCATGAGCTCAGCCTTGAATACCTGGCTGAACGTGGTAGGATTGCCAACTGGTTCGCATGATGCAAACTCAAATCCACAACGTTCATGGACGGTGATCTCCACAACATTGTCGCCGTCCAGCTTCACCAAGGGCGCCATGATAAGCCACTGCACCCGCTCAAAGTTATCGAGCGAACAATCTGTCCAATCCTCAAATTCAAATTCTTCACCAGAGTCGCGGCTCTTCAACAAATTGCCTTTCCCTTTTAGAGGCAGATGCTTGTCTATCAGCCCAATTTCCATAACGTGTTCGATCGACTCTTGGTTATACTTGTCGATGAGTGCCAGGATTGCGATAATCTTTTTGGCGCAGGCAACATACTCGTTGAGCTTTCGATCACTAGTTTCTGGATCTACTTTCCTGTCTGCCCGGATACGTTGAGCTGTGACTTTGTCCTGAATCAATTGGGCTGGAACGTATTCCCTGCCAGTAATAGCGCATATTTTCTTTTTTAACTCCGAATACAAACTAATTTTCTTGTTAGACTTCTGGGACTTCATTTGAATAATATTAAAGTGGTCTTGTGCAGAATGAGAATAGTGGCGCAACGAGGCCTCATGCTAACTCGGCCATCAAAATCCCGCTGGTTGCACTGCATTTTTATAGATCGACGACCTGCCGACTGGGTACACCTCCGTTTTGGGACACCGGTTAGATACGAGGAAAGAAGGTAGGCCTAGTAGGCTAGCATCCTTCGGTTCTGCTCGTAGGCATCAATAATGTGGCGCCAGGCAAACAGGCTGAAGATGGTTGGAATTCATTGTGGTTGGCCATTTTGAAGGTGGGGGCCAAGCCACTGGATGTCAGCTTCCATCTATTTGATGCCGGTGTATTGAAGGGTATGATCACTAATGAGGGTAGATACATACGACTGGCATGCAAGATTTGGCCCAATTAGATGCCACACCAGCTTCGGCTGGTCGACTTTGAGCTGCAATGGTCAGTCAATTAGTTGGAGCGCTGTTGCGAGCGATGCACAGCTATGAAGTGGAAGGTCGAGACCATCATCTCTGGCCGTTCGTTTGTACATGATCAGGTGCCATGTTTTGGTTTTTGGAATCAGATCGAATAAATCGCTCATGGAAACGGTCCCGGTTTTGAAAATTGATATGGATGACCGAGATGAAAAGAATACAGCTAAATGTGACAACAGTGTACCTACTCAGGCCTATTCCTTTGGCCACAGGACTCAACCGCTCATGATTTAAGCTCATCGGAGGTTCGTTAATTGGACCCCATCCTGAAGGTACTTCATCCGATGTGCTGAGCGCCGGCAGGTACTAGTTCTAAACTATCTCGACTTAATCGCCAACACCACACTTTATCTTCAAATCTCAGCCTCATCTCCTATCAAATATTTATCATCGCGTTGATTGAGGGGGAAGAAGAGCATTGCAAGGGCGTCAATTTTGATGAGGAAGAAGTTTATATAAGGCTCAACTCGATTAAGGTCACTATTATGCTGAGTCCATTTCGGCGCGGTCCGTTATGCCCCTAAATACTAAGTTGGGCAATCTGGCTGGCCTCGGATGGCGAACCCTTAAACGGAGGACTCGCTACATTTGTTGGGCTAAAATAACGAACAAGCCGGTATGGCCCTATCAAGCCCGTCGGCCACACTCCATCCGACTCACCGGACTGGGTCTTAGTGCTGCCTCTTCCGCCCTTCCGGGCTTCCCCTCCTCCTACGTCTGGTGGTACATGATTTTGGGTGCCAGTCTCCATGCGCCATCCTCTTGTTCGAATTTCATTACCCTTTTGAGGAAAGCAGCGTAGAGCTGGAGTCCCTCTTCCGTCTTAGGCGCTTGGACTTTTGCGAACTTGCCTCGATCTGTATTCACATCCCTGCCTGGAGAGCTCCATTGGCTGAACAGTGCATACTCGCTCTTATGGTCCAATCGGTGCTCATTTAGATGGCGCGACGCAGCTGGAGAGTGCCATTGAACCAGACCAGTTCTTGCTGGACCTTCGAGCCAAGACGTCTTCCAGTTTTTCAGCGGATCGCACTTGTTGTTGTTCGCTGCCATGCCGAGGCGTACTGTAAAGTGAACTTCGGCGGGAACCGTGGCAGGCATTCCGAGATACGAGCTTCGCGATTTCCAGCCTAGAAAGAGCCAGTACCAAGCTTGTCGCTTCGCATGACCTGTCCCATTTCAAAATATTAGTACTGCGCGTAAGCTAATTGAGTAAAAATAGTGGTGTCGCTTGCGCTTGCATGGCCATGAGAAACTGAGCTGCTGCTCACCTGAGTGTTGCATCGTGGACAAGACTCGGGTATCATCAAAGGATCGAGAAAGGCGGTTGACGGAGACCGTCCAATCCAGGAATCTGTGCTTCAAATGTTTTTCGATTTCAGATCTGACGAACAAAACACCAATCTTTTCATGGAGCTTCCCAACCATCCACAAAAGGGACACGGCTCCAAGCGCGGCATCGCCATTGCCGCCCACATCCCCATGGGATCCGAGGAACCAGCACTGGCAAATATTATCGCTCTCTTTGTTAGGGTCATCATTCCCGGCCGTGCTACTGGCATCCTCTTCTTGGAGAGGCGTATTCTGCCCCTTCACTATCCATATTCGCGGTTTGAACTTGCGTCTCGTCTCGTCCAAAGCAAGCGCGTGGAAGGCGTGCTGGACGCGACTCGGGATCTCATGGCCAACAAATTCCAACGGTCGTGGACGGAGCTGAAAGAAAGTTCCCAGAGCACAGACTGTGTCATACACAGCACATGCCGTTATGAATACCTGCGGTAGCACGTCCTTCATTTCTTCGAGTGTTTTCTCCAATACTTCAATACCACCCTTGACCTTCTGGTTTGCCCATATCGTGAATAAGCCTCGAAGATAGTATAGATGCTGTTTCTGGAGGAGCCCAGTCTGGCTGATGAAGGACGCGAGGCACTGAACTGCAAAGGCTCCGCGCGAAAAGCCGACAAGAATAATCTCATCGCTACGCGTCCTGAAGTTATAGTTGTGCGAGAGGAAACTGTACGCATTGCGAATCTTGGCTGATATACCTATCCACGTGCGAATGACCAATTTGTCAGGGATTTCAAGTAGACAGAGGTTGTGGCGCCCTCAGTACTCACCTCGACCCGTTGCAGCGTCGATGAACTGCGCAGGTAAACTGGTCGTATTCCCAACTCCACCATCATAGTAAGCTATTTGCTCACAGCCATATTTATCGTAGGGCGCGATACAACGAGCCAGAGTAGCCACATTGGTGAGTGGGGTGCTGTTGTTGACACCATCTTGCCATGTGCCGTCGCAGAAAACGAAAAGCCGCTTCTTTCTCGCGTTCATGACGTAGCAACAAGTCGCGATACTAGCAGTAGAGGATAATCAATAGTTGTAATGGGGCGAAAGTTGCTGGCGAAAAATTGAAGCCGACGCGCAACTATGTGTCGAAGCACCAAACCACCTCATTACACTACTATAAACTACGGTCCCAACGCCTACCGGTATGGGCTGCCGCGCTAGAACCCCGCTTTCTTATTAGTGAAAGGAACTCTAACTACGCTCCACATGGCCATAAAGGAGCGATAGCTGGCAGCCTCGCAGAGTTTCCAACTACAACGAAGAGGCGTGGAAAACGAGCATCACCTTTAGAAAAAGAATGCTAGTTAAGGAGACAGATGCTAAACAGCTTTTAAAATCCCATACACCTTCTACTCTGATTTTTTCTCCTGTTTTTTGCGCATTAAGAGCGTTGAAAGGAGCGTTGCCACGAGGTCCCACCATCGCCAATTCCCCTCAGCCGTATTGCATCTGCATCTTCTTTGACGCCAAGTTAATTTTCTAAGAAGGAAGACGCCCATCGACTTTTCTGCCTGCTTTCGGTCGATGCCGCATGAATGACAGGCTTCCTTGTTGCTTGACGGCCGCTGATTACGAATGTCAACCGGTGTCACCGCGTGGGTGGGTAATTGGTTATGCAACCGCAAATCATCGACTAATTCAACCCTCCTTCGCAGTGAGAACCGGTCACCGGCTGGATGTCGGCAAGTAAAATTTGATGATTTACCCGCGACCCATTTGGACGGACAAACATGACTACCAATCGATTATCTTTTTCTATCAGGCCATCACTGACGAATTTGCCATTGCGCAATTGCGTGATGCGCCATCGTGCAAGCATAACCTGTCAGGTTTGATCAGACCACGCACATGCTGCAAGTAGTGAGCTACGCCAGCAATTGGTCTCCTCGGAATCTTTATATTATCTTCCTCCTTGGACGATGAATTGTTTTTGCTTTTCGCCCGAAAAGCAAGATTTGAGCCACTATTCCAGCCATTCACAGCCTCAAGGCTAGAGAACAGGGAATTTCCTGCCAAAGAGGCCATCAGGAGGTTATCCTGCACCAGAGGATCGCCAGCCTTCCTCTAAAAGAACCGGCCTAAAACCAATCGTACGGCGATTAAGCAAACAATCACAGAAAGACTCACATAAACCAACCGAAAACTCCAAGACATGGCTAAAGAGCTCAGAAATGAGGTCAAGGAGCTTATGGGGGCCTTGAAAAAAAATCCAAATCCAGAATCATATTTCATCGCAGCCTCTGAGCTCCGCAGCTTATTGGAAAAGGAACATAAGGCAGAGCTGGTCTTGCAGAAGATATGGAATGAGGGAATCAGAAAAGGAGTTGAGGTTCCAAAGCTAGAGGAGTTAAAGGACTTCGTCCTCAACCAAGCATACCGAATTTTTGGGATTCTCCTAATCCGGGGAAAGACCAACCGAATTATCTCTTTCTGTATGAACAAGTTTGGAGATGACATGCTTCCGGTCACCACAACCGTACGTTCGAATAATGACGATACATGGGACACGATCGAGTCAATCAGCCAGAAAAACGATGCTGGCATTGGAGTGGCACTAATGGATTGCTGGGAAGAGGTTGAAGCGGAAGACTTTGTCAAAGAGCAATGGCCATTTATTGCTCAAGAATTTAAGAGCACAATTTTTCGCTACACGATTGAAAGGCCGACATCACTTCCACTAACGCAACGACCAAAGAAGTTCGACGATGATAGTCGTAACTACAGCTGGGTGGATGAGTATAGTGTCCACAAAGACTATATCACGTTCATGGACCCAGAGGTATTTATTCTATCCATGTTCTCCAGTCTCATTTTTTTTTGGGGGGGGGGGAGATGCATGATGTAGCATGAAAACGATACTAAGTATACATAGGATGCATGCTATGATGGCCAGGGAAATCCACGCATTGCCATTAAGCAGTTGAAATATACGGACAGAAACATGACTTCCGTAGCTGACCGCGAGGCCAAGGGTCTCGAAATTATGCGTGATGCTAATCACGATCATTTGATGAAGGCGATTGCATATTACCGGCGCGATGGCAACCACTTTTTCCTGTTCCCTTGGGCTGAACAAGGAAACCTATGGGAATTTTGGAACAAGACGGATAATGTTCCGTTTCATAGGAGGCCATATTTGACATGGGTGTTCGACCAGCTGACTGGACTGGCTCAGGGTATCGAGAAGCTACATCATCCACCCAGCGCTCATAACAGAAGCGACAAACTAGGTCCACAGTCGGTGACAAGCTGTCGCCATGGGGACTTAAAGCCCGAAAACATTCTTTGCTTCAAAGCAAAGCAGCAAGACAGAATCAAAGGCAATGGAATCCCAAATATCAGATTGGTCATCACCGATGTTGGTTTGGCGAGGACACACAATAACGCAACTCAACTCCGACCTTACACCAGCACAACGGTGTCAACAAAGAGATACGTTGCTCCAGAGATGGAGCTCAACAAACCTCCTCTAATTGGGCGCAGGTTTGATATTTGGTCCATGGGTTGTCTCTTTCTGGAATTCACAACTTGGTTGCTTTACGGGGCCGAGAGACTTGTTGAGTACACCCACAAAAGTAACGAATTTTTCGAAGCCTATGAGGTGAGCGAAACGAAAAGCAACCAGTACCTCACGGTACCAGACCAAAAGCCCACCAAGAAAATGTGGGCTCGCCGTCATCCCAAGGTCGACGAATGGATAAATGACCTGAAGAAGGACCCGCGTTGCTCGGAAGGGACAGCACTTAGGAAATTGGTCGAGCTGATAGACAAATGGATGTTGGTGGTCAAGGTCGAGGAATTGGAGGGCCGAAAAGCCGAATTGAAAGGTTTAGCAGCCGAATTTGAGGCCCCGCGAGCCGTGTCGCGAACCCAAACCCACATCGATCTCTCCGATGACGCAGAATCAGTAGATTATTCGAGGAAACCGGGATACCGAACTTACGCCCCAGAAATGGTAAAAGATTTACAGGAAATTCTGGCTAACTTACCAGAAACCATTAACACGACGAGTCTACTAGGGGTGGAGATACCCACAGGGCCGTCAATAGTTGCACCGGAAGAGGAGCGGACTCAGCAGAAGACGCATTCTGTTGTTACGAGACCGGTATGATTAATACGATTCATGTTAATGATGAAGTTGACTCTCTAACGCTGCCACCCTAGAATGTGAGTAAATGCAATATGCAGTAAAACAGGATGCACGGTGATGGGCCAACAATCGCTGATGTTATATGTGAATCCATACAGGAGGTAAGCTTCATCCATGCAAATCATGACCTACTCTAAATAGTGGCTGATTGAAAATTCGTGTTCTTCAGTACGTAAGTATCATCCAAGCTCCCAAGTACACCTTGACTCGTTATTCATGATCTTGACATACTCACGCCATGATGTAGAGAGTAAGTGCTCCAACTATACTTTGACGAATGCTACTTGAAGAAACTCCCGTTAACCGATCGTATGATTAGTTTGTAAGTGCTTCCTCGTTGCCATCCAAAATAAAGTCTCTTCCATTTAAGAGAAAACGCTGACAGGCAACTTGCTTTAGACTGTAGGTGTTTAGCGTCATACCCATATCGCCACCAAATTATTTGAGATATATAGCAGTTATAACTAACTTCCGTACACATCCCTAGCCCGTGAGTCAGGAGCCTCATTTTCCAGAACCCCAAGCGCGCTAACATGGGTGTCATACAGCTCAGCGACTTTTGGGAGTACACCACAAACAGCACTTTCGCGAAGAGAGTCTTTGCAGATATCGACTGGAAGAGCTGTGTCCCCCACGAAAAGAAGTCTCAACTGTGCAAACGCTGTGCCGATCTTGAACTTTGGTCCACAAGATGCTATTTTGACGACTCGCCGTCCAAGCTTGATTCCAAGGCTGACACAGAAGGATGTTTACTCTGCCCACTCTTATCACGGCGTCTTAAGCAACGCAAAATCGGTTATGACAAAGTTGTTCGTTTCAATCGGATCGACTCGTACCTAGTCGTCGTCGACAACGATCTAGCTCAGCCAGTGGCTAATCTATACAAAACGCCGCGTTAGTGCCCTCCATCAGATTGTATAGCTTCGATGAAGTTTACTGACTCGGTATTGCGTTAGAAACGGACGTCGCTGCGTTGCGTGACATCCCGATTGGATTCCTTCAGCTGCCCCATGCCGGGAGCTCGACGCACCTCAAGGTCCTCAAAGGCTGGCTTCATCACTGCGACAACGAGCATTCCTGCTTTCCAACCAATGTCGCCTTTACCCCAACGCGCCTCATCGAAGTTGGAGAATTAGGGTCCAACACAGTCCGGCTTTTGGATCTTGGACAGCTGCGGCCGGCGCGGCAAGAGGAGAGATACATCGCCCTATCCCATCGCTGGGGATCACCACAACAACATGCCAAATTCTGCACCTACAAATCCAACATTGACGACTTCAAGCGCGGCATCGAGGTTTCGCAGCTGCCGCAGACCTTTCAAGATGCTGTTATGGTGACGCGAGGGCTCGGTTTGCGTCGACTCTGGATCGACTCGATTTGTATTATTCAAGACGACCCGGACGACTGGGATACAGAGTCCAAGTTTATGGAGCGCGTCTTCAGCTCATCGTATTGCACCATTGCAGCAAGTTGCGCATCCGGCAGCAGTGACGGATTCCTGAAGCCGCGTCCGAAGCGGGGATGCGTGGTCATGCAGGCACCTGGCGGCGAGAATGCGACGTACTACGTTTGCGATACGATCGACGACTTCCATGAGCATGTTGACCAGAGCGAGCTTAATCAGAGAGGTTGGGTCTTGCAAGAGCGGGCCTTATCGCGCAGAACCATCTATTTTACAGAGATGCAAACGTACTGGGAGTGTGGAGGTGACGTATGGTGCGAGACGATGACGATGATGAAAAAGTAAGTGAGTGCTAAAGCAACTGCATCCAACATTATACTCATCATATATCGTAGTCGCAAGGCATCGTTCCTCGGAGACGCAGATTTCCCTTGCTCGGCAGACAAATACGTCAAAGGCATGAAGATTGAGCTCATCCAAGATCTCTACGAGCGGTACTCCCGACTTGCGCTGTCCTTCCCGTACGATCGACCTGTTGCCATCAAAGGTCTCGAGAGTAGGCTTATGGATACCTTTGGAACGACCGGCGGATACGGAATCTTTGACATTTATCTGCATCGATGCCTCTTATGGCGACGCGCTGGTGAGAAATTGAGTCGCATCCCGTCTTCCCGAGGCAATCCTATTCCATCATGGTCTTGGATGGCCCACGATGGCCCCATTCGATATGAGGTTGTTGCATTCAACACGGCAACATGGAACACCGAGATTTCAAGATGCCTAGTTCAAGAAGCTCCGGCAAGCCGATCGACGCAAACACAGAGCGGAATAGGCGACAATAACTGCGGATTAGATCTTGAAGCACCAGTCTGGGATGTCAGAGATGTTGGTCGTGGGACTATGGTGTTCGACCAGGGCGATCGACTTGCTACGCTCCCGTTGCAGTGCGTCGTCGTTGGAAGCAGCAAGATTGAGCCTGTTGATCAGACTCAGACGCACTGGATCTTGTTGGTTCAGAGGGTTGCTGACTGTGAGGAAATTGTATATGAGAGGATTGGGGTTGGGATTCTCCAGAGGAGCCAGATTAATTTTGACAACGACAAGAGAATGATTAGGGTTCGGTAGACGGTATCTCGTACACTTTAGCTGCTTTGTATTTCGTATAAAAACTCACCGTCCAGTCTTCGACTTTTTACCCAGCCACAGCTCAGGATGACTTACTAATGGCTCCTGTTCGTGACCTATATAGTCTGAAAACGGAAACTGATGTCGAAAAGATTTTTTGGGGAAAAATGTATACAGTGTACTAGGAGATTATACATACTCAATTTCGAAGGGCATGGATTTTTGGCTTAGCTTGGTGTTTATTACCCCTATTGCTCATTTCCAGTAACGCCACGCCTTCGCCTCATGCGCCACATCTCTGCGCCGCAACTCCCATCCAGTCGTCCATCCACTTGGAAGGTTTCTGCACTCACAGCACCATGACTCATGCCACCATTTCCATTCCCGCTCTACTGCACAACCAAGCTACTCCTCATAAAACAGATACCATCATCTCTCTTAAAGAAAAATGTGCCTAAAGAACTTCCGAATTTTAATTCCGAGGAGGAGCTAAGAGGTGGAAGAGAAAAGAGAACGGGGTATTGCATTGAATAAATTGGATCCCACTCTTGAAATGGATGTTGGTGCTGACGGAGATGGGGATGTAGAAAGAACTGAACTGGATGAGTCAAAGGAGGTTTTTGAGAGCGAGGAATGGCAGGAAGGAGAGGAAGAGGAAGAGAAAGAAAATGCTATGGAACATACGCTACCTCAATCAGTTCACCTATCGACTACAAATTTAACACTTGTTGGACTGCGGAGCTTAGAGTTACGTAGTACTTCTCGCTCACTACCACCACTTCCATCCCCTTCATCTCTAATAACCCATGTACATCCTTCCTGTGTTTCGGCGTGGTTGAGAACCGGTACGTTGCCAATACTTTACCCGTGTGTAGCTACAAGTACAGTCGGAGGCGAGGTTACGCTAACCTTGCCTTCGGTCCTCCGGTGAATCCATGCCTGCGGGTCCCTCGCGCTTCTCGCTCCTGATACCTCGAGAACTATCACCAATTACACAGGCGTCAAGCGCACATCTTTATCTGCGCCGAACGCCCTCCTACCTGCCTTGGCCGACCCAGAGAATTAAGGATGGCACCATCCACGCATACAATCACAGAAGCGACTTCCTGGCCCCGCACGGATGACCAATACGCCCGGGAAACGTGGACAACCAATCGGGCAACCGTACAACTGGGTATGGGTGTGGTAGTTCAGCGGCAAACACAACGGCTCATCCAATGGCTACATCTCTACCTTGAACCTCAAATACGAGAGATTATCCCCTCTCATGAATAATAATTCACATCAAGACCATTGTGGATCTCTCTGATCCCTAATCTCCGACCTCTCTTAGAAGATGGCCACTGTCCCGAAGGTTAAATATGTATCCACACCCGAACAGGCAGATACCGCCTCTGAGGCACTTCTGCGCCTCCAACTCTCAGCGGAAGACTTCTTGAGGTACAAGGATGTATATGCCGAGACAGCAGAAATGAAAAAAAGCGTTCCTTCGAATGGAGGCGAGCTCAAGGAGAAATATGGCACTATTGAGGAATTAGAGTTAGCTATCTCCGTCTTCACCTTGGGAGTAAACAAAGAAGTCAGCCGCGTGAAGATGGAGATTGCTGAGGTGACGAAAGAGCTGCAATTGGTGACGAACGAGAAGCGAGAAGTGGAAGTAGAGGCAAAGAATGCTGGGGAGTTGATAGCAACGAGGGAAAAGGAATCAGTCCAATTGCAAAATGAAGTCAATACGCTTAAAGCAAGGAATAAAACTCTGTCAGCCGACGTCAAGCACGAACTTGCTGCGAAGCAGGACGCAGTTAGCCAACTAGATGTTAGCAAGAAGCGATTAGACATCTCCGATAGTTACACTACGAATCTTGTCTACCTAGGCCCCGCGAAGCTGTATGCACCCCTCCACCACAGTCCTTGGAGAATAAGCTGCTGAATCGTTACTTGTAGCTCGAAATCGATCGGGAGGGTATGGAAAGATACAGAGTCCTTGGTGAAGAGATGTTTCTCCCCGGATGTGCCTGATGAGTTTGAGGTTCGTCAGAGAAGTCTCACGCTGCAATAGCTGCTGACATGTTTCTCTCCTATTAGAATCACGACAAATGGATCCAGCAAACATGTAGTTTTCTGCGTCTACCATCCGGATCCATCTTAATTCCTCCCAGTAACAGTTCAGCTGCAAAATTGGCACGTCAGATCGTGATGTTGAATGTTATCGCCCTTGCTCTCGTTAAATAGATCTTCACAGCAGCGCCGCTGCCGCTCGCTGAGGGCGGCCTTGATGATATTCTCTTGGAATTGACGAAGCAGTACGTACAGAAAAAGTTGCTTGTACGTGCTTTGTTAATCTCAGGATCTGTAGAGGAGTCACTCCAGGAAAAGGACATCCATGGACTCATTCAGTGGCTTCTGGGGTTTGGGACTCTATCGACGCCAAAGGATCACACGAAAATGAAAGCGGACTTTACGAAACTCTTCGAGGAGGCCAATAATACCTGGGCCGAATCACACCAGAGCCGTCAAAAGATTGTCGCTACTTTGGATTGCGAGTCTTATCCCGACTCATGGAATCTCTATTCTGAACCGAGCTATCGGTACGAGTAGAACGCAAAGCATACCCAAGTTTCCGGCTCGGAGGGCAAGGATGAAGTCGTATTCTTTGCATTCCCGGCAGTCATCGCGAGGAGTAGTAGTGGCATAACGACGGTGCATCACGGCGTACTTGAGCATTACTCCCATGTACGCCGGGCCGAGGACGAGTGGTGAAAAGAACAGAAGAAGAGACGATCTTTTCGTACCAGCATACCTCACAAGATCATAGGTCTACCCTCCTTCAGAGGTTCCGGCTCGTCAACCGTGGAAGACTGAAAGGCGTTCATCTCAGCAACGAAAGTCAAGCCGTCAACGACTTTTGCGATACATTGAACCTTCTTGCTTCTTATCACTTCGCAAACACCATATACTTTCTTGTCTTTTTTAAAAGGCCAGTATGGTGGTCTTCGATAACGGTGATCACAACCCTTAGCTGGCCGTTACCACTGCCTGTATGACTATAGTGACCAGCCGCATCTCACTGATTCATCGACCTGGAAGGCTGCGCGCCGTCAACCCAAAGCGCATGAATGATGGCGTAGAGATCTTGAACAAACCTCGCAAGCTTTTCCTTCTTGGATTTGTCAAGCCCAAGGCTCGGTATCCACTTCTCGATTCGTTAGTTTGACTTTATACATAGAACATGGCGATAATATACGTTACGAACATCTTTTAGAATATCGTTTCCGATTGCATGGCCGGCGACGTCGTGATAATACACGCTGATCCGTTTACAATACGCCTCTATTGCACTCTCTTTCTTTATTCGGGAAGTTTTCTTCCGCCAGAAGAGATACGATATAAAAATAGAAGGGTGAGGCGTGGTGATGTAGCGCTTGCCAGGTTCGTCGTAAGCGAGGAGAGCCTCCTCTAAAACGACGTTGCGACAAGGGCTAAGCGAGGTGGAAACGCCGCCAAAAGCGGCTGCCAAAGCCCTCCAAAAACAGATGGATTCCCCACTACTACATGTATATAGATGGTAATATTCTCGTGTAGATCAGCCCCGGCGCTTGCTTCGTCTCATATTCATTCTTGTATGGTTTCAATTTAGACGTCGGAGTCTTCTTTCCACCTGGAACGGGCCCCGGATCTTCAACGGTTGGACCGAGTATCCCAAGTTCATAGTTTACTTCCCGGTTTAGTTCCTCGCTCTGATCTCTCTCGGCCATGGTCACTTGTCCGTCCTCCCAGGTCAATCGTTCAGCGATTAGGAAGATCTTGCGTACGTGATGGGCCCAACTAGAGCCGTTTTGGTGGGGGAACGTGTAAAGGTGAAAAATGCTAGCTGGTCTCGGCACGCTCTTGACCTCCACAGAGAGCTATAAAAGCTAACGTCGCATCAACAGGAGAGGCATTGGTCGCTGGTGAAGGCTGAGATGAAAGCTGGAAGACGCGATGATGCGACTTCAGACTCGGCCTTGGCGGTACCAGCGATGATATCTGCCGCTAAAAAGTCTTTAGCTCCCGAGAACAAAGTGGAACACGCATCTCACCCCACCTCATCCTTTCTCAAACCCACACTCTTTTCATGTTGCAATTATGAAGCTGCTGAATAGATCTCCTATGAATTGCGCAACTTGTCGGTCGCAACCGCTTCAACGTGCGAGTCGCATACAATATACGGCGCGCCGCACATATACAAGACCGGCCTTTGCGCCAAAGCCCGCAATCGACATCAAGCACATTCGGCAAAACCCAGGATTATACCAACAGAATTGCATAGACCGCAATTACGCCGCTCATAGTGATTCGCCGTGGAAGATCATCGAGCTTCATGAGCAATGGCTACTTCTTCAACAGAGTGCGCGCGGTCTCCGAGAACGTAACAATCAGCTGCGCGGGCGACTGGCGAACGCGGCTTCTCGCAGCGGTGACGTAGAAGATGATATACGCGAAACTGACGGCAATGAGTCCATGATCAACGAAGCCAAGGCACTGAAGGTGGAGCTTGGGGTGGTCGAGGAAAAAGAGGCCTTGCTGCAAGAAGAGATTGAGAGTCTGGCCTCCGATCTACCGAATTTGAGCAGCACGCATACGCCCGTCGGCGCCGAACCCGAGGTTGTTGGATACATCAACGACCACCCGGAACCCGACCCTTCGTCCTCGGATCGAGTATGGAAATCGCATGTGCACATTGGGTCGGAACTTGGGTTAATCGACTTTGCGGGTGCAGGGCAAACCACTGGCTGGGGATGGTACTTTCTGTTAAACGAGGGCGCCATGTTGGAACAAGCACTCGTACAATATGCGCTCAGCGTAGCAAGAAAACGAGGATGGAGGGTGGTTGCGCCACCGTCCATGGTGTACTCTCACATCGCAGCGGCGTGCGGATTCCAGCCCAGAGATCAGAACGGAGAGCAGCAAGTATATGCAATCGAACAGGCAGACAAGGACAGAGCGAAGCCATCCCTTGTGTTGGCCGGGACTGCCGAGATACCACTGGCTGGTATGAAGGCGAATCAGACCTTCGAGGACGCGGAACTACCATTGAAGACGGTTGGCGTGAGCAGATGCTATCGCGCTGAAGCGGGAGCTCGAGGCGCTGACACGAAAGGTCTCTACCGCGTTCATGAATTCACCAAGGTCGAGATGTTTGCTTGGACACTCCCTGACCACCTTGGACAGGAGTACTTTGCCACCCCAGCGAGTTCGGGTTCGGAAGCTATCTTCGACGAAATGCTGGCAATCCAGACAGAAATATTACAAAATCTCGGTCTCCACTGCCGCATCGTAGAAATGCCGACGACTGACCTCGGAGCGAGCGCCACAAGAAAGAGGGATATTGAGGCGTTCTTTCCGTCGCGGCGGGAGAAGGACAACGGGTGGGGTGAAGTTACGTCGACCTCGCTATGCACAGACTATCAGAGTCGACGGCTCCAAACCCGAGTGCGGCTGGAGAAAGCCGGTCGCAAGTTGGATTTCCCCCATACACTCAACGGGACTGCTCTTGCAGTCCCCCGCGTCCTCGCAGCCATTTTGGAGAATCGCTGGAACGAAGACGACTGTACAGTGACAGTCCCAGAGGTGTTGCGCCCATACATGGATGGGATCGAAGTGATTCGCGGTCAAAAGGAGGGCACGGGCGATTATTAGCGTACGGCGATCACGAGACAAGAATTTTGGAAAGCCTATTGTCAAGCCGAAAGGCAGCGAAGATCATCTGTATTATACCCTTTCTCCGTGATTGAGTCCCTGTAAATCTGTGGTCGTGTCAATCGCCGTTTAGGACGAATCGTCACCCTCTTAGTGGTTCCTGCATCCTCACATTCTGTGGACAGGAACAGAGCTCAACACCATCAAACCGCCATGCAGCTGCATAGAAATATCTTCCAATCCCGTGGCCACGCCTCGGTAGGCCGCCTGTTCGCCTTCGAGGCTGATTCAACGCTTGGCCCGGCTATCAGCGGCCATTGGTGCACAGTCCTCCGTTGCTCCACAGCTAGATCCCTACCCAGCTGCATGCGGGAAAGGCGCCATGTGAGGGCCGTCGCCACGGCCACTGTGTCACTGCCTCCGCGCAACCCATGAAACGACCTTCACCACCGTACACTTGACCCCGTCGCAGCTTCACCAAACCGGCCTGTGTTGAGCAAGAGCTGGTGAGCTATCCACCCAGGCAGAGCGAGACGGCGGGCTCTCTTGCACACCACCACCAGCCTTCCTCCATCTCGGAGGGGCAGACCCCGACCACCTGCACTCGAGCTGCATCTTGCCGGGGGGGAAACACAACACAACACGCAGCCACGCTGTTTTCCGACGCGCCCCCTCCCCGCACTCGCAGTGTAACCCTCCGCCAGCCATCGCCGAAATATATCGAGTGCGAACACGGCGTCCCGGAGCGGCTCGTTCAGATATCAACACTCCACGAGCCTGAGCTCTGATCGCGGCGCATGGTTTCCTACCCAGACTCGCAAGGCGCGGAGCGCTCGCTGGCCATCCGCCGCCCGCCTTCCGTCCAGTCTCACTCCTCACGCGCGACAACCGTCCGAAGACATCGCCCGCACCGGTCGCACTTTGGTGGGACGACACTCCAGCCACAGAACGAGTTTCCCGTATTCACGCACACGGGCGACATCGAGATCATCATTGCGAACGGGAGGAAAGAGCAGCGCTATCTGCTGCACAAGCTGATCCTCACACAATGCTCGGGTTTCTTCGAGGCCGGGACCAGTGACGAGTGGGCGAATGCTGGGGAGGCGAGTGGTGCGCATAATCAGAATGCAACGGCGCTGGCAAGAATACCGAGTGGAGCTGCAGGGGAGAAGAAGAGGTGGAAGTATGAACTGGATTGGGGCCAGGGCGAGGAAGACCTGCCGATGCTGGTACAGAAGGTCAGTCCCCTCTTCCTTTGGCTCTCTGTATACATGGACTCACATCGAGACAGAAAGCGCAACCTACCATCTTCGGCGGCGACACAATACCCCAGCCCCAACCTCCTCCCACGCGCAATAAACCTCCAGCCCCACAGTCAGGTTTCTTCCGAAGCATGGCCAATTTTTCGTCCCTCCATGTCCCTGCGACACAGAGCGACCCCGATGACGACACGTTTCGCGACTACGACAACATGTTCCGGGTGTTCTACAACTACCCTCCGACACTGGATCCCATCAACATCGCCAACGCATACGTCGAGTGCAAGTCGCTGCTTCAAGTAGCGGACATGTACGACGCACTCGGCGTGATTGGACCTCGGGTAGACCACCACCTCTTGCGATTCCAGGGCCGATTGTGGAAACAGATTGCCAAATATCCACCAAGCTACCTCAAGCTAGGATACATGGCGCGGAGTAAAGCCATCTTCTCGGAAGCTATGGTGCACGTAGTCGGGCAGTGGCCACAGGGCATCAACCAGCTTCGGGGTTCAATCGCCGAGCCCGTCCTCGAGCTCATCGAAGACAAGTTCGACGAACTGGATGAACTGAAAGCGAAGATTGAAGTGAAGCTCTTCCGGCTGACGCTCACAACCAGTCGAGGAGAAAGAGTCACGCCAAGTAATAACTGGCTGGAATGGATGGCCGTATCCCTCTTCCGCCAATGGCTTGCAGAAAACACAACGCCTCCGCCAGCTCCCATATTGAAGTCGCCACGCGTACCTTCATCACGGAATGGTGAACCACCTCCTCTGCCACCTCCGCCCGCCTTCAACACTGGCCGCGTGTTTCGACTCCTCGGCACAGGAGGCAGCAGCTACCTAGGCCACGACGAGTGCAAGCGCTTCCTACGTCTGAGCTCAGAGCAGTACAATCGCGATAACCTGAAGCGCTTCGAGCGACGAATAGACGAGATCAAGAACAAAGCGAAGGACGTCGTGAAGCCGCTCATGCGCAACTTCCTCGAGCTCGATCTTAGTCAAGGCGGATTGCCGTATCTAACTTGCACGCGGATTGAGCCGCACGAGTTTCCTTGGGACGAGTAGTAGTGAGGAGTGAGGTTGAGTTAATACAGGGGGTCGGAGAGCATCTGCATGATATCTATGGGTTTGATTTGGGTTTGGGTCAGGCTTGCGGTTTGGAGTTGCATATGGTGTTTCGCGGTTTATAGGCGCCTGATACCCTTGGTTGTTGTGCTGTCTCTCCTTTTGGGAAATGTGTCGTTTGTGTCTAGTCACGAGGTTATGAAATGCAGGCGAGTGGATAGGAAGGGACGCGCTGGGCATGCTGGTCGTGTCTATGAGATGATGTGAGATGATGTTGGTACGCCATTAAGTAGTCAAGAAGTAGGCAGATGTAGTAGCAGAGCCGTTGTGGATGTTCTGAACTTGAATATTATATACATATCACTGTGACATCGTCCACGTGGCCAACAGGGTCTTGGTAAGTCGTGAAATCTCCCTGAATTCGTTGGCAAAGGAGGAAAATCGACATTCAAGCTTCAAGATTGTGCTTCTTTTTAATTGCCTAAAGGCTGTCACTGTGCTGTATTCCATTTCATAAGTGATCCCCAGCGACACCTGTTAACCCATTGGACGTGGAAATGCTATGAAAGTAAATTCGGACATGCATTGTGCGATTGCTACGAGTTGGTGATTAGGCCTTAGGGCAGCCTGGGTAATGAACCTTAGCTACTGTATACATGAATCGCAAGCTCAATAACCGTGAATGCGTTTCGAGTTGAAGATTCAGCAAGTGCCAATAAACTAGCTGAGTATTGTGACGGTTTGGAGTGTGGAGAGCCGCTGTTCCGAGGGTTGCACGGACCTCTCATGGCGGTTTTGACTCATGCTCTGTGGTTGGCTTGGAAATTTAGAGCTTGTTTCTGGCTTGTTGTAGCTCAACAAATCTTCCACTCCAAAATTTAATGATTGTATATATACACTTTATTTGACACTACATTCGCCTTCGGGCATTAGTCAATTTGAAACGATACAGAGAAGATTAGCATGGCCCCTGCACTAAGGATGACAGTAAGTTACATCATTCTGGAATGAATGGATTTGATTGGAAACTAACTTCTGACAGCGCTCAATCAAAGAGAAGCAACCATTTTTTTTTTTGCAGTCTGAGGTTCGAATCTGGGGTGTAACGCTTCTTTTTAATGGTAATCGTCATTTTTAAGCGATTATGGTGAACACCATCACTGAAAAGGCGCAATTTTAGCAAGAGTGATCCATGTTCCATCTAGTTGCGTATTATTCTTTTCTGTGTTTTAAGAGTTCTCTTAGTGTATGTACTACCGTGTCTGTATCCGTCTTTAATACTTTTGAACTTCACCTTTGCGATGACTTGTGCGATGAAACTGCGCACAGACACCTTCCGCGAGCCTAACCCTTAGAACCTTTTTCCCAAGTGGCTGGACGCTTTTGGGGCGTCACTGGATTGCCTAGGCTGGCCTGCTGAGTTTGGAGTTCCAGGCAAGTAGGCAAGGGCGAGATGATACTAGACAACGGAAAGTGGTGATGTGTTTCCTTACTTTTGCTTCCTGCTAAGGTCTAGTGTATATGGGTAAGGGGTGTGTAATCCGTGGTGATGGTCAAGAGATTCTAATAATCCAGTATGCGTGACGGACGCCGTAGCCTTAGGCCCAGTAGACTGATACAATGGGGTAGTATAGGCTTCAATTGATTTGTCTGGTGCGCTGCTAGCTTTTCTCAGCTGTCCTGTTAGGTCGGATCGAACGTTGATGCCTCAGGTGCTCCACAAGCATGAAAGTGCGATCCTTGCTCGGCACTGGATGTGCTGGAACTTGTATCTCCTTTGCTGAGAAAACTCGTTGGACTTATATCGTGGCTACATGCACGTTGCCGACCTCTTTGTAAAGTTGGTTGGTAGTCTGCTGAAGTGTGTGCTAGAAAAGGGGAAGCCTCAGACCACAGAAATGTTGCCCGCCTTTTTAGTTACTATTCATTCAGTATCTTAGCATTCAGTATCTTAGCATTCAGTATCTTAGGGCTTGCTTTGTCCAATCTAGTCTTCCCAGCGCCTCTCCATCCCCCTACTTCCCAAATGCAGGCAGCATCCCCAGTCCTACAAACTCCTCTAGTACCTCCTTAAAACACTCATTTGTATCGACGAACCCATGCCAGCCCAACTTTCTTGCCTTATTCATACTCATATCTAAATTCCCACCGAGGAGCGCCATATCCGCGAACCCGAATATCCGCCCGATATCCATGTCCTCGAATTTGTCAGCTTTCAGGTTGTGGGCGGAGACGAGGGATGCCCAGGCTTTTTGTACAGAGGATTGTTGGGCCCAGGATACGAGAGTGAATTTAGTGCGGAAGGTTCCTGGGGGGCCAAAACTAGACAAAATTATTAGATCAGGGTGGCTGCCCCTTTGAGCAAGAGGGAGGATTCATAATAGATGAGGAATTGGCAAACGTACCCTCTCGGCGGCGGATCATACTTCGTTTTAGTAACCGTATAAACACTGCCATCCAAATCTGGCCGTCCAGCCTCAACCCCATACCACTCCGCAAACTTGGGCCAAAACGCACCCCAAGTAAACGGTCCGCCATCAACCACATTTAACTTATGGTCCTTCGCCTGCTCGCTCAGCACCGCCCACTCCTCTAAATACCCATTCAGGCGCGCGGAAGACAACACATGTGGCGACTCCCACGCGTGCAGGTCAGTCGGGAATTCTAGCTTCGCATTTAGAAATTTAGTGACTGAGGCGTAGATCCCAAGTGGATAGACGAGATTCATCGCTGCGTCGGGGACGGCGCCCAGAATGTAGGACGGCATGACGACGTTCCAGCCGATTGAGTGTTTAATGCAGTACGACCAGAGGAAGTCTTCTTGCGGGTAGTAGAAGTTTGGTTCTATGGTGACGCGGGGCGCAGTCTCCTCCTGGGGCACGACTGACGGGCCAAAATGCACGCCGTAGTTCTTTGCGCCAGTTTGCAGCATGATCCGTTTGGGGGTTATGGAGGCGAGGGGCAGGGCTTCGAGGAAGTTTTGCAGGAGCGCCACTGGACTTTTGTCAAGTCTTCTTCCTAGACTGATGAACAATTGACGCAAAAAGGGGCAGACTCACAGTTCACCTTACACATCTCCTCAGCATCGCTCCACAGCCCTCCTCCCTCTTTCGGCTTGACCTGCACATAACTATAAAAGAACACATAATCTGCCTGGACGCCTTTCTCCTTCAATACCGCGGCAATCTCCTTTTTATCCTTCAGAAAATCCAAAGAAATGTGCTCGGCGTTCTTGGGCAGCCCGTCTGGGATAGCGGGCGGGCGCCGCGACAAACAATATATTTTGCTCCAGCGAGAAGGGTCCTGGCCGAGGACCCGCAACATGTAATTCCCAGAGATGCCGTTTGCTCCAGTAATTATCGCCGTGAGGTTCTTGAGCGAGGATGGGTACACGGGTAGGCCGTGGTAAATGCCCCGTGACTGGACTTGTTGAGTCGACATGATGGTTGATGATTTAGGTTCTTACTATTTAGTCTAAAAGATGGATCTAGAGCAAACATAAAGGGATAATGGCTTGATGACTCGTAGACCTTACACATTTTGGTAACGCGCTTTTCGTTCAACCTCGGATCGTGACGTCGATGTACCCTTGGAACGCGGGGAAGGAGTGTGTTGCTGACAAAAGGTTGAGGGGTCTCGGATAGCGGAGTGGAGGGGAACTGAAGCAAGAGACGATTTAAATAAAATGTGCTGAATAGGAAGAAGTTCGCTTTTCAGCGTGACACAGAATACACAAGGTCAGCTATCAGCCTTGCACATGCCCTGTAGCTTACGTCTTGTTACTCGGGCCTTTGGGTATCAAATCGGTAGAAGAAGATTTCAAACCTCCAGAAGTGTTTAAAAAAAAAACAGAGGCAAATAACAAATAGTTACAACGCGCGGATCACAACCTTTGCGAAAAGCCCGGTATTCAATGAGACGCTCCTGATTATTTTATGCTGAACTATAAGCTTAAGATCGGTGCAGGGCTAACCTAGTCGAATGAACTTCTTCTAGACCTACTTCTGCGATGCATCCCCAAGGGTGCTAGCCCCCTTATATGCTCTAGATTCAGCAGGGCGGAAGAGACTCGTCCGATAGGCAGCTCTCCACATACCCCAAGACTCGGGAGATTTCGCCCCGGCTGTTTGCAAACATCAACCCATTGTCGTTCCAAACTGAGTTCAAGCGTATCGCATTTCCTTCTATTGCACGAACTCCAGGGTATCTATCAGGGAAAAAGAACCCAAGCTTGAGTTCCGACCAAGATGTCACCCAGCGCTCACTAACTTTTCGGTAGCATACACCATTCTCTAGTCTCATCAGACTATGTGGGCAGCCTTAACAGGTTGCTGGTCATAATAATCATTCGCAGCGCCCTGTGCGTGTCCGACCGACAAGCCACTCGGTGGCTGATAGGCGGTCGAGGAGTGGTATACGGGGCTCTGTTGGAAGTGCTGGGTGTTTTGGTACTCTGGGACGTTGTATGCCGAGGCGTCGTGTACGAGAGACTGAGCAGCTGGGTTGTGCGCAGGGGCGTACTGGCCTCGTTGGCGAAGCTTGCGGTCTTTGTGGAAGCCAATCGCGGCGTACATGAGAAGACCGATGAAGGTAAGACTACGGCTGTTAGCGATGCTGGATGGAACGGACTTGGGCAGCGCCACTTACAGGACGAATACGGAGAACCCAATGCCAGCGCCATTACTCCCCGACCTTGCAATGGCGGCCACGTTCAACAACAGTACACCGGCCCAAAAGCTCGTCTGGACCACGTTCATGATGAGGAACTTGGTGGGGTTGAGGCCGTCTCGCAGGAACATGAGGATGGCCATGACGTCCATTAGGAGGACAGCGACGATGAGGAGCATGAAAACCACGACAACGCTAGAAATCGAGGGTCAGCATTCGGCATGTTGAGGGGGGGGGCCATGGGCGACTCACCCAACGTTTGGCAACGTCAGGTTCGGGTCCTTTCTTATCACGTTCAGAGCGATGGCGTATATGACGATGATGAAGAGCATGAGGACAATCCGTACGACCCAGAAGGGGATCAGAATGCGCTTCTTCCATACTGTAGGTTTGGCGGCCATGTTGAGAGCCCGTCGCAATCGCGCTGTGGTTGGAGTGGAGGGGCGATTGGGGGAGAGAACGGTGTGGCAGGAATGACAGACTGCGCGAGGGTACTATTCGAGGAGTACGGTCTTGCGCGACTAGGGCGGGTTATGTATTTTGGTATTTTGATCGGGCGTAGAGTGAAGGGGCGGAGCGCTTGAAACATGGCTGCGCGCCTTGCACATCCCGATAGGATTTCATTTCCCACCCGGGGGCCTGTCGACTTGGCAACCCGAAAAACGCTGATGGTGTCGCTGTTCGAGGGGCTGGGTTGGGAAAGAGGCCATTGGAGCTGCTGTCGTGAGAGAACGCATCGTCGGACATTCACTGCCCTGTCCAGCCGAGATATATCCATGGGTGTTTGGTCAAGCCGCCCGGCAGAAAATAGTCGGAGGCATATGGAGGAGGCTGACCCAGCCACATGCGTTATCAAGGGCCCTTATCGCGCATGTGAGCAAGGGTGGAGCTGTGACCCCAAGAGGGGTACACCTGGGTGGATGACTGCCCTGTCCGAAACAACGACACCACACCTCAACCAGCGCCCTCTTCACTGTCAAGCACCTCCAAGCACCTCCAACCCACATCGCCGAACGAGCCACTTTGATCATGGGCGCGAACCAGTCGCGTCCTTCCGACGCCGCCGTGCAGGAGAAGCTTATCGAGCGGCTCCAAGCTCTCCAGGTCAAGGACGACAGGTCGATGAGCGAGAAGGAGGGCTACATCTACATTGACGGTGAAGCGCGTACGTATTTTGAGTCATGCATGAGCTTTGCAGCGGGGGCTGATAGCTTGACAGGCCCAAAGCATTCTCCAATCGCGGTGCACAAGCAGGATGTCTCGGCTACGGCCGTCTCGGAGTGGGAGAAGGAGCTCATGGAAGATCCCAAGGCAAGTCTGGCTTTGCACGACGATATGCCAGCTAGGTTGCTAACTTGGCAACTCAGAACCGCCTGGCGTTGGCAGCACTCAGCTCGAACCCAGCCACCGCCGTGCTCTCCTCGCGCTCGACCACCATCGCCGACACCCAGAACTTCAACATCAAGATCCCGCTCGAAGGCTCGCCCATCACAAACCAAGCATCGTCGGGACGATGCTGGCTCTTCGCCTCGACCAACGTCTTCCGTGTTCCTATTATGAAGAAATACCGCCTATCCTCCTTCCAGCTGTCGCAATCCTACCTCTTCTACTGGGATAAGATAGAAAAGGCAAACTACTTCCTCGAGAACATATTGGACACAGCGTCGGAGGAGATTGATGGCCGGCTTGTGCAGGAACTCATGTCCAGCCCGGTTGGGGACGGCGGTCAGTGGGACATGGTTGCCAATCTCGTTGCCAAATACGGCCTGGTCCCGCAGACCCTCTACCCCGACTCCTACAACGCCCTAAACTCCTCCGCCATGGACCGCCTCATTACTACCAAGCTCCGCGAAGATGCGATCCGCCTCCGCTCCCTGACCTCCAGTTCGTCGTCCGACATCAAGTCCACCATCGCCGCGGAGAAGGACAAGATGCTCCGGGAGATCCATCTCATCCTAACCCTCATGCTCGGGCCTCCACCCGCCCCGGACAAGACCTTCACATGGGAGTTCTACGACAAAGACGGCACATTCTGCACCGTGAAAACCCGCCCCACCGCTTTCGCCAAAGAGCTCTCCGACAGCCGCACCCTGCGTGCCCTTGGCGGGACCGACGTGCACTCTCTCTTCTCGCTCGTCAACGACCCGCGAAATCCGTATAACCGCCTCCTGAGCGTCAAGCGCCTGGGAAATGTCTATGAAGGGCGGCCCGTCACCTACGTCAACGTCGATATGCCCACGATCAAAAAGGCCTGCATCGACATGCTGAAAAGGGGATTCCCAGTCTTCTTCGGATCCGATGTTGGAAAATACTCGGATTCGACCAAGGGCATCATGGACACGGACTTGTACGAGTACGAGCTCGGGTTCAACATCAAGCTGGGCATGAAGAAGGCGGAGAGGCTGCAGACGGGAGAGTCCCAGATGACACATGCGATGGTGCTGACTGCTGTGCATGTTGTCGATGGTCAGTCTGTCAGGTGGCGAGTCGAGAACTCGTGGAGTGATCGCGTTGGTGACAAGGGATACTTTGTCATGAGCGACGCGTGGATGGATGAGTTTGTCTACCAGGCTGTCGTTGATCCTTTGGTTGTCAGTGCGACCGTGAGGAAGGTGCTTGAGCAGAAGCCGAAGATGCTAGAGCTTTGGGATCCGATGGGCGCTCTGGCTTAAGTGTAGGACACACAAATGTTTGAACTAACTGAATTCTGTGGTTGGAGTACTAGATTTCACCTGCTGGCGTACTGTAGATTGGGTCTTGGTTTACCATATACCTTCCTATCATCTCTATTGATTCCTGTTTCGGAAGTGATCAAGTCTCATTGAGTGTGAAGTGTGAGGTATACTGGTGCATCTTCGTGGTTCTTCACATCAAGATGCGACACTCTCCACCGTTTCACCTTTCGAACTTCATGGCAGGTTAGTCATGAGGACATAGTAATCATTTGCATGCTTGCTTTAATATAACCCAAAATGCCACCATGCAGTTCATCAGTCATAAAGCGTTGGCCCACTCTACTCCAAGACAATATGCAATCTCCTCACTACCCTCTTCCCCACCTTCCCCTCCGTACCTCATCACTCAAACTCCAAACTATCCCTAACACACTTCCTCACCCTCTTCTTGAACTCGGGTGTGTTGTCCCTCCACAGCGCCGCGGCCTCGACATTCGCCGGGGACTCGTCGTTCGGCGAGCTCAGCATCGATATCACGGATAGGAGGATGGTTTCTGGGGTTTGGACGGGCGACCACCGCTCGGCTGCGGACTCGTAGCCGTACTTGTCTTCTTCCGGCGGGTGCAGGATCGAGATGCAAACTTCGCCGTTAGGGTAGACTGGAAGGGTGAGTAGGTGGGAGGGAGAAAGTGGGGGTGGAGGACGGACTGTTAGGATGGAAGATGGGCGTTTCGAAGCGCATTTTTGGCGGGAGGAGAGGGTATTCGGAAGGGAAGGTGAGGCAGGCGCGGAAGAATCCTCCTATAGGCATACAATTAGTTACACCCTCTTTCTGAGCAGAATAAGGAGACATGGGGTGTGTGTGATAAACGCACCTCCGTAGTATTTCGTGTCGTCGTTGATCATCAGCATGACCTCCCACTCAAACACATTGTTGTCTACGAGCCCGCAGCTGATGCCCGGAATGTCCTTGTCGTCCTGCATTTGCTTGAGCTGTCGGGCTAGTAGCCCTGCGGCAGCGGATGACGAGGACATTGTGCATGCGTTGTGAGGTCAGGGTTGGAGCTTGAGATGTAGTTTGCTTTGGTCTACGGGGGGAGTCAACACCTCGGAAGGCCGAGTGGAGGAAGGAGAGGAGAGGAGCAGGGCGGACGCCTGAAACTTATGTGTTCCTTCGTCAGGCTCGTTGAGTATGCATGCAAGGAAGGGTGGTTGGTAGGAAGGATATGTCGCGTGAGCGAAGCTCTGCGCTGTTTGTTGGTCCCAGTCGTGGTGAGGAGTGCAGTGCAGTGCAGGCGGGGTTATTTTGTATGGCGATGCGGCGCGGAAGGGCACGGCGTTGGCGGTTTATAACTGGGTAGCAGTGTGCCAAAGTGCGTGAATATTATAGAGTCGCGACTGGATCTGCAAAAAACATGGGAAAAGAGGCGTTCAATGATGTGTTGGTGCTGGAACGAAGAAGCAAGGTTCCCGAGAGAAGCAAGCTCAAACCGAATCGGAGTCCCGCAAGTATGTGGCGCCCAGATGCCAAGAGATGGATGGATCTATCCGCGGGTATGCCTGCCTTCGTCCTGAGATTCACGAGACGAAACGTCAACCGAGGATACGCTCTAATTTCTGCATGGAACCTTGACTTCGTGCACCAGAAAATATTTTAGCAAACAGTCACCCAGGACCTAGCCAGCAGTAAGAACTGCCATCTACAGCCAATGTTGGAGTAACACTCGACCATAAGACCAGCCGCGGGCACATGAATGGTGGCTGGCACACGATAATAGGTCTGCGCTTTGAACAAGGCCTCCAACGCCTCACAGCAGCCCAAGACTCAACACATGCCTGGAAGTACACTCTCGGCCTCTTAACATCTTGATAAGGAGTCCTTCGGGGGTGAACGAAATGAGCGGGAAAGAGAGCAGAACTCGGAGTTGGTGTCTGAGGTGAGGGGCTGAAGCCAAGGGGGGGAAGGCGGTGCAGTCAAATAGCAAAGTTTGCTGATGATTACCAAGTACAGGTAGTAAGGGGTATGCCGCACCGTGTCTTTGTGGAAGAGCGAGCATGTTCTTACGTGCGAGATGAGAAAAGCAATGCCGATATCAAGGCCATGACTAACCACTTCATTGATTATGCTTCCACAAATGCACCACCAACCCTAAAGGCTTGCGACAAGGCTGCTTCGCTTGCTAGGTACGGCCGCTTATCGCTTCCCCTCCACTCACGGACGAAGGCTGCCGAGCATCGAGGGACATCCAGACAGACGTGCGGCGCATTTTAACATTGACTGAATCAGTCATCTCACCATTCTTCCAGACTGTCGGGTCAAAGGCGTTTTGAAGAGGTGAGTAAGCGGAGCTATTCAAGGATTGATATTTACAATGACCAGGTTGCGGTATGCCGACATGCTCTGAGTCGCTAAACTGTATTAGGAAGACGCGATACGGTTACAATTGGTGACAGCTTCGAGATAAAGACCTGGTTGGCTAGATACTTTACTGTTCATTTTACCCCTTCCTGACCAGGCCTAGCAGTCTGTAATACGGACAAAACCGAGGGTGCTCATGTCATTAACCTTATTGGAGTGCGAGGCTGTTGACTCTCAGCTAACGACCCTCGCAGCCATGATGCCCCTCCATCAAACGTTACAGTGCATCGCTGATTAGGATATCCTCTCTGGGAATAACTCCGTTTCCGCCTTGAGCAGAACGCGGTAATCGCTACCTTCTCGGCCAACATCGACCCCGCCGGAGACAGGGGTATGTGGCAAATCGCTCTTGTTTGGGCGGGCTAGCCAGTCATGAAAGGAGATCTCTTGAGGTGGCAGGGCAGGGGTATTCGAATGGACGGGAAAGCTAAGGGAAGGTTAATAGCGGTGGATACCCTTGACCTCGATAGTGGTCAAGCAACTCAGCGTCGCTGCTGCCGACCTTCACCATCTTTCGCGAACTCGAAAGTCAGTCCTAGAGGTTCACATGCATCGATAATATGGCAATTTCGATCGCCGACAGATCTTTTCCACTAGCCCTTCGAAGTGTTTTCTTCATATCCATCTTTCTTTTCTGGAGTTCGACATCAGCCAATGCGCAACAGCAAAGCTTCGCATTGAATCCCGTCACAAACTTCTGCTCGAGATGGTATTCGCAAAGTATCGTCAAGAACAATATACTGTTCATCGATAGTGGCATACAAAAGTACGGGGATAAATGGGATGAACCAGACCCGATCCTAGGAATTAGTACGTTGTATGTCCCTCGTCCAGGTTATGGCTTCTAAAGCGGTTAGACAATTATATTATTAACATCCCTTTGAATTTCACATGGGATTGGAAAAAGACCATTGTGATCAACGGCGAGCCGAAGAATGAATCAAACCCTGCCACAGGAACGCTGCCACCTTCGCTAATACGCGGGTATTTGTTCCATGGTCCCGCCGATACCACCGAAATCTTCCAATATGGGGGCACAACGTACATGGGCAATCAGTCTTTCCCTGGCTATGTGTACCCAGATTCTTCGACCTATCCACTCTGGTCCTACGACTATAACTCCCCAAGTGCTCGCTGGGATCAGTACGACATTTCTCAGCCATGGAGGGCGAACCATGGTGCGGCAGCAGAAGCCATAGATCAAAGCCTGGGCTTCTATCTAAACGGACAGATTGATTGGGGTACATCGACGAAGACGATGAACATCCTGAAGAGCCAAGATCTCTACAGGCCTCTAGATGGCATGCTGGTGATCAATTTCACGGACCATACTTCGAACAATATCTCCACCTCGAAGCTCAGAGGTGATGCGCCGAGGGTTGGTGGAGGGATGGAGTACTTGCAGGATGTGGGAGCTATGGGGGTTCTCGTGGCACTCGGTGGCCAAATTAACGACAATAGTTCGTGGGTCAACACCACAAAGGGAAAGCTGGTGAGTCGAGGGGGGTTAACAAAGTTTTTTTTCAGTAGGCTGATGAAATCACACAGCTCGATTTCGGTGTTGTTGATGTTTATGACATCAATTCCTACCTCGAAAACCCTTCCAATAATGGCACTTGGTATCAGCAAAACACTACAGGAAAAATTCCACCTGCACGCATCGATTTCTGCACCGTCTCGATCTCGGCACCTGACAATTCGAGTCACCACATATACGTAGGTGACCATTAGCGGCATTCAGTTTGATACAGGTCACTAAAAGAGACCCAGCTTTATGGTGGCATCGACCCCACTCTCAATCACACTACCTACGACGATGTCTACGTCTTGTCAATCCCCTCCTTTACCTGGACACCGATTTTTACCAACGGCGCGTCACCTCGATGGGGACACAACTGTCATATAGCTGGAAATCGCCAGATGCTGACAGTTGGAGGGTGTGTATCAGAACATTTTCAACAAAGGTATTTCAAATCTGACTTTCATCTAGGAATATAACTGGTATATGCGATTGGGAATCGAAAGGAGTCGGGATACTGGACATGTCTACGGTGACTTGGGGAAGCGTATTCACAAGTAATGCAAGCACCTACCAGGTCCCTCAAGCAGTTTTATCTGCCACTGGCGGAACGAAAGATGGCGGAGCAACAATCAAAGAACCTGTAAACGGCTGGACAGATGCAGGACTGAAGGCCGTCTTCGCTACGACTCGCAAGACGGCAGCCACACCAACGCCCACAAACACACCCGAAACTAACAAGAAGAAGTCCATCGCAGGTCCCGTCGCTGGGGGCGTAGTTGGCGGCGTGCTTGTCCTCTCGATTATCGCCGGCGTCTTCTTCTTTATACGACGCAGACGCAATAAGAGAAAAGCACCAAATGAACTTGACAGCGACGAAATACGACCGTCATCCAACGAAAAGGACCAGAAGTACGAGCTCCAGGGCGTCAACGAAAACGATCCTGCAGAACTCCCCGGCCCTGAAGCTGTGGAACTCAACGCACCGAGGGATTTCGTGGAGGCAGATAATAACAATACCGCGACACCGGCTGCAGAGCTGCCGGGGACGAATATTGCGCCCGGTGGGAGTGCGGGAGTCCCTCAAGTTAGGATACCTGGAGATGATTTGCCCGAGACGCCGTTTTATACTCCGGGGTTGATAAGAAGGTCGAGCATGGAGTTTCCACCGCCGCAAGATATGACGGAAACGACGGAAACGACGCAGGCGAAAGAGTCAAATGCAACGGAGATGCCACAAGAGACGAAGAGTCATAACCCGAATTGAAAACGAAGATCTGATATTTCATTCCATTTTCCTCGAAAAGCCATCATCCGGAGATCCGAACCCAGAAGCGCTTGCAATCCAAGTGTGTGCTACTAACCACCTACCTTACTAGCAGCTGTACCCAAACACTAAGGAGGAGAGCCCACGATCATCGACCACGTGCATATCGTCGCTTTTACCTCTTTTCGAGTGAGGAAATGCACTGATTCCTGCTCTCTTCTTTCGACGCTTTCGAAAGCACCTTGAAACCCTCGACACCCTAATCGAGTGATTATCGCTACACGTTAGCGAAAAACGAAAAGACACCTATGTTTATGCGTATGATCAGTTTGGCTTTTCCCATATACCCTATTTGCGATGCAGTCTTTTTTTTTCGAAGGAAGAGAGAGAGGGAGAGAGCTGGACAGATATGCTATCACGAATAGTAGATCGATGTTAGTGATGTTGAGAGATATGTCTATAATCTATTCTATGCTGGACAACAGTGCTTAGGTTCTGATAGACTCGGTGTTTCTTAGCATAATGGCATATGTCAAGTGTGTCATTTGCGCAGTACCTGAGGTCCGTACAGATAGCAGGATATGAAACGATTGCATGAACTGAAATACCTCTCGTGACACAATCTAAGCCTTGATTGAGGAGTATCTCAGGTTACAGCCAGATAGATATAATTGAAAGAGTATATGAAGTCAGGATATATATATATTTCTATTGGAGAATTGTCATCTACATCAACGCCATGCCATCGCAAACCAAAATAGGGATATCTGAGATATCTACTCATGAGCCAACCATCCATCCACCCATCCATCACTACCAACCTAACATCCGCTCCGATATGCGTCAAGAACCCCCAGAAACGCCCTCATCATACAGTCAAACTTGACAAAAAAAAAGTGGTATCCCTGCCAGAAGTATGGCTAAAATAGTCTACACGAGAGAAAGGGGAGATGATTGGGGAAAATAGAGTTCGGACTCAATAATAAAACATAGAGAACATCAACCAAACACTTTCAAGAAGCCCCACAACCCAGCGCCGCACAACACCGGAATCGTCAGGTTGTCGTCCCAGCCAAACAAGTCAATAGCTTCGCTAGCGCTAGCCACGAGGCCAGCCCATACAGACATGGCGCCCAACGCAAGGAACCCCGTGATGGAGCTCTGGGTGAAAGACAAGCCCAGCACATCACGCGCCTTGGGAGGGAGCGCAAGAACGCCCTGGAATGCAAAGAGTTTCTGGTCCTGAACATCCGACACGAGCGGCGCGAGCCAGCCCCAGAAAAACACAGCAGTGATGATGCCAGTAATGCAAGCTGCAATGGTTCCAGCGAGAGACTTCCCGTGTCGTACCCGCCATGTTCGGTGGCCCCAAAGACGGCCAAATGTAGATGCAGCCGTGTCACACCAACTGAGCAGCAACACGCTCATGACGCCGAGATCCTTGGGGCAGAAGCGGAGCACAATCCAGGCGCCGAGGAGGTATGATATGACGCCATTCCAGCCATCGACTTCAGATTCGCGCATGAGGGCGCCCAGACATCGGATGTAGAAGCGGTTGACGGAGTAGTAGCGGTGTCGGATGACGTCGGTTGCGGCGATGGGGATGAGGAGGGTCAAGAGCACGGGATGGATTTGGTCGGGCTGGCGCCCTGTGCAGTACAGGAATATGGTGAGGAAGCCGATGGAGACGTGGAGGATCTTGCGGGGTATTTCGTGTCGGTGGATCTGTGCTCGATTAGCGCTGCCGTGTCAACTCGACCGAGGGGTGGGTGCACACTCACAAAGGACCGCCACTTCTGGTGGATCGGTATGAGGCCTAGGGGACTCGGGCTCCTGCTCATTTCGCGCCAGTAGTTCTTGTTCGCTGCCTGGGGCGACAAGTGCCCATTTGCAGTCCCATTTGGCAGCGTGAGCTCTCCCTTCTTTCCATTCAGCTTCTTCATGCTCGTGAGCCCGCTCATGCGCCGCCGCCGTCCTTCGAGGTTGGGACTGCGACTCCGGGCGCGGGCTCTCTTCTCGGGGTCGGAGCTGGACGAGTCCTCGTCGATCGGCGGGGGGGAGGGCGAGGGCGCGCGGCGGTTCTTGCGCGCGGCGGAGCGCGTGGTCGGGCCAAAATAGCCATCTCTTGCGCTGGCGTCGGACGGGGTGGGCGACGGCGATATGACACGCGGTGTCTGTGGGACCTGGTACTGTCTGGAGGAAGCCATGGCTTGTTGCCAGCAAAGTGGAAAATCAGGGAGCGGTCGTCTCCGGATGAGCCCGGTTAGGGATGAGCTCGCGCGCGCGCCTAGGTACGCGAGATTTTCGAGCAACGAGTGACGGTCTGGCCGCGGCGGGGGAGGGTGTGGGTGCAGGCCCGCGTGCGAGTGTAGGTGTGGTGGAGGGTGCGAGGTGGGCTGAGCGTTGCAGTCGTAGGCGTCTACGGCGGTGGCAGCGACATCAGTGTCAGACGTCGAGCGGCCTACTGGGTCCGGGAGAGCCAGCGTTGACACGAATTCGTCCGGTCGCGGCGCATCGTCTGGAGAGGAGAGGGTGGCCACTGTAGTGGGTGGACGTCAGCAGCCTGAGGTCGGTGAAGGCGAGGACGGTGCAGGTGCGCGTGTGAAGGCCGGTGGTTTTTTTCCCCCAAGCGCGCACTCTTCGTCACTGCACCGCTTCAGGCGTCCATTGCCGCCTTGGCAGTAAACCGGTACAGAGAGAGGAGGGAGGTTCAGGATGTCCAATAATGCACTCTGGCTACCGTGTCCTCTTCTACTTGCTCTGTGCCTCCCGGAAATTTCACACCTCGTTCGGGCCGCCGCCTCGACTCCTGAAAATGACGTTGAGGACACGTGCCCATCTTAAAGCTTGTGATGCTTGAAAATGAGTGCACCGCCACAGCGCCACAACCGCCATAACCGCCACACCTGGAACAATTTTCTGCTTGGCATGAAGGTCACCAATTCCTATTCACTCTCGCGAACATCGACATGCCGAATTGACCAATAAGGATCTGGCCCGCGCAGGAGGTTGCGGTTCAAACAGAAAGAGAAGGACACTCAAATCATGTCTCCGCAGTCCAAGGCAGAGCTGCAGCAGCGCCGCCGGCAGTGGGACGCCCTCACGCCTTCACTATCAGAATGGATCCTGGATGCGATATCGACCATGGGCTTTGTAAAAATGACGCCCGTGCAAGATGCCGCCATCCCCATGTTTATGGGTAACAAGGATGTCGTGGTCGAAGCGGTGACCGGTTCCGGAAAGACACTGGCGTGAGTACCAAAAGACTGGACAAGTAGATGTTGAGAAATGTAATGGTCGACAGATATCTAATTCCCGTGGTGGAGCGCTTACTCCGTCTCGATGCTCCTCTCAGGAAACATCACGTGGCCGCCATCATCATATCGCCCACCAGAGAGCTGGCCACCCAGATCCACGCGGTTCTTGTATCGCTCCTCCAATTCCATGCTCCATCGGCTGCTCTTCTGCGAACACAGGAAGAGGATGACACCCAAATGGAGGACGCCGATTCCACGCCTCCTCCAGTTTTCCCCGCATCAACTCTCAAAGCCATACCTCAGCTCCTTCTCGGCGGCAACGTCACACCGGCTCAAGATTTGAGCGCTTTCCTCAAGCGATCCCCTAACATTCTCATCGGGACCCCTGGCCGGCTTCTCGAGCTTCTATCCTCCCCACACGTCCACTGCCCCCAATCCTCCTTCGATGCTCTTGTCCTCGACGAGGCAGACCGCCTACTGGATCTTGGCTTCAAAGACGACCTGCAGAGAATCCTATCTCGCCTCCCAAAGCAGCGCCGAACAGGACTCTTCAGCGCCAGCGTGAGCGAAGCAGTCGACCAACTCGTCCGCGTCGGCCTACGAAACCCCGTCCGCATCGCTGTGAAAGTGAAAACCCGCGTCAACGGAAAAGTCGGCGAAGAGATGACCGAAGACAAGAAAACGCCCGCAAGTCTGCAAATGACGTACATGTTGACTCCGCCGTCGCACAGAATTCCCGCCATCCAGAAGCTACTTGCGACGCTACAGCCGCAGCCCCAGAAGTCAATCATCTATTTGGCGACGTGCTTCTCCGTCGACTACTTCCAGCACGTCCTCCCCGCCATCTTCAAAAGCCATGCCATCATCCCGCTACACGGAAAGCATCCCGACAAAGTCCGCAAGAGGAACTTTGCCAAGTTCGTCGATAGCGTCATGCCCTCTATCCTGCTCACCACCGATGTCGCTGCCCGAGGCCTCGATATCCCCTCCGTCGATCTCGTCCTGCAAATCGACCCCCCAAGTGATCCCAAAACATTCATTCACCGTTGTGGCCGAGCTGGACGAGCCGGTCGCAGAGGCCTAGCCGTCACCTTCCTCACCCCCGGCCGCGAAGAAGACTACATCGAGTTCCTACGCGTGCGCCAAACGCCCATTACGCCGCTCACGTCCCCCTCCATCACAACAACCTCTACCGACGCCGCACGCGTGACTTCTGAAATTCGCAACGTCGTCAAAACCGACCGTTCCATCTTCGACAAAGCCCAGCGCGGCTTTGTCTCCTGGCTCCGCGCCTACAGCAAACACACCGCTAGCTCTATATTCCGCGTCTCCGATCTGCAATGGGAGGAGCTAGGGAACGCCTGGGGGCTCCTTCGATTGCCCAGCATGCCCGAGCTCAAGAAGTGGGAGGGCGATCGCAGGCTCGGTTTAGATTTCGACTTCGACAGATACGCGTACAAAGACAAGGCGCGGGAAGCCCAGCGGCTCGCTGAGCTCAATGGAGAAGGGAAGAAGGAGAAGAAGCCCGTGCTACAGAGACCCAAAAAGGCTGCGGGGGAGGTAGCCTGGAGCCAGAAGAAGGAGCATCGGACCGCGAAGGATTTGAGAAGGGACAAGAAACAGGCGAAGCGGGAGCATGAAAGGGTGGCAAAGTTGACAGTTGAGGAGAGGATGGAGGAGGAGAGGCTGAAGGGGATGATTGAGGAGGTGAGGAAGAAGGTGGCTGTTGATGAAGCGAAGGCCGCAGAGGATGAATTTGAGGGATTCAGCGATTGAGAGAGATCCGTGTTTGGTCTGTCGCGTTGTATTAAATATATGAATCTACAAGATGATAATGCAGGGCTGTGCTGCTGTGTTTGACGTTTAATGCGCAGAGTCCAAATCCCTGTCTTGTTAGTCGTAGAAAAGGAATTTGTTGATTAACTTGAGATAGGAGAAGGAGCATGCGCGTCACACAGCATACGGCACTTTTATCACCCACAAGAGACCACGATAGAGGTAGCGGTACGGCTAATTGCCTACTAACAGGGACAAGGGGACAACATAGTACAAGAATACGATTCCTTTTAATCCTATAGCTAGATCTAGGCTCTCAGGCATACTATTAGGAAGTTCTCGTCACGGTGGAAATATGCCGACCGTTACAAATAAATAAACTAAGAACTACTATCTAGCGTTCTAACCTTGAAGTCTACTTGAGCCTTTACAATGTCGCAATGCCATAACGACCAGAACCGAATGCCAACAGCGGGTATCACAACCCCTCACGGAACCTCATCCGACTCCTCCTGCCCACCCAATAACTCGGCCCTCTCTCCCCTCCTATGTCCCGCCTCCCTCCAAAACGGCCTCTCCCTCCACTCCTCCGTCCTTCTCACAACCTCGAACCCCCAATGCCACGCCAGTCCCGCCAAAAACCCCACCGCATCATTCTTAAACGTCAGCAGCGCGGCAACAGTAACCAGCATAACCATCCACCTCTCTTTCTTCTCCCTCCCATCCAACTCCTTCACCCTCTTCCCATCCCAACTCTGCATGTGATCCAGGACGCGCAGATCCCGCGCATCCGTGTTCACGCTCTCGCCTACTTTGGCCAGCTCGACCCCTGCAGCGAGGACGAGGATGCCGAGGAGGGACTTTGGGATCCCGGATAGGATGCTAAGGATCGGGGCGGGGCTCCAGAGCGCCACGATACCGAGGAGGAATTTGATGGTGCCGAGGACGATGATACTAGACCCGCTACGCGCGCCGAAGCGGTATTGCCCGGCTAGCCCGCCCGAGCCGTGGCATGCAGGCATGGCGCCCAACCAGCATCCTATGAGATTGATGAGGGCCACGGAGACCCCAAGCTCGGTCACTGTGGGGGCGGGGGGGTAGGGCGGGGAGGGAAGGAGGTCCGAGGCGAGCGCAGAAGCGGCGATGACCGAGTTGAGGAGTGTGAGCGGGAGTTGGCCCAGGGACGCGGTGGTGGTCGCGATGTAGAAGTCGTGTCCTGAAGGTCGCACAATGGGGATGGCAGGGCCGGAGGAGGGTGCTGAGGCATTCCTGTGCGGGGAGAGGAGAGAGAGCAGGATGCCAAGAGCGAAGATGAGGATGGCGTAGGGGAGTTTAGGGTATGCGAGCGTGAAGAGCAGGAGGACTGCTGCGCCGATGGCCCAGATGAGATTATCCCCCCACCAGGGGCCAGTCCAGTCCAGAGGGGCGAGCATCTTGGTTCCTGCGCTCAGACATAGCGAGAGGCCGGCTCCGACTTGGATGCCTTTGACGACGGGAACGGGCGTAACTCGATTCGCCCAATTTATCAATCCGGTGATGCTGAAGATGCCGACCAAGCTCGCCACGACCAACCCCGCCGCCGCATTCTCTTCGAGTGTAAACTTCCGCGCGATCGCCACTGCAGCGATGGCTTTCATCGGCTGCACTGGAAGGGGGATTCCGAACGCGGCTCCCGTGAAAATGTTCGCCGCGCCGGTAAACAGAAGTGTCGACGGGAGGGAAATCGATCCAGTGAGCACTAGAGCCGTCATGAGCGGCAGTAGCGTGCCTAGATCTCCCAGGGAACCCGACAACTCTGCAAGAGGCGATACCGTTAAGGTTTCGACATTGTGTTTGTGCATCCGGCGGAGCCGCAAGAAGGGATTTGCGATTCTCGACGACATACCGAAGAATGATGGTATGAATAGTTGAAGAATAATGGAAAGCCGGCCAGAATGCAGAAGGTGTCTTAGGACCTAGGAAACGGGCATCATGATCTGATAACACACTGTCGTCGTCCAAAGCGGGAGGGTCTGTGGTCCGCAGAAACATTAAGCTTTCAGCCGCGCGCACGTGCGTGCGTCACTAGGTCGATCCTCGTGGACGGCTCGCCAGCGCCGGAATCTGCCGCGCGCAGACCAGGATAGGAATAGTGGAGGGAATACGAACCCGAAGTTAGTCCTGAGGGGTGAATGCTAGCGAATAGATTAATAAAATGTGCGGAGAGGGTTGGCCAACGGCGCTGGTGCGTTCTACGATCCAGCCGATCCAGTTGTCGACGGCGTTTCACATGTTTGCCTGTTTAGGCAGGTTCGGCTGTGGGTACGGTAACTCTCCTTCTAACGGTTGGAGGCGAGTCAACATCTAGAAGACTTCAACGGCATGGTAGAAAGTGGGCTCTCGGCCTCTGTAACTCTTGAAGGTATGCAAATGATCAACACCAAGTGTGAGCAACGGGTTGATGGAATTGGATGGCAGTCGGGCACTGTCGACCACCAACCTTTAGACCTCACTACGGTAGAGTGTCTTTGTCATCGCAGCATTATTTCTCTATTCATGCGTCATATTTCGAAAGTCTTTTATGCTTTTCATCACGTTTCTTCGGACATGCTCGTTGAATAGGGTTTTTTGGCAGTTTCTAGCCGTACTTCTGCATTTATCCGTTCTCCTTCCATCTCTTCACTATATTGCAACCAGATCAGCCAGGTGTCCCCAAGAAATCTTGCTTGAATCTCAAAACCTCATCCGTGCAAAGAGATCTATGCCAATGGAATCTTGACTATCTAAATTGGTACCAAAGCTACTAACACCTTGTAGGCGAATTGCGCATACCCATTTTGGCCCAACACATATGTCTCAATGAGGTTCCCGATGATGATCCCGGCCACGAACGCGACGGCAATCTCCCGATGGCACTTCCCCAACTCACGGACCAGAGCCTTTGTACTCATAGCACCGTGAGTCGGCCGAATCCGCCTCATTCTCGCCTCCTCACTTTCGGGGTCCTCAGGTGTTTCAGTCACACACGCCTCCTCCTCCCCACCTTCCTCATCGAGCACCGGAAGCAGATATCCATCCAAATCCTTCACCATCAGCACGCTCCTACATAACGGACAAGTATTCGCGCTATCCTGGCCCGAAGAAAGCCAGGTCACGATGCACCTGTTACAGAAGACATGGTTATCACAGCCCTTGATGCCTTTGATCTGCATCGGTGTGCGCTCCATATTCTTGAAGATATAGGGATCGTGGCAGATGGGGCAGTTGGGTTCAGGAGGGTATGAAGAAGAAGAAGCGAGGGCGAGAGGAATGAGGTGGTGCATGCTCCACATGAGAAGCGCGCGGGCGGCGGGAGACTCGATGCCGTCGTGGCCGTACTCGATTTGGTCCTCGTCTTCGTCGGCAAGGCTGTCACCTAAGCTGAAGTGCGCTGGGAATTCAGCATCTGTGGATGCATATATGTTTTCAAAAGTTCCACCAAGACCGCCATCCACAACTCTATCGAAGGCGTGGCGGAAACGGTTGTCTAGAATTGTATCCATGGTCGTTGCAAGATTCATCCCGGCAGCCCAATCGATCTCGTTGTCGAGAAGTTCTTGGGGTTCTGATCGAAGGGTCTGAACAGCGTCATGGCTCATCCTTCCGAATCTGAACGGGCTAGCTGATCCATGGACCACAGCCCCGACGGCTATTTCGTCGTCGTCGCTACCTTCCGAGGTATCAACGAAGTTGACCATTTCGCCAGCCTCATCGTTGATGCGAGCCCCCCGAGCATCTATTCTCGTATGCCGATTGACTTCGTCGTTGCGAAGGTGCTGTGCTTCTGATCTGAGGGCTTCAGCAATATGTGGATCGATGATTTCACCCATGGTTCCGAAGGGGTGGGCGTCGTCGTTAGTAGTATTTTCGTTCATGGCTTCAGAGGTTGGAATTTCGACTCCGTAAGTGTTTTCGTTCACGCGTGCGAAATGGTAAAAGATCTCGTTGCCAGCATGGCTGTTTACGCTGCCAGCAGTAGCGCCCTGAAAGATGAACATATCGCTAAGAGGCTCTTGAGGAATTTCGTCGACCCGGGTTTCGATGCCACCGGAGTTCCCGTTCGCCTCCTCAGTAGCATCTTCCTCATCAATCATGAAAGGATCTTCGTAGCACTCTCCAGGAGCATTAGTGGTAGCGGCCATGTTCTTAGAAACATCCTCTTCACGAAGGATTTGTGCCGCCGATGTACGGTTCAGAGCCTCAGCAATGCGATAGTCGGGTTCTTCAAGCGTGGTCTGAAAGGGTGAAAGCCGATTATTAGCAAAGTTTCTGTCAGTATTCTCGCTATGCCGCGCAGTAACAGTCGAGCGAAGAGCGTGATCCCAATTGAACATATTCTGGAATCGAGGATTGCTTAGCCCTGGGTAGGGTTGGAGCGAAATGGGTAGTCTCGATTAGAAAAAGGTATGGGGTGGGGGGAATAGGTAACTCTGTAGTGGTGTCGGAATGAGGAGCGTTGTCCCGGCTAACGAAATTCGGGGTCCAGGGTATGATAGGCTTTGCGAACCTAGCGAACACCGATTGCAGATCTCCAGTTGCGGCATGTCGAGATGGTTGCGGGTTGCTGATTTCGTCCATGGCGGCGCGAATCATAGCGACACCGTGGTGGCTGAGGTTGAGATCTGCATCAGCGCATTTTACCAAGTTCTGGGTGGAGATCATTCGGTACATCTTAGACATTGCTGGCTCGTGGGAGTGAGTGCTTGGTTGTGCTGACAGTGTTGTGTTGTCTTCTACGTTCCCCAAAAAAGAGGGGGTATCTATCATGCAGATGCAGTTCTGGCATTGTGCTAGAAAAATCACATCAGACAAGTCGGCTCAGCAGAGGTCTTGACAGTTGGCTGACAGCGTCGTAGGTGGTACAGATTGAGTCTGAGATTAAACTCTGCAAGGTCGTGGGTAAGAGGCGGAGGCGGAGGCGTAAATTAAAGTTGAAAGGTAAAGGTGAGTTTTGGAAGATAGAGGATAGTAGTCTGACAAACTCACAAGCAAATATTCTACCGGTATTTAGTAGATAGTGGTAGTGAATAAGCGCGTATCAAACCTTAATCTCGAAATCTATGATGCTCAATTCGGGTAATCTTTCCTTGAACGGCTCTACTTTCAACAAGTAAGTGTCGAACTAGTGTCCAGTCATTTCACTTCAAAAACGGCTACTAATGTGGGTCTTCTCCCTTGAATGTCAGGCTGCCGCGTTCAGCTAATAAGCATACAATATTCTCTCGCAGGGACGACAAAGCAAGACTCTAATAATTTAGCATGTAATGGTTACTAACAATGTTACTAGACTCGAAAACGTACAAAATGTAAACTTTCGTGCTCCCAACTTATTTTGATTTGAAGATATGTTGTGTTTGCGGGATGGCTTTTGAATCCTGCGTGTTATTGAAACTTTAGCCGAGTGGTGAAGGCGCTACCTTTACCATATTCTGCTAACACAATTTTCATCGCTCTATACCACACAAATAGACATCCTCCTGTTATAAGTTCGGTCGATTTCCCTTGCTCAAATCTCCGACGCAAACTAACACACAGACGAAGACAGAACTGATACCACCAAAATGGGACTCTTACGCCCAGAACCTAGCCACCCATCCCGAGATCCGCGCAATATGGTTCCCCGCGTCCCTCAGCCTATTTGCCGCTGGAACGATGGGAGGTTGTGTATTCTGTCGACGGCTGAGCTCATCCGCGGCTGCCCAGACCTACGCCATCTGGACTTACGCCATCTGGACCCACGCCATCGAGTTCCCAAAGTCCCCACGCCTATTCGTAACCCTAAAGATCGCCGGATCTAAATCCGAACCGCAAGCCTATGGTCCTTATCTTGCTGCGCTTGAGACCTCCGGACCTGGACCTGCAGTGTTTCGCTTCGCTCCCTGACTTGGGGCTCTGTGCCCAGGCGGGCGAGATTCCGCATTTCGCTTCGGCAAATCTTGAACCAGACGGTTCAGCACAGAGGCATTGGATAGAATTCGCCATCCCGCTCGTGATCTAGTTCCGTAGGCAATGATAGTTGAACATGTGGCCCCGACAACCGTTGCAGTTGAAGATGAGCATTGGGGTGTGTGTTTCGTTGTAGGGCTTGTGGCAGGTAGCGTATATGGTGCCCTAGGTGGGGTATGAGGGATGTGTTGGAAGCACGGTGCGGATGTGAATGCCGATGAAGTCGGTCAAACACAGCGAGGGATTGGGACGTGTGGAAGAAAGGGCAGTAAGGACCCTCGCAACCTTATTGGCATGGGAGACTGGTGTGGCATTTGGGAGGAAGGCGTCCGTCACTCGTTCACGCAGAGCTAGGTCGCGGCGATCCAGGAAATGATTGCGTGGGAAAGCCTTCTTCTACTCGAATACGGTCGAGCTTGCTGTCGCCGATACTTGCAACGCTGTTCGGATATCGAGCCCCCACTGCTACCCGCTCCTCATTCCTTGCATCTTCTTGATCGTCATAATCGCTATCGAGCGGTGGCCGGATCCAATAGCTTGAGCCCAGAACGGTGGTATACTGGGTACGTAATGGCCAGCCGTGTTTGACCGAGTCTGCCCCCAGGATACGTTCCATGTGTCATTTTGTCTGCCATTAGAAACCTCGGTTGGGAGTTGTTGCGTTCGGCTGAGTGTGCAGAAGTTGATCCTTATCGCGGTGTTGTTGTTCGGTTGTGGTGCACTTTAATTTTGTATTGGTAGGAAAGAAGTGCCGCGCTGGTATAGGTCGTCGGCGCTAGTTTGATAGTGCCCGTAGCACTTAGACTCTGCAACCTATGATGTACTAGCTCCGTGTTGAATCTAGGCGTTGCTTCTAAGCCATGTTCCTGGGCGGTCAGTGAATTCAATCAAGTGGACAGCAAATACAAAAGTTCTCAAAGGCAAAAAGCGTTCCTTAAAAATATGTACATCAAACGAGCGATTATGTGAATCGTCTTTCTCAAACAGACTTTAAGTATTTCGCGATCGATGCCGCCGTGGCGTTATGCACCGGGAACGTAGGATGTAGATCATTAAGCCAAAAGTACTCGTTGACAGCATATAGGCAAGAAGGGTCAACAGTATACCAAGTCGGCGTCCCACTACTTCATCGTTAGCCAATTCGAATCAAAGTGAAAAGTAAAAGAGGAAGCATACTTCGCATACGCCGCACAGAAACCTGTAGTATTCTTCAACCCCTTCGTCTGCTCAAAGCTCGCGGGGTTCTTAATCACCGCATCGAACACCGCATGCGTATCATGCACAAACATGCTCACAGTCTCATTTTTCGTGCTTTTGAACTTGGTCGTCAGATCTGTCAATCGCTTGTTCCAGTCCAGAATCGCGATTCCCTCGTTCTCAATGGACCAGTTTCCGTTCGCCAGCGTTAGTGGCGCGAGGTTGATTGGCGGCACTGATAAAAATAAGAAGTTTCGCGCTCCAGTGTCGTAAACTTGTGTGAGAAGTCTCTCATATTCTGCGAATATGAGATCGGAGAGTGTAGCGTTGGCGAGCCACCAGCTGTTTCCCACGTCGTTGATGCCGATAAAAAAGGCGAAAAGGGAAGATGAGGATGTCCAGGATACAGACCGCGTGGCCGGGCCGTATGTCGGGAGGTACAGATCCTGCACTTGGTTTTTAAGGGAGAGGACGGTCGGTGCATAGGGGGTTACGAGGGCAGAGTCGACGGTCGCGCCACCGTAGGCCATGTTGTAAGTCTGGAGGTAGCTGGCGTTGTAGGTGTAGGTTAGGAAGTCGACCCAGTTGGGGCCGCTGGTGGGAGTTAGAAGCGTTATGAGAGGTTGATGAGAGGATTTAGTACTTCGATGATGTCCATCCCCTTAAGAACTGTCAGTGGTGTCTTCTCCAACAATATTGTTACACTCACGGATATGATGGATTGCCCATGGGGTTTGCTGGGTTGGGTTGCGTGCCCTTCACGTCAAAGCCCGTCTGCGTATAACTGTCGCCGCTTCAAGTATCATTAGCATCACAGAACGTGAAGTGTATTTTCGTGCGCGATACTCACAACACAAACAGATGCTTGACGTTCTTCCATCCCGACCAAGTGGACCTCGGGCGAGAAGGCGCTGCTAAAGTCACAGCCGCCAACGCAAGAACAACTGTAATTGACCTCATCTTGACAAATAGGAAGCAAAAAAGAGCACAAGAAAGGACACTTCTACTAGAATGAAAAGAAAATGGACTTTATAAGTAGCCATCGCAAAAAACTGGAGTTCTAAAGCCGTCCCGGGATCACGGAAACAAGCCGGCGGAACCAGGTAATTTATATTAAATTGATGGTGTCACTTAATATGCAGTTTCGTTCCAGAAATTGATAGCTCGCTGCTAGGTGATTGAGTCCCTTAATAAGGAGACTGAAAATCGTCTTTCCACGTCCGCGTGGTATGGCATGGTGGCCATAGTGCTGCGGGGATGGATGTGCTTGCGATCTGGCGGCATTTTTGGCTCCGTGCTGAAAAGGGGAACGCGTCAACGAGATCCTTGGTACTTGGTTATTTGTGGGAGGGAAATTAATCCGCAAACTTTCCTGGGCGTAGTTCAAATGTCGACGGGGAGATGTGATGAGGTTGGAGATTTCGAGGTGCTGATATCTAGAGCCGATACGCTAGGCTTTGTGAGGTTAGGCTTGTCAACGCTGGCAGGGCACTTCCACCCTACATGAAGTAAAACCTGTAGACATCCTGTGAGATGTTTAGCCAGCCTACTAATATCTGAAAATGATCTGGGCTAAGAGTCAAATACTAATATCGACCTGCTGACATGAGGGATTCACATTGTGTAGACGTCGAAAGAACAGCGACATTGGGCTGAAGCGGTGTAGTGGATATGCCGGAGTGGATGAAATGTTCTCACTGAAGACTCGTAGCAGTATGATATGAGCTTGGATCCTATTCCCATACTGATGAGAAAGTTCGCTCTCTTGAGGCCTACCTGCTAGCGTCTAGAAGTCAACTTAAGATGATCGTATACGGTATTTTTTAGTCGATCATCTCTGTACAGGAAGAGAATAATGAAAAGTAGAATTGAAAACGAGGGACGGGAATCGAAGACGGTAGAGAAATTTGTGGTGATGTTTCGTGACACGTTATGTTGCTTGACAGGAGTACGCTTGCACAGCACGATACACAATGTGCACAACAAGTTGAAAATTGTTTGAAGGAAGGAAGCTTTAGCTTCTCACATGTCTCGACGGGGACACTCGTCTACTTTGTGTGCGCTTCCTTCGGCAAGGAAGGTTGTACGAAGGAGCCTGACTGATGGGTACGAATGTGCCTAGGCGTGCCGCCAGAAAGTAATCATGCGGCTGAACTACACGACATCCGGTCAGGGTAGGATTTTAGCTCTTTATTCTTTGCCAAGAATAGTTTAGTTAGACCTCTTTAGCACTAAATTGGAGAGCTTACCTGTCGAACCATACGCCCTGAAGCTAGCGTAGTCAAATCATCAACTACTGTCACCAGGTCCATGAGCAAGAAAATGGCGTTCCAAGTGACGATGTGTGATCAGCCACCAGCGGATGGGCCGGACTGTGGAAAGCTTGAAACAATGTTGGCCGAGGCAAGGGAACCAAGTCGTCGGGAACGTCATCCCTCTGGGGGACATGTTGGCGTTCTGGGACAGAATATTCGAAGGCTGGAGAGGGAAGCCAGTACATTTAGGGGGCTCATCCCAGGCTCTTGAAGCTAGCGATGGTAGAGGAAAGAGTAGCATGAAGAAGGATGATGTGAGAAGCCCGGAGAGTGCGCAGAGTGGCTGTAACTCTGCAGGTAAGGCTGAACTGCAGGCATCACAGTTGCGATGCTCCTCCTAGCCAAAAGTACAAAAGCACCGCCAGCCAAGGTGCCGCCAGGCATCTAGTCCTTGTTGCTCGCAAGCTTCGCTTTCTACTCCTCTGTGATTCACTCCGCCGTAAACGCCGCGGTGTTGCGCTACTCTTGTCGCCTTCGGCCGTACTGCACACCGACGACGCTGCAGGAGCGCCGCTCGCGACATCAGCAGCAGGATTCGCTCCCGAGTTGGCGCACAGCGTGTCCTGGCTGTATTCTTGCTCCCGCTCCATATTATTTGACGTGGACGCCGACGAGAAGGTGCTCTGGGAACGCGGTCGTCCACATACTTTGGTGCCTCTACTCGCTACGCGTCCCCGTATTTCAGGCACCAAGCCCCACCAAAGAAAACCACACCGCATCGCAATCGCTGTCCCCCACCTGCAAAAGAGCAGTCGCTGCAGCTCGCCGCCATGGCGGGGATGGAGCAGCTCGAAGTCCACAGCAAGGCGAGTTGCTCCGCGTTTGGCGTACCATTCCCCAGCTAATTGGCCCCCAAACAGTCGTACCTCGTGCGCTGGGTCAACGTCTCTGCGATGCACACCATCTCGTGGAGCATACAGCCGCACAAGAAATCCATCAACTTTGGCATATTCAAGCACCCAGGCACGTCCACCGGCGTCACCCCGAACCTGCCCTCCTCCGCGACCTTCGAGGCTGGACCTCCGACTCCCGCCTTGGAAGTACCCACCACGCGCGTACGCGGCTCTTCGACCTCGCGGAACGACCGAACATTTGTGGTGGAGAAACTGTCGGCAATTGGCCTGCGGCAGGTGCACTGGGCGGGGAAATGCGAAGCGGACAAGGTTTCCATTGGGACGTACAATGTGCCCGAGGGCGAGGGCGGCATGTACGGGCTGGTCTTTGACAACACTTTCTCCAAAACCGTGTCCAAAACCGCAACCTTCGTGTTGATGACATATCCATCGAATGCGCCACCAAAGTCTGGACACCACATGCACTATGCCCAAACCCTAGCAGGAGCGAGCTCGACGAGTCTGGGGCAGAAGTCGAGTCCAGGATTGGGCCCAGTTGCCGATTCCTCCGAGTCCCTTCCATCCCAGAAATTCACAGAGCGACCCAAGTCCTCGTATGCCCTGAACACCACCCCGGCGCCAAACACGAACTTCCTCACGGGCGTGCTGCAGAAGAAGAGAAGGAAGAGGAACCAGGGGTATGCCAGGCGCTTCTTTTCCCTGGACTTCACGTCCTCTACCCTTTCCTACTATCGAAATGACCATTCTTCGGCCTTGCGTGGCTCAATTCCTCTCTCGCTTGCGGCCATTGGCGCAAACGACAAGTCGAGAGAGATATCTGTTGATTCCGGCGCCGAAGTTTGGCAACTGCGCGCGAATAACACAAAGGATTTCAATATGTGGAAAGCCGCGCTCGACCGAGCCTCCCGCACTGCGTCAGGATTGGCATCGCCTACCCTCCGTATGCCAGAGAGCCGGGGACGTACGTCGCATGTCGTCGACGAGGCCGACGAGCGCGACTGGGAAAGAGTAGAGGCCTTGGTGGGTAGGATTGCTGGAACTAGAGATGCAGTCCGGAGACTCGCCCAGGACACGGATCCCAAGTATCACGGTGCCTCAGCCTCCCCCGGGCTTATCCCACCCGGCCTGGGGATAAGTCCTGGAAATAACAGAATGCAGGACAGTCTGTCTCCAAGTCCATCGGACGCAGAGTCAAACGACTATTTCCCAGATGTTGATAGAAAGGCCTTCTGGAAACGGAAAGCAAGCAGCTCCGGTACCCACAGCCCCTCCGGTCTTTTTAGGAGAAGCGTTTCTGCTCAGGTAGCTGTTGGCGCACCCAGTACTGTTCCTGTTCCGCCTCAACCACTAAACGGCACTCTCACGGTGCCCAAGCGACATGGTCGTCCGAGCACTGCAGCCCCGGCACAAGAAGAGGGTGTCCATGACCATTGCATGGCGCTCCTGCGGGATCTTGATGGCGTCGTGGAAGACTTTTCCATTCTTCTGGCTGAAACTCGGCAAAGGCGTATGCCACCCCCAGTCTCAGCAGTCTCGTCCCGCCAGAGCATGGACTCTCAGGAGTCTGCAGATGAATTCTTTGACGCCCACGATGGCGACACGGTCAAGTCCCAACTGCTCACTATCCGCCGGGATAGCGGGGAAGGTGAGCAGGAAGAAGAAGATGACGTCTCAGACGGCGAATCCATGTCATCAAGCGAAAATGAAGGCATAGGAGCATTCAATCGCGAACGCATGTCCCTCGAAGGCCGACCCTCCATCTACCCCACCAAGCCCAAATCACTCGCCCCCCTACCCCTTGAACCTGTCAAGCGCAGATATACAATTGCGCCACCAAAAGGCCAACCGCCGAGCTTGATTTCCTTCCTTCGCAAGAACGTTGGGAAGGATCTCTCAACAATCGCCATGCCTGTTACTTCTAATGAACCTACCTCCGCGTTGCAGCGTCTTGCCGAACAGCTTGAATACAGTGAGATTCTCGACGCTGCCGTGACTGCGGCTCCGGAAAACGGAGAACGGTTAGTGCACATGGCGGCTTTTGCCATCTCCTACTTCAGCAACACAAGAGTTAAGGAACGTGCGACTCGTAAACCGTTCAACCCTATGCTGGGCGAGACTTTCGAGCTCGTCCGCGAAGATAAGGGATTTCGCTTCATCGCTGAAAAAGTCGTGCATCGGCCTGTGCGCATGGCATGCCAGGCCGAGAGCCAGCACTGGACATTCGTCCAGTCTCCGACTCCTGTCCAGAAGTTCTGGGGAAAGAGCGCGGAGTTAAACACAGATGGGCGAGTGCGCGTCTTCTTGCACGCCTCCAATGAACACTACTCCTGGACAATCGCAACGTCCTTTCTACGCAACGTCATCGCAGGCGAGAAATATGTTGAGCCCGTTGGCACCATGACCATCATCCACGAAAACACAGGCGCCAAAGCTGTATGCACCTTCAAAGCTGGTGGTATGTTTGCGGGTCGCAGCGAGGAAGTGAGTGTGCAGGTCTTCGATAACACTGGTTCGGTGCTACCCATGGGCGCACAAGGGAAATGGACCTCAGATTTACAACTTACCAGTAATGGGCAACCCACCGGCAAGACAGTCTGGAAAGTCGGGGATCTCGTTGACAAACCGCTCCAACATTACGGCTTCACAACTTTTGCTGCTGCGTTGAATCAAGTCACAGCCATCGAGGATGCCCGGCTCCCGCCAACAGACTCCCGTCTCCGCCCTGATCAGCGCGCCGCAGAAGAAGGCGAAATCGACCGCGCGGAGGCACTCAAAGCACGACTTGAGGAGCGACAGCGGGCGCGCCGCCGCGTAATGGAAGAGCACGGCGAGGACTGGCAGCCCCGCTGGTTCGTCAAGGTCGGGCTGGAGGACGCAAATGCGTTGGGCGAAGAGGAGGTGTGGAGGTTGAAAGGTGGCAAGGATGGGTATTGGGAGGAGAGGGAGCGCGGGAGCTGGGAGGGCGTTACTGAAGTGTTCCAGGTATAGTGTTTGCATATAGAGAATGATATAGACAGGTGATGTGGCTTTGGCAAAAGGTTGGATTGGATTGGATTAAGATACACATGGAACGGATGGGATGCAATGGCTGTAGCGGAACGTTACTGTTTTCATTTGAGTAGACGGATATGTAACCAGAAGTTGACATTGGCTACTAAGTGCCATAAGACGGTTGAAAACATCTCAAAAGATGGTACCGAATTTGTGACGGATGACACATTGCACAGTACCAAATACCGGGATATGGAAGATCAAATCGCTCTTCGGAAGGACATAGAGAGATTGGTGAGATGGAATAGTCTATTCAATGCTATTCGTGGTGGAGCGCCATCTATGCGACTCATAAATATGCTAACAAAATGATAGCAGCGGTGAATGTAAAAAAAGGGGGGGAAAGGGGGAATATCACAAAAGATTTCGTTCGCAACTGCCAACTCCAAAAATGATCCTTTGTCCGACCGGTACTGTACATCCAGAACTCCATGCAATGCCTCCAAATTCAATGAGACTCTCCTTTTTTGAATGCGATCTCAATCATATCAGCTACTAAGGAGTTGAAGACCAGTGTGTATCTATATTTCCTAAATCTCAATATCCACGCCAATATCCATAGACGCGATGATATCGTCATCCATCTTTGGCTTCCTGAAGGTCGGCAGCCCCTTCCGTTCCACCTTCTTCTTCTCGGGCTTCGGTGTACCATCCCGTGACGATGCGCCCTCGAACAACGCATCGACATCCAGATGCCGCTGCTTCTTAAGCCTCTCTTCTTCCGCCTTCTGATTCGCCTCCTCTTCGGCCTTCTTCCGCAGCATCTCCTTCTCTTTTCGCCGCTGCTCTGCGCGGTCTGCTTTCTTCGAGTCGATTAGGGCTTGTCGGATGCGCTCAGATTCTGTCTTCTTGTTCTGCAAGTTGATTTGTGCGATGCGCTGGGAGCCGAGTTCAGACTGCGATGCTATCTTTGGCGCAGGGGTTTCGCCAGCTTTGGCTCGGAGAAGGTGGCTGTATTTCTCGGATTTGGCGATGCGGGCGTTGATGTCGGCGTCAGTCCAGAAGCGGTTCTCGAGATTCTTGATATCGTCGTATTTGTTCTTTATATATGTCTGTGTGGGGACTTTTGCGTTCATCTCCACGAGAGACTGCTTGTATGTCTCGAGATCGGCCTCGGTGAAGCGCCCGTTGGAGAGGTACTGGAACTGGTACTCCTTCTTCACGCTGCCGTGCTGGACTTCAACGTATTGGTCTGTTGCGAGACGCTGTCCGTTCTTGCCTTCGAAGACATATGGTTTACCAGCGGAGAAGCCTAGACAAAGAAATGAGCCAACGCAAAAATTGAGGGTAACAGAAGAGACGACCTACCCTTAATTTGTGCCATCTTGTAGAGCACCCTTCGCTGAGCATCTGAGCCGGTACCGATGCGTGCGAATGTGCCAACCATGGCCTTCTCAAAGTCTGGGTAGAAGCAGACCTGCGAGAAGAAACCCCGACCAACGCGGATGGATTCGAAATCCTGTAAGCTGGCGGGCTGCTCCACATGGGGCAGCTTCCTATGGGGGTGCTCGTCCCAGCCCACTTCACTCTCGCCGTCTGCGTCCACGTCTGAACCATCTCTATCACCTGAGCTAGACCGTCGGCGGTCGTTGCGGCGATCACGGTCATCCTGGCGTTGTCGCTGCTGTCCACGCTGCTCGCGCTCACGCTTGTATGCCTCGAGGTTGGGATTCACCTTCACTTTGGTCTTCTGGCGGTTGTTCTTGCGATCGGAGTCGTCGGGCTCGATGGAATTTGCTTTTCGCTTCCGGTCGCTCTGCAGGTTCGCCTTGCCCATATCCCTCGCGCGTCTCGCTAGCTCTGCCTGGAAGTTTGCTTTGCTCATCTCCTCGGCGCGCTCTCCCAGAATCCTCTCCCGCTCCAGCTGAGGCATGGCGCTGATCTTGCTCTTGTCCTTGAGGTCCTTGTATTTGCCTTCCAGCGGGTACGGGACGTCCGAGTCCTTGTCTGCTGCGTCGCCATCGTCGCGGTCTGAGTCGGACTCGTCCATGTCGCCAGAGCCGAGCGAGTTGGGCGATGATGCGGCGACGGAGGAGCTGCAACTTGTCAACGCCATGATGCGACGAGGTTGGCGAGATGGGCTGAGAGAACAACACAAGGGAAGGAGGCGAAGAGAGACAGCGTCGAACCAGCATGAAGCACGAATGGAGGAGGGGAAGACTTACGCCTCGCCTTCTTCGACGTCTGCGTCGTCGTCGCCGCCTGCGAGCGCGAAGAGCTCATCGTCGATATCGTCCGCCGACATGCTGAACTAGGGTGAAAGTGGGAAGCGGCGTCGAGTGGTGGTATCGCTATCGAAGTAGTGGTGTTACAGATGGCACTACAGATGGTATTACAGATGGTATCGCGGCGGGCGGTTGTACGGGTGGCTGATGGTGTATCGGTGAGCGTGGATGCAGAGTTCAGAAGGAGGGGAGAGGGAGTGTTAAAAGGAACGCGCTGGGGATTCGGGGGCGCTGTGCACTAACTTGATGGGAACTAGTGCAGCGGCGGCCCCGTGCTTTCACGCGATGAACTTTGATGGGCATCATTCTGTTTTTCGCTCCGCCGCCGCCCGCAGAGACAAAACACCACACAGTCGTTACGAGCTCCCTTGCACTGTGATCATACTGGGAATGATGGCCAATCCGCTTCCTTCTATACGGCCATTGGCCCGCACCGCGGCCCGATGCCATCACTATCCCGTTCTTGATTTCCTCGCGCCTCGTACCATCCCGCACGCCCTCCGACAAGGATCGCGAATGCACAGCGCGACCGCAACCACGCCCTCACCCTCACCCTCACCACCGAACCATGTCCAGTCCCCTGACCCCCATGATGCGAAGACCCCGCCACCGCTCACCCCCTCCCAGCGCGACTTCCTCGACTCCGCGCTGCGCGTAAACCAGGCCGGCGAACTCGCCGCCGTGCTCATCTACACCGCACAAACACCGCCCCTCATCCGCTCGCACCCGCACCTGCGCCCTTTAATGAAGCACATGCACGACCAGGAAGCGGACCACTTCCGCCTCTTCAACACGCTCCTCGCTAAACACCGCGTCCGGCCCACCCTCATGTACCCATTCTGGCACATTGCGGCTACCGCACTCGGTTGGGGGACGGCCGTAATGGGGCGCGAGGCAGCGATGGCGTGTACGGAGGCGGTGGAGACGGAGATTGGGGGTCATTATAATGAGCAGGTTAGGGTCTTACTGGAATGGGCGGGGAGGCTCGAGGCTCGAGGGGAGCTGGGCGACGAGTTGAGCGCGTTGATTGGGGATCTGAGGAGGATTAGAGATGAAGAGTTGGAGCATTTGGATCATGCGGTGATGAATGATAGCAAGAACGCACGGCCGTATGTGTTGTTGACTAATATCATCAGGGGTGGGTGTAGGACAGCCATTTGGATCAGTGAGAAGGTTTAAATGGGAGGGACATGTACGATATAGACCATGTGTATGAAAGACTGTGCATGGTAGAGACGGGTAATATTGTATAATATGCACGCCATCACACTCAACCCTAGAAGGACTTGGAATGCCGAGCAACTCCTCAGACATGACCCTGCTATATTCTGGTCGAACGCCTATGCAAGACCCCGTACCCACGCCAGACACCGTGAGCACCATGTCCACAACGCCATGTAGCACCGCACTACTCAAATCCCCCATCCAGATCCTTCAAAATACTCCTCTTCCCCTTCGCCTTTCTTACTTTCTTCTGCATGTTCTCTTTCCTCTTCATCTCTGCCTTCTCCAACAGCGCCCTCCTCTCCGCCTCCCTGGCCTGTGCATGTATATTACTTCTGCCCGTTCCACCTCTTCGCACGCCTCCTTCCACTGGCGTACTCGACCCTGACCCCGTCGACACACTCGAAAAGTTACTCGTCGTCCTCCTAATCAGCGCCGGCACCCTGAATCCCGGCGGCCCCGTGCCCGCGGACGCCGCATGAAACGCTAGATTTCCATCAGCATTGGACTCGGAATTCGTAGACGCGGTGCGGGAGAGAGTCAGGCGGTCGATGATAAGTTTCCGTGATGTTGGCTTGACGGCGGCCTCGTTCTCACTCTCGGACTCTGAGAACTGAGAGTCTGGGACCATGATGCGCGGGTCGTCGAGGAGTTCCATGACTGAGGTCTGGACGTCAGCGAATGTGATTGGTTTACGTGCGATGGAGTCGGAGGCTGCGGTACGCCGGAGGTTAGGTGGTGGGCGGTTCTCTTTCTCTTGAGAGTCGAGGGATTTGCGTTTTAGGGGATTGGAGGCGACGGTGGTGGTGTCTGCTTGTGAGTCGGGGATGGAGATCTCAGTGAAATTGTTGTTCTCTTTATTGCTCTCGGCGGACTGGGATTGGGAAGGGTCGACCTCGACCTCCATTTCTGGTGCGTTAAGAAACTCGTACTCGGGGTCCTCCATATGGTCTGCGAGAGTGTTGAAGAAGGCAGACTTCTTGGGATTTTGAGCTGCAGGTTGTTAGTATGTTGAAGGTCAAAAGTTGATATGGGTGCAAGCATACCAATCTGTCCAATCCTGTCATCAGCGATCAGTGCCTTCGTCATCTGCTTAAACTGCATCTGCTTCTTCCGACGTCGCTGCTCCGCTTCGTCTTCAGAATCAGACATGTCGAAACCATCCCCGCCTCTCTTTTTGCGGAAACCTCCATTCATGAGGTCTTTGTAAAGCTTGTTGACATTCTTCTCGTCTTCTGCCTTTGATTTTTCGCTGCCGTAGTGTTAAATAGGATCCATTCATGGAGTGACATAAGGAACTTACGCATAGAACGCTGCCATCTTGCGTTCGTCAACCTTGACATCGTCCGTATCAATCATCTTTGCAAGTTCCTCATCGTCTTCGTCACTGTCCTCACCATCCGCTCCTCCAATGCCGGCATACTCATCTTCTGATTCTTCGGCCTGTTCTTCGACAACGTCCTTGGCCCGGCTAGTCTTCTTGTTGAAATTGTCAATTGCTTGCTTCTTCTTTGCAGCTTTGGTCATAAAAGCGAAAGCGCTACCAGCCTTCGTTGCGCTTTCAGCCTCCAAGTCCGACCCAGATGTGGCAGGATCCGCGTCGATATCGGAGTCCTCGGTAACCACTTTATTCTTGCGTTGATGAAGCCTGCCCTTCCGCTTCATGACCGGTGACTCGGCAATAGCCATCATGACTGTGTCTATGGTGGATGGCGGGTGAACGAGACCTGCGGGGGAACGAGATAGTTTGAAGCCTGCATCCTGGGTTGGTTCAGGCATTTCGGAAAGCTGGGTGTGTGAGAATGTCGGTGAAGTTTGAACTGGCTGGCTCGTTCCCAAATTGATTAAAACTGGGATAGCTTGCGAATACTCCTGCTGAGAGTCCAGTGCCTGGCTGTTGGGCACGAGCATATCGGATGCTTGACTGAACCCAGGTTGGGTATCAGGAAGATTACGCAGGAAGTCCATAGAATCTTGCTCTGGTTCCTTGTCAAGTGGATGAACCATTTGAGAACCAGACTCCAAGTTCGCCATTGTACCTGCGAACACTTGAGTAAGTCCCAAGGTTGAACCGATGTTGTTGAAGCCAAATGCAGCCATTGCATTGTCCTGTGTTGCAGAAGAAGCTCGTGCAGGTTGCTGTAGTGTCGTTGATCCTTTTGGCGTTTCATTCTCGCTCTCGTCTTCGTCGTCAACGATCACATTCCTGGCTCTGTTGACTGTACGCCTGCGAAGCGGTGCACTGGCAGCTTCATTCTCCATATCGCCGTCCTCATTGACATTCTTCGGCTCTTCTTCGTTATCTTCGTCGGCCATCTCATTGATCAAACCATTCGACTTCTTCGCGACATCCTCCACTTCGAGCTCCTCATCGTCAGCCTCATCGTCAAGTTCTTCTTCCTCTTCAGATCCCGATAGCTCAAGCTCCGCCTCTTCTTCGGATTCCTCATCTCCTTCAAACTCTCCAGCATCCTCTTCGCCACTTCCAACGTAATCTTCATCGTCACTCGACATTAACTCATCGCCAGCCTCGCCATTTTTCTTTGCCTCTCCTCTCTCAAACTTGGAAAGCTTCAGATCTTCCTCACGGGCTTTCTCGAACTGTGCAACCATATCTTCGATCTCTAGTTCCTTCTTCTCGCGCTCTTCTTCAGTCTCGATGTGAATTCCGCGGCGCCTCAAACCTTCGAGTTTCTCTTCGCGTTCCTTGCTTGCCTGTTGACGAGCCTTTTGGGCAAGCGACATTTGTAGCTCTGTTACGCTCATCACATTGTGTCCTTTCGGCCTTCTCGTGTTCTCAGAAGATGTCAGATGGGCAAGGTGGCGAAGATGGAGCAGTGACGGGGCTTCTTTCTGTTTCCGCTCTGGAAGGTGATCGAATACAGGGAATCTAGTCTTCGGCTTTAGAATCTCGAGACCGTCGTCTGAATCAGATAGTTCCATCATGCTGGCCGATGTGGGCTTCTTTGGCTCAAGTCGGGCATGCTGGATGGTTACTGGTTGGGTCTGCTTTACCAGAGGGTTGGCGGGCACATGTTGGAATTCTGGCGCTCGGCCTTTCCCCTTGTTCAACCTTGCGCGAGGTGGGGATTCAACCGGTTCCTTTACTAATATTTCCGTCTCCTGAGCAGTGGTTATGTCATCTTGCTTAACCACTTCTTTCTGTCTGTGAGGGCTCGTGGGCGGGGTGTCGTGTGTCTGAATAATCTCCGCATCCGAGGAAGCCATCGTGGAGCTGGCATCAGGAGTTGGGAGTTGGGCGGCTGCCTCAGCGGTTTGGTTGTAACCGAATGTTGCTAGGAGATCCTTTGTAGTATATCTCTTCTTCGTTTTGGCTTGGTGGGTGAGTTGCATATTACGGCTTATCCGCTGCTGCTCCCGGCTTATATCTTCTAACGCCTTCTTGCTTGCTTTGCGTGTCGGTCTAGCTTGTTGTGTGAGCCGCCTTCCATTCTCGCCATCTGGGTCGCTGTCCGATTCTTGAGCAGCACGTCGCGATGTCTTCTTTGCGCGCTTCTCTAGATCCTGTGCCTTGCTTTGCTGCACTTTTCGTTCAGCACGTATCCGCTTCACTCGTTCATCCAAGTCGGCGTTATGGGTGATTTGAACTGGGACATCCGAGTCAGATTCGGTGAATGCCACAGCACGCGAAGCCGCCTTCTTCATGGGCGAAGCATTGGGCGTGACAAAAAGACCAGGGGATGATCGTCGCGATCGTACGCTGGGGGAAGGTGAGGTTCGTGGGGGCATGCTGCTCTCTTTCCGCGCGCCTAACCTGCGGTTGTTGATCCGCACAGGCATCTCTTCGTCTTCCTCGCTGCTAGAAATATCAAGTATCCGGGGTGCAGATTCTGATGGTTTCTGTGCTTCTTGCTGGGTGGTGCCAGACATGAGCTGTGCTCTGATACGTTCATAAGCACCCTGGCCATTATCGTCTGCCTCGCTATCAGACGCGTCGTTAGTGGTCTGTGGTTGTAGGGCTGCTAGCAGTTTGCGGCGGGGTTGCACTGGTGCTTCTTCGCCGGACTCTGAATCGCTTTCGATGAGCTTTGAAAGCATGTTCGTAGCTCGCGATGCTGGTGCAGGACGCGTTGGTTTGGGTGAGCCAACTGTCAGCTCTTCCTCAATTGCAGTATCGATACCCATGGTGGTGGTTATTTCGTCCTCGCGCCGCGATGGCTCTAATAAGGGTTCTGTGTAGGGGAACATGCAGAGAATTAGACGCGTGTGGGAGGGAGGGATGGTTGTCAATGAGAATGGTAGAGCTTAGGTTATGTGAAGATTGAAGGGTCTCTGTTAAAGAACAGATGCTATAAGCAAAGAGTGGGAGAAGTGTTCGAGGAGTGGGTGGAATTGTTCGTGGCGGGAAGATGCGCGTGAAGCTATCCGCGTTCACGAACGCGTCCGTCGCGTCGGCGAAAAGTTCCTATACACCGACATGGCCCAAGCTCCGCACCAATTTGACTTTGGCTCTATAACACATACTTCTGATGAAGTCTTTTTCGACATTTAGAGTAGAGCATTTGGAATGGGAATGGGGAATGGGAATAGGAATCTCTGTTTGCTGGCTTCCTTCTGAATTGCATTTTGTGGACCAAAGAGCGTCTGCTGCATGGCTGCAGAGCACATCTGTGGACCTGTGGCGCGCACTTCACGGCCCATTAGTTTTTCCACGCCACCCACACCATCAATCCTCCTCATCCTTCTCACTCCACGATCTCACGATGGACGCCTCGCCGCACCCATGTCCTCTAAACCCGACGGCCCCCGAAATCCATTCGTCTATGTGATGGAAATCAATCAAAGTCAGCACCTGGACCGTGGACCTCAACTACCGTGTCAGCTCTCGTTCATGCATGCAAGTGTTTCCCCTTCGCTTGCACGACAACTACATGCATTGTGCATCGTCAAAGTCTCTCTTACTCGGTCATTGTCTACTTTTTCCTAAAAGGCTAAAGGTCGTCGTACTGCAGCAGGTACGGAGATACGTATTTAGAATAGCAGTGGGGTACTACCTTGTCAGAGCCCTCGTGTATGGCCGGCTGCATGTAGCGATCACTTCATTGTTGGTTTTGTTGGTTTCTTCTACCTCGCCGCAAGGATTGATTTATATGTCACACGCCAATCAGGCCAGCTCTCTCCTTTCTTCAGATACCCCTGTTTGATCGTTTCGTCACTCGGCTGCATCAGATCGCTTTTGTGATCATCAGTTCTCTGCATCAGTCCTTCTTCGTTCGACTTGTTGCGTGAGTCTGCTCAAAATAGTACCTGCTTCCGCTTACGAACTGCTGAAACCCATGGGTCCCCCTCGTTCCCCAGATTGAAGGGCGTCTGCCAAGGGCTCCCGCCGGGGTCAATCGAGCCTCTTGACGATGGAGGATGATTAGCACAGCGATCACTCGACGCCATGCAGAACTCCTGCCTTATTTCGACTGTTAAGAACGATGACGATGACGGAGGGGATGCACAAACCGCCGCGCCATCGCGACCACACGTGACGGTAGCGTGAGATGCCTAACAAAGGGTACGTACCATTGTGTTCGCATGCAATTGCGCAACCGCAAGTGAACCACAAGGCGCTCGCTTCACACGCGCTGTGCCACAAGGCGCGCCCCCTCCGGATAGATCTCCTCCTGTATCCGCCGCCGGGGTATCTTCGCTGCAGCTCTCTACCGGCCTTTTCGTATTGGCTTTTCCAAATGCCACGCTCGCAGGTGGGGCGCTAGCGACGAACCACCAGGAACGCGTCCTGAGACATATATCTGACCAATAGCCACTTCCCAAAGGTCGCTATAGAATGAAGGGTTTGTTAAGGTGAGGCATGGCCGGCCTCACCATGGGGCAAAGCGCAAGCGAAGGCTCCAGATGCTTTTCTGCCAGGTGTTGAGCAACTCGATGCGGCTCCTAGAGGGCTGTGCTGAAGAAGCTGAGCTGTGGTGTTTTACTCGCCGAGTGTTGGCGAGTAGGTCGTCGAAACAGCGCTGTCTTGGGACTAGCGCTGTTTCACATATCAACCCCTGAGAAAAGCAGCCGGCCCGAGTGGAGGTCTCGCGAGCGCCCTGGCGCCATGGCATTTCGCATCGCAGCGCTCGAAGAACTCTGTGATGCTCGCCTCCATATTGGGAGAGCTTGTGGGCGCGAGATGGAAAATGAAAAACGCGTTATGCCAGGGTCGTCGCGCGCAAGCAACCTCCGGCTTATGAGCAGAGTACCCAGTGTCTAAATATACACAGCCCTGCGCACAGGTAGGGATGACAGCGTGCATGCCAAGCCTGCTCTCCGTGGTTTCATGGGCGTCCCGATGAAACGACTTATCCTCAAAACAAGAGCCATCCGCTCCGCCCGGGAGATTGGACGATCAATGTCTTCCTAACGGCCTGAGATCCAAGCTTACACCCATCCATCCTTCCAACAAAAGCGTGAGCCCATCTCGAACAGTTACAAATCTCCACGAACGTCTCCCTTTCGACCAGCCGCGAGCCCAGCATATCAACAACCCCCCCAACCCCATCTGGCCTGGCCCGTCCACAGTCAATTTCCGGCATGATATTGGCTGCTAAACACACCTCTGGTTAACATGGAGTCCGACGATCAGCTTCTCCAGTTCGGCACTCCTCAGCACAGCAATAGCTTCAAGCGTCCTCGTCGTAGTCTTCAAAGTACTACGCCGTTAAGCAGCGTGTCCGAAAGCGCGTCGCCATCACCACGCCTCTCCGGCCAAGCGCAACTCACACCTGAGGTCATCGACCACATCAACGGCCTAAAACATCTCGACGACAAACAGATCTTCCTATTACTAGAAGCGGCTCGCAATGGAGGTTCGTAGTCATGTTGTCGCGTCAGCTTCGCCTACTAAGGTTATTCTAGATCGCATGCGCCTTTCCGGGCCCGACCGGTCGTCTATGTCAACCGTCGGAAGCCGCGCCTCCTCCTACTTGAGTGTCCCTTCTAGTAGGGTGTCAAGCATACTCTCCGACCCTAGGTCCTCTATCGCGTCGACAGATTCGTCGTTCACTAATTACAGCACCAACTCATCGCGCCTCTCCACAGCATCGAACCGACTATCCACCGGCTCGTCTCGATTATCTACCATTTCCAACACCTCATCACCGAAGAACTTTGCCTGCACCTTCTGCGACAAGGCCCTCAAGTCAAAGCCGTATTGGAAGTCGCATGAAGAGGAGTTCCATGAGCAGAGGCTCACATGGCGATGCCCGGACTGCGAGCAGATATTCCATGCCGGAAAGCGCTTCAGGGAGCATCACACAAAATTACATGTAGGCACCCTCGATATTAGCGATTGAATCGCAAGCTAACGTACCGTAGGGTTGCGAGAACTGCAAGCAGCCAAGAGAAAGCGGGCAGCCAACGAGCAGGAAAGCGTCGCCCTGTGTGAAAAGATATGAAATCGTTATGCACGACAAGGATGCATGGGGATGTGGCTTCTGTGCTTCACTATTGACCACCTGGGAAGAGAGGTGTGAACATATTGCTCTGCACTTCGAAGAAAAAAGGTCGAAATGGAACTTCACCAACGTCATCCTTGGGCTTCTGAAACAGAGCGACGTGGCACCATCATGGAACTTGGCAATGTCACAGAGACACGGCGAACAACAAAACTGGCCGCAACTCACATGGGAATCGAAAAAGTCCAACCGGTTAAGATACAAGTTGGAAACAAAGTGGAATACTCAGGCCTTCGATATCGAGAAACTGGTTCAAGAGACGTACGACTTGGCAGAGATCGAGCCGACCGAGACTTCCGAACCTACTACCGACTATAATGAGTCCACCGAGCCGACGGAGCTCGTCGACTGCAAGCTGGAAACATTTGACTTTGTGCCTGAACAACAAAGGCTACAGAGTTCACATGGGCTTCCTTCAGAGAACAACATGATGGACCTTGATCCCGTGGAGCCAGTGCAGAACATTCACCAACACCAAAGCTTGCAGCAAACCCAATGGCCTGTCAGTACCGGTATGGCCCAGAGTATGTCACAAAGTGGTATGAGCACCGACGATGGCATGAGCACCTTCGGCGGGTTCAACACCAATATGACCACCATGACGGCGGACTTCAACCAACCGGTCTCGCAAAGCTTCCACCAACCAAGCTGGTCGAATGCAGGGTTCGTCCCAACCCCGGATCTCGTAACGTTCCAGCAACCCGGCACGTACATGAACTACGCTGCACCCAAGGAGGTCGTATCTGTGCCAACGTCGCAGTACGCCAACTTCACACAATTTCCGCGACAAAGTGTCCCTGCGAACTTCTTGCACCACTCTGGTAGCACAAGCTCTCGCCGATACATCCCAAAGCTGATCAATATCTCAAGTTCAAGTCATCGCGACCCGCAACAAGATCAACCTCCACCACCCCCGCCCAAAGATGAGCACCGATTCTCGCGGATATCGATGCGCAGACGACCGAGTAATATTTCTCAGCACACCATCACGTCGCATCGAGATAGTGGGTGGCACAATGAAGTGAACTGGGGTTGATCACCCGCGACATTGTAGCTTTAATACACCTACCTCCTCGCACGAGCCGGCTGGCTCCGGCATCGCACCTCTCCTTTACATACATCAAACCAACCTCACTGAGAAAGTGATTCCGAACCTCGACTCATTGTAATAGATGAGCGAGTCACAGCGTCACCTCAACGGAGTATTTCCTATGTCATGTTGTTTACGTTGTTTAGCCTGATGAGTTGCAGTAAGAGGTATACCCATAATGTATTCCAATCGATGTTTTACATGTTTTCTGCTGTTGAAGAGTTGGGAGGGGGAACCAAGCTACTATTGTAGCTAAGGATGTAATACCCCAAGTGTTGCGCCGTTCAAGTAATTGTCCATGTATATTGCGAATAACTTCGGAAGCGTAATCAGATATCAAATCTTCGCCTTCAGTGGCCTTCAGGTTATTACATCTCCGCTTTGGGTAATTAACGAAATCTGTGAAGAGCATGTGCAGCTTGACTAATCATGATAAAGCGGTAACTCGATCCGTACGCGCTAATGTGCTTCTCCGCCCTGGCACCGCGATATGGACTGTCATCGTACAGATCCGGGGTTATAAGTGTTGAGGGGTGTCCCACATTACCTAAGTGAGTCGGGTTTGCTTTGACATCTTTCGTGTCTAGACTCCAGCCTGCTTTGCTTTGGTATTGCTAGTATCAGCGACAAGCCCGGCATCTCTAAACTGATACGCATCTGTTCCGCGCTGCCTTTCACCAACGGGTACGCCACCACATCTTAGCATTGACTCTCCTGGTCTTCCTTCATTGGAAATTTACCCCCAGTCTAATGACCATGGCTCTCTCAAACACTTTTCAAGGCGCTATCATCATCTCTATCTTCCTCCTCCCCATTGTCACCTGCATCCTCTACAAACGCATGCAACTCACGAAATCAGCCGGCCCATTGCCTCCTAGAACGGAGATAACGAAGCTATACATTTATCCGATCAAGTCTTGCCATGGCATTGAGGTTAAGGAGGCGAGGCTGTTGCCTACTGGGCTAGATTTAGGTACGCTTACATTTCATTTCCACTGCATGTTTGCAGTTATAGCGAGACAAGTAGTCGATCATAGCTGTGTTTTAAAACAACCGATCAGGCACCACACCATCATGCTGTATCTGCTAGAAGGGACTATACGCCAGAGGGAATGTATCCTCGCAATAAGTAGTACGTTGCAGCATAAGGAACGCAGAGTTCTAGATCATGTTCGCGTTGCTGCCCGTTATTCTTTGCCTGTAATCTCAAATCGACAAATAGCATCACTTTCTTAGTTCAATCTGATTCAAGCCCTTGCTTTTAGCATACTGACACAACCAGACCGTCAATGGATGTGGGTATCCCATCCGTCTAACGAATTCCTCACCATTCGAAACGACGCTAGAATGACGCTCATCCGACCCTCCTACAACGCCTCAACCGACACTCTCACCATCACCGCCCCCGCCCCAAACTCCATGGATGAGAAACTCGAATTCAACATCCCCGCTCATCCTTCTCTCTTCTGGCTCTCCGAAAATACTACGATCGTCGACGCACAGATCTGGAGCAAGACTACGCCCGCGCACTGCTACTCGACCTCTCTTACAGGCCCCTTCAACGCGTTCTTCGGCAAGGAAGTGCGTCTCATGTACAAAGCACCTACCTCCGACACACCACGCCTATTGGGGTCGAATGGGCAGAAAAAATACCTAGGTAGAGATGCATCAACATGCTTTCCCGACCTCATGCCCATCCTCATCGGCTGCGAGTCCAGCATCAATGAGTTGAATGACCGCCTTAAGATCGCGGAGGATCTAACCATCGACGTCCGCCGCTTTAGACCTAACATTCTTGTCCGCGGCCATACGCCTTGGTCCGAGGACCGCTGGAAGACTCTCGCCATCACTCCCGCGTCTGGCTCCTCATTCTGGAAGTTCGGCATGGATGCTTTGAAGTTGGATGTTACGCAAAGGTGCGCGAGATGCCATGTCCCGAATGTGGATCCGGAGACGGCCGAGGAGCATAAGAGACAGCCTTGGAATACACTGATGCAGTACCGCAGGGTTGATGAGGGGATTAAGTATAAGCCGTGTTTTGGGATGTTGTGCGTGCCGAGGGGGAAGGTGGGTGACGTGGAAGTAGGGATGGGGATGGAAGTTACGCAAGTTACCGACAAGCATCGGTACGTCACTGGGTTTTGAAGACCTAGGTTTGGGAGGATTTGTGTTTTGTCGGCTACTTGGGCAAGAATAGGTTATAATGAGCGTGTTGAAACTTTACTATCGTACATCATTATCATTCCGCTTCGCCCATCCCAGAGTAATCATTACTATCTTCACTTCTCGAAGTTTGCATCCCGCAGCCCGACAAGGATCTTTACTTACATCCCTTGCTTTCCCCCTAATATACCTGCGCCGCGGTCGCAATGTGAATATGTAACACATACGACGTCCAAAGTATTATCACCATATTTTCTGTGTTTGAGCCCTGATCTGCTTGCTTCAAGATGAAAATCGGGGTACCGGTCGTCGTTTCTGTTCCCTTCTTCTCAAAGCTAGGTGGTTTGCATCTGGTGCAAAATCATCTCAATTGTCATTTCTTATGTGATTCCTTTTTTGTAAATATGGCTCCATTATCTTGATCTGATACTGCAAACTTTGCGCTCTCGCCTTTTTGCGTATATTAGTCTTTCTAGCTCTAGTTGTGTAGTTACCAGTTCTTTGCAGAATTGTGACATCAATACTAGGAAGATTGCATTCAAGGGTTGGTAAATATGTCAAACTTACCCTGGAGGTAGGGACATGGGACATAAGTCATTATGAACCCGCCATTATGAGCCTGTTATTATGTACAATTTCACGTAGTCGCTAACCCCATTCGGCAACCCGGCTAGGAAAACTGCCTACTTCGGAAAAGGGACAGAGTAAATACAACAAGGCGTTTATACCTGAAATCTTTAACCAAATTCCATCTAGAACCTGCGGCTAGCTACAGCAGGAGCCAATAAGGAGCCAGAAAATTTCTAGGCCGATGGATAGCCAATTTGTTGATTGATAAGCTATAAGGCTACAAGCCGCGGATGACGCTCCTAGTTCAATCGACCACCAATTCCCCCTCCCCGCGAAGACAACATGTCGACAATAACAGAAGAGCAAATTGAATTTTCAACACTCTGGCCCGTTTCTCGGAACATCTCAACATTCAACGATGACGCACCAGAGGACTCCGCATATTCGACTACCGCGATTCCGGATGGCGGTTACGGCTGGACAATTGTTCTCTGCTGCTCCATCACCGCCTTCTTTCTAAATGGAACTATCAACACCTGGGGAGTCTTGCAGGCAGCCCTATCAGATAGTACTCTTTCGAGCGAACCAGCCGCAACGTTGTCCTTCGTGGGCTCACTTGGTCTCGCACTCTCGGCAGGATTCGGTATAGTCGCTGTCCGCATAATTCGCTTGCTCGGCACGCGCATGACTTCGTTGCTGGGTATTGCTATCATGGGCCTGAGCATGATCGGCAGTAGTTTCTGCACGTCTAACATAGCGGGACTATTTGTAACAACTGGATTACTTGCTGGCGTGGGCATGGCCATGGCCTTCACTGTAACCAACATCCTGCCGGTGCAGTTTTTTTCTGCCAAACTTGGCCTCGCAAACGGGCTCGTCAAGCTGGGAGGTGGCATCGGTGGAACCGTCATGGCAGTCGCCCTCGAGGCACTGAACCGACGCTTAGGCATCGCATGGACATTTCGGATACAAGGATTGCTGACTATCGCCATTGGCTTGCCGGCCGCGTGGATGCTGAAAGAACGTGCGCCACTCAGGAACGTTCCTTTCGTCGACCTCGAGATGTTCAGGTCTGTGCCATTCGTTGCCGTCTTTTTGGCTGGTGCTATTGGGTCATTCGCCTTTTTTGTCCCTCCATATTACCTCCCATTGTTCGCGCAATCCATTGGCCAAAGTTCAAGTACGGGGGCAAGTCTAGTCGCTGGATTCAATGCCAGCAACGCCATTGGGAGGTTTTTCGCTGGACCCCTGTGTGATCGAGTTGGTCCAGTCAACATGTTTCTCTTCACCATGATCTTGAATGCGATATCTATGCTCGCCATCTGGCCTGTTTCCAACACCTTGGGTCCACTGGTCCTTTTCGCTACGCTAAATGGTGTCGCCAATGGCTCTTTCTTCACGACACTTCCAACGGTCGGTGCTTCTATGTTTGGTCCTGGTAGGGCGGCGGTGGCAATGAGTATGTCCACTGCTGGATGGTCGTTCGGGTATCTGATGGGTTCACCCATTGCTGGATATTTGCTCCAGGCAGCTGGGGGAAGCCGAGAAAATGCGGGAAAGCAGGGGATTGAAGTTTATCGACCTGCAATATTCTACGCCGGAGGTGTTGCTACAGCGTCAGCGTTAGTTGTGCTAGTCGCAAGATTGAAGATGACAAGGAAGATGGTGAAACGAGTGTGAGAAGGAAGTAAGGTTTGGATGCAGGTCATTGGAATTTGAGGTGGAACAATACTAAGTAAATTTGCGCATGCTTACGACAAAAATTAATATTTCATTGCTCATTTTGTGGGGCTTTCCCTGGAGTTGCGATCTTGTCGTGAGGACTGAGCAGGCCTACTTTCGACCAAGTCCAACGAGTGAGGACGTGCTGCGGCTTTCGAAAGGCCACTCTGTCTAGAAGGAACAAGTACGTTACCCCAACTCAATGGCCCAGACACGCCAATGTTCTCCTCGTCATTCTCGTCACTATCATCCCTGTCTTCATCCACATCAAAATTCAGATCTACGTAGTGATACACCCAAAAGGAGCAAAATATGAATGTAGTTCCGGCTATTACCAATATCGTCAGGTACATAACTGCAATCTAAATACGGAATATCAGTGCGGCCATAGAGAGGAAGCGGATAGGGAGGTCTTTTACATTGCATCCAGCATTCCACTTCCCATCCCGTCGTATCAACGGTGTGCACACCAGGATTGACAAACCAGCCAAGAACCCACACACGGAATAAGACATGAACATCATCGGGCATTGCCAAGTAAACGCCATCTTTTTCCTCGGACCCGAAATGCCATGGGAATTCGTAATATTGGATAGCAGAAGTGGCCGGTAGCGGTTAATAGCTTCATCGGCTTGCACAGGCTTACTCAGGGGTGGCAATGGTCCAAGGAGGTGCAGAACCGTGATTTGCGACGCGGAAATAAGGATACCCAGAATAGAAAGAACAAGGCTGGAATGCCAGAAGCCATGAGTTAGCCAGTGCGCTGCTTCAACTGTGGTCCAGGAGAAAGCCCCGATCACGGCGGCTGCTAGGACAGCGCACTATGGATAAAAACGAGATTAGTTCAAAGGTAACAGAGAAGGGCAAGAGCTGAGTGGCCTTGTGTACACTCACAGAAATCGAGACGAGTTGCAATTCAGCAAGCTTTCGAACTCGCCAAAGGTTCACGGCTCTGAGCAACTCGTGGCGCCTTGGCGGTTGTGAGGCAAGTGCAGAAATCTTCTTCAACGGATCGATGGTATTGAAATGGTATAGGCGGTAGTACGGAAGTGTCACGATCGTCACTGCTGTATCTTCTAAGAACACTACAATTTCCTTTAGGGATCGTCTGTTAGTGCGACTCTTGAAGCTGGATACAGGCAATATAAGTTATATAAAAGTCCTCTGGTTTACAAAGATATCGGGTTGTGTTACAGAAACGCATTTGCATTCAGACATACCGCGAAGAGAGCCCAGACGGATATTGCCAAACGAGAGACACCGTTTGACGGCATATTCACTATGGGATATGCCAGAAGCAATATACGATGTAGTAGGCATGGCCGTATTGCGGGCGAAATGGAACAAGGTACGCTGCTTCAGCGATTGAGATGATGTGTCGAGACGACAGAAGGGAAGGCTGAAGACGAAGCTGGGCGAGGCGTTATCCACGCTGAGGCCAGGATTGGTTCTTGGCTCTCAGGTCTCTAGCTGCGTAGCGCGACCTGGCGTGGCGCCTCGCGAGGCGTATTGCTAGGCCATTCCCAAACAGGGATGCACAGATAGTTTGAGAGTACTAGGCTCTGTGTGACTGCGTTGAGACACATCATGTGCGAAGATCACAGTCACTCATGCACACAGCCAGGAGGAAAGCCAATGTCTAGGTGCACTATCCTCAAAGGAATTCAGAGAGCATATTAATGATTTAGAGAAAACATCAAGATGGTTGATTGGCTTTCTAGGGTTTTTTAATTTAACAAATCAATGTCTGCACCAAAGCCTAAGAGTACCTGCTCGAAGGTGCCCGCAAGGGAAGAAATAATGCTTGGGTATCATGGTTTTGCACATAGCTGAATCTGAACTATATATAAAAATTCCTACTGCCGTTGTCAATGCTTCTGTCGTATGCCACAAACCACCGATGCAGGCACAACAAAGCCATTGGAAACGGAAGAGAAGAGAGTTGCTATGGTCTGTATATTAAAAATAGTCTCCAAATCAAGCCATGTTTTGACTTACTGATATTATGTACGAGAAACAGAAGGCATCTGAATGCGTGTCGTCGTGGGAATGTCGGTCAAGGCTTAGGGGGACCTTGATATTGCCATGTCGATATTTTAAGCTCTTCAGACTCTCCGTTGCTCTCATGTAGATGGATTTGGTGGGTTCTGCAATGCTCTTCGTACTCTGCTCGATAATCGAAAGGTCGGGCGGCACACGCCATGCATCGGTATTGTGAGGCGGTTGCATACCGTTCCCATCGCGAGCCGTTTTCAGCTCTCTGTATTCTCCGCCTCACTAGCTCTCTCGCGCATTCCTGTAGATGGTTTATATTGTGCCTCTTGCTTGCCCATCTATTGAACTCTGCTTTGATTGTGGCCAAAGTTTTCTTCCCAGGCTCTTTCGTGAGCAAACTATTTGGTTTCCATTCGTCTAGCTCAACGCTCAGGCCCTTATCGTCATTCAGTCTCCAGTAGAGATTGCGTTCCTCGAGCTGCTGTGCTACAATTTTTGGGTTGGTGGCTGTGTTGGCGAATTTCTTCACTCTTTTGAATATGCTTTTCCCTCCAGGTGCATCATCGGCTCTTGCAGTTCCTACACTAACCACAACTCCAACATTTCCTTTTCCATGAAGGCTTTCAATTTCTTGAATTCCTAACTGGGTGGGATTATTGGTGTGTCCGAACCCTCCATCGGAAAAATACATTTCCCTGGTGCCATCGTTGCTTCTTTTTTTCACCTCTTTAAAGTACATTGGGGCTGCGGTGGCCGCACATGCCACCTCCCATATTTCCAAATTGTCTGCCGGTCCATAGTGTTTGCCGAGATTTCTAGTTGAGGCCCCAGTGGCCGCTCGAGTTGGACTTGGCAGTTGTTTTCTCTCGAAGTGATCAAACGATCGAATCAGATACGGTGTCTCGGCACTGACCTCTGATCCTATTGTGCGTTCGTACATCATGGTTGTGACGAAACTACTCGCAAGGTCAATCAATTTTCAAGTCAAATCGAAGGAAAAGCACTGACGTGTTACAGATGCCTGTGATACTTGGGAAAGTGACTGTGTTGAATTGTTGGTTACTCTCGCAGCGCCTATTCGTCACGTCTCTGAATACTTTCTCCATCGCTCTACTGCTATATTTAGGCCATGGGACGATGGCGATATTGCGTTGCGAAATTATGCGTGGGCTGCCAAATATATTGTGACTCATGCTTTCGTACTCGTGCAAGCAATCTTGCACTGTCATTCGGAATCGACTTAGCATGATTGCAATAAGACTGTAGCTCGTCACTATAATTCAATACGATCATTGTTTGATACGTACCTTCCGGTACTTGAACCGCAAATGTAATCGAAGTAGTGGCAAGGTAGGAACTTCCGTGCATCACGTAGGCCGTGGGAGACATCTTGATGGTTATCACGAGCGCGTTTCTGCTCTTTCAACTCCAATGGGGTGAAGGGCCCTTGCGTGGCATTATTGGGAAACTCTTGGGGCCAGAAGCTGTGAAATTGAACTTGAGCTTCCTTTGCCTGTTTTCTCTCCTCATCGCCGATTGCCTTCATCAGCCGCTTTAAGACAAGGAGTGTCCAATACCCGCGAATTCCCCCTCCACTGGGGTTGAAAATCAGCGCGATTCTTGTAAGATTCAGGGATGGATACTGCTGCCATGGTGTCTGTGTGATGTCTTTGTGGTACCTTAGTAACCAAACACCATCACGAGCGAGGAGTTTGTATCCCAGACTTACGTACTCTATTCAAAAAAGTTAGATGATATTTTGGTTGAACATTATACAGCAAGTACATACCTAGGCTGAGGAGGTTGCGTTGTGTCCAGACTTCCGCAATATCGGAACTCAGAGAAGGTGAAATTGGCTCATTTCCTCCTACACCCCCTCTGATAGGTCTTTTGCCTCCCCCGGAAGTCTCAGGTGCGTTGGACGGGCCGGCCTCAGTCGAAGTTGACATACTAAATCGGGATAAAATATTGTTTTGCACTTGACTCTCTCGTTTGTCTCAGCAAGGTCGCGTTTCATGGGTAAACCCTATATAAGGCCTGTTAGTTCCCGCAGAGCATGCTGCTGAGCTCCCGTTCATGCATACTAGTGACCCAAAAGGGGATCGAAAGAGCCTCAACACTGTCCTCATTGAGGTTGAATATGGTCCTAGACAATCAGCCCCGCCTCTGAACCAAACGATTTCGTTGAAATTGTCCATCGCTAGCGAATAAACGCTATGGAACCCGTGCAAAATATGGGGGTGAGTGGATCAGAAGACGCAATGAGAACCTGCCTGGAAGGCTGAGATATGAACTGCGGAAAAAGTAACTGTGAAGGCTGGCACGGGAACTGCGTGTATATAAAGCGACTTCGGCAACTAGTAGCCTTCGCTACAATTTACCTTTTACATTATTTCTAGCTCGCTCCTGATGGTGGGCTATATCGACCTTGGATTGGGTGCCACATATTGAGTGGCGGCGTTTCTGCCTGAGGACTATTGTGGCGTGGTTGGGGCGGCGTATTCCGTACATCACCTGCTGTGATTTCAGCCTTGTTAATGGTGAAGGCGTTGGTGTATCAGCCGTCCCTTTCATGGGGCAGTGCAAACTGCCTTGAATATCCATCTCAAGCGCTAACAGCTCTGGGTTTGTTTCGAAAGCAGAACAATTGAAAGCCACACAGGCGCAAAGACTACCGTACACCGGTGACAGGTTGGTGACGCAGGCTCACCCCCTTGTAGTATTTCTCGCTAAACACTGCTCAAACTTGCATATGCTGGACCACCAACTGTACCCTCCTAGAGCTGATCATGATCCTCGATGAATTGGCGTGATGTGTCTTCAACATTCCGAGATGAATCACACCGCCACCACCGACGTGAGTGAGTGGATAGGAGCGCTAAGATTTCCGAATAAGAACGTCCAGACTACGCCTTCCATGCACTCTTACCACCAGTTAGGGGACTTTTAAAAATGAATTAATTACCACCTGCGGGCCGGGTGTAAAAGTCGTCAGCCAAGTGGAGGCCCGGCCGTAGGTCTATCTGTCTGTCTAGGAATATATGAATGAATTCCCTCTCCATGCTCTAAAATGGATACTACTGTTGTCAAACCCAGCCTTTTTTTTACAAGCGAATCTTTACCGGCGCACCACCCAATCAATTTGTCTTTGCCTTCAATACAAATTCTCTCGACATTTTATATCGTCCAACACTGTTCTGCACATGCACGTAAGCGACAAACACGGCGACGCCAGTGTGCGGCCGTCCCAAGGCCAGAGCTTGAGAAAGCGTCGGAAGAGTGGAAGCTGGGATCGTGCGGTGTTTTATGATCTGGAGCGTGGCAGTGTTGATATCCGAAAAAAGGGAGACGTGAACACGGGCAAGTCAAGAACTGCATATCAAATACGGCCATAGGCTGACTTCATTTGAAGAAAAATCAACATACGAGAAACTGAAACTGCCGAAAAGGAAGAAACAAGTCTCAATCTTTGTGAACCAGGACAAAGAGACGAAACTGAAGACAGAAGACCAGACACGGCAGAGTAGTGACGTTTTTCTCGCGCGGCTGAGTCTTGACCATCTGGGACTCACCAATCGCACTTTGTTTTTCCTTGGTTTTCTCTCTACACTATACGTTTCCACTCCTTGGAGTGATGTCGCTTCTCATGACAGCACCGCATCGTAAAGGCTTGCCGAAAATCACGTTCTGGCGGTAGTTGGCGGGAGAAGCGCCGTCCACAAGGGTTCAGAATGTTAGGGCTAGCGTTTGTAAAGGGAATTGTTTGAAGCGCAAATTATCCTACCGCTGCCGTTCGATATCAAACAGCCCTCCGTGGCCTTAAGGTTCGTGTGATTGGAAGGAGTGCTTAGCATGGAGTGCCTTTCGAGGAAGGTGTTTTCCAAGTATTTTATGATTGGCGGGACTGATGCACTGTGGCTTTTGTGTCCTGTAATCCTGCGGATTCTGCGGGTAGTTTAGGATCATCGATCACCTGGATCGGCCTCGGAGGCTTCCACCCTATGCCGACTCGCCTACCCTTGTTTGGCGACTGGCTGTCCACCGTGGTTATCTGCCTGGGGGATCACAAGGACACAACCTCTCCCATCCAACTTAAAGGAGCCACATCAGAAGGCACAAATGGTTGGAGGACGACAAAGTCGAACGCAGACCAGATAAAATAATGGAGGAGAGGAAGGACGTGATCTTCAATAAGCGTGCCAAGAAACATAAGGATTGTCACGTGTCCGATGAGTTCCACCATTGCCCATTCTAGTTAGCTCCCCTGTCATGGGCGGTAGGAGACGGCAAGAGACGGTAGTATTACGGTGGCTAAGGATGTAGGTACAGAAGGATTATAGGACGTAGCTCATCGAGCTTTGTACAGCAGTGCGAATAGAAGCAGGGGGTGTGGGTGTAGTACTTTAATTCCCGTCTTATAACTCCGATCAATCCTAACCTTCTTCAATTCCCATTTTTAAATCCGGTAAATCCATGTTATCTCAACGTGCCGCCACCTTATAGTAACAGTTTGGATAGAATTAAATATAAAGCTTAGCCGCGAAAAGGTAGGAGTAATTTAGACTACGACAACCATATTCTAGCCAAGAATACTTTAGTACACTTCGCTCGACGCAATGGCCGACCAAGTCACACTCACAGCACTTAGTCCACGCGAAGCCGTCGCAGATGCTCTCCACCGCTGCATCCTCGGTATCGACAGCAACAATCGAGACCTGTTCGAGTCAGGATGCTTGAAGAATGAGAGCATGACTGTTGTGGCTGGTCCAATTACTATCGAGGGCTGGACCGCGATCAGCGAATTTTTTCTGAGGGTCTTCGTCCTGGTCACCACACATATCACCAGCAATATCCGCATTCAGCTGAAGGACGGCGCGGACACGGCATCCATGACCGCCCACGCGCTCGCGTATCATGTTCGGCCGGACGATGCGCTCAAGCCGGAGGACACTTCGTACACGGCGTCGTGCTTGTACTTTATAGATCTTGTTAAGGATAGCAATGATGGCTTGTGGAAGATCAAGAAGTGGGAGATAAAGATTCAGTGGACTACGGGCGATAGAGCGGTTCTCCATGGATAAACTTCAGGATGTTACCATTTAACATTCCGAACGTTACACCTAACGTTAGTAGAAGATTTAGCATAAGCGTGCTAAGGAAGAATAGAAAGGGGTCGCGAGCGGGAGATCTATCGGTGGAACCGAAATTTCGAAATGCGGTGTGAACAAGCGATATACTGCTATGTTATATAAATTTTTTTGATTAAAAGAGTTAAACTATGCGTAGTGTCAGGCTGGGTTCGTGAAATAGCAGTACTATTCAGGTAGAGAAGAATTACAAGACGTAGCTTGTCAAGCTACGGACAGGCAGAGAGCAGAGACGCTTCAATACAGATATTGACTTTTACTACTCTGTGCATTCAAGGGCTATGTATCAATATGCGTCTCTCTACCGACAGAAACTCAGCTAGGAAACATCCGAGACAGAGTTAGGGATTTTGGTAGAGATCCGTCCTCCGCTGAAATCCATCCTCCGTTTTCGATTAGGTGGTAGATGAATTGCATTGTTCGCAGCGTGGAGATCCGTAAGTAGCACGGTCGGAAGTTGCGTTACCGTAATAGAGCTATACGTACGTAGGTGCCGTACGTATGTGGAGTGTAACTTATCAGTATAGCTTTGAGAAATTCTATGGGTATACTATGTACGTACAGATCCCCACGCTGGTCGTTCGTCCCATTCAACACCAGCAACCCGAACGTCTCGTACGAGACCGGAATACTCGGTTTTTAACACGTTTGGAGAAATTTAGCCTTGCTCTGTATGCATGAATTTGAACTTACTAAATAGGCGCTTTATGAAAATCGGAGGGACCAAAGACTTAATCAAAACTGTAGCCAATCAAAAGTTGTGTCCATAGACCTGAGTCACAAACGGAACAAAATCCTGGTATTCGTCTTATATCAGTGCACACACTTTCCCTCCGGATTTCCATCCATCTTTCAAATCCGAATCAAGATTTTACTTCACCATGACGACGCCGTTCACACCCAAACAGATGATCGAGTTCGACGGCGCCTTTCTCACCGAGCTCCAAGGCAACGTCTCGGAAGCTATCGCACGCGACATTCTCGCCATGGTCCCTCCCATAACCTCAAATTCCATCATTCATGACAATGGTTGTGGATACGGCGGCGCTACCAGCGAGATTATTGCTTCATCCCCCCCTGATGGCTTCAAAATCACCGCCACAGATATCAACCCTCGCTGGCTCTCGCAGCTTACACAAAATGCAGAGAAGGGCGGTTGGCCTGTAAAGACCGAGGTCATGGATGCGTGCCATCTCGCTTTCCCGGATGAAACGTTTACGTTGTCTATCACCGACTTCGTCTTCATGAGCCTTAACGATCCCGTCGCGGCTGCAAAGCATATAAAGCGCACGCTCAAGCCAGGTGGTACAGCTGCAGTCGCTGTCTGGGACGACATCCCCTGGCGTGATGCGCTTCTGAGTGCGCACGCGAAGACTCGCGGTGCTCACACTCCGATACCACCTTTCATGGTGCACGATCTGAGGGGCGTTCAATTGAAGCCAATTTTGGAGGAAGCTAGGTGGAAAGATGTAACCTATGTGAAGAAGGCGGCGTGGCTGAAAACGAAAGATTTGAAGAGGTGGATGACGCTTGCCTGGTCTTTCTTGTGCACGCCAGTAGGTGGTTGGACGAAAGAGGATGAGGAGAAGTGGGACGAGGCGATTCAAGAGGCAGTCGAGGGATTGCAGAAGCTGGAGGGGAGTGGTTCGTATTTTCAGGAAGAGCAAGAGCACAAAATAAGGATGGTGGCGTGTATTGCAATCATGCGGAAGGAGGGTTGAGTTGATTCTGTGTAGGTAAATGCACTTCTGGCAGATCCGAAAAAATACGGCTGGGCTAAATAAATCCCAATTTAACCTTGCCTCAAAACCGATTACCCTGCTGATAGTGCTGGTGGGACTTGGTAACGTGCAGTGGAATCCATCAACGTTATACATTGCCTTGCCTGGGTAGGCACAAAGTCGCGATGAGCCTGGAAGACTGGCTTTGTGCGATCAATTCAGATTCAATCCATACCGGAAAGGATTGGAGCTGCGACTCATATTTCTCCTTCCGCGTGTAGCTCATTGTGCGGGAATTACGCAGTGTCGCTCTTGTACCTGTGCAGGTTTTCGTTATTCGAGTCATCCCGTGACTCATAAGGCGAACCACCTGTTGCAAGCGACATGATCCATTCCCGAGTCAGATTCAAGGCTTGAGTCACCGGTTTGAGACCCTTTGCGCGAAGTCGTGGATTTTTGAATTATGATCCGAGCAGGCGCGCACCCATGGGCTGGCCTATATAATCCCCTGCAATTCGGCCCTTCTCTCTCTTCCACGACCACACCGGCACCCATTTATTCTCTTGCATATTCATACGTTACCTGGCAATTGTCTGGATATTCACCAAAACCTAAATTCTACCACACCTACCTCGCACCTACCAATCACACCTGGCACCACAACGGACCATCACTCCCACAACAGCCACACGAGCGCCATGTCCACCAAGGCTGAACAGGCCTGCTCCTACGCCGCTCTCATCCTCGCCGACGAGTCCATCGAAATCACTCCCGATACACTCCTCACGCTCCTCAAGGCCGCTGGCATCGACGACGTCGAACCCATCTGGACCACACTTTTTGCAAAGGCCCTCAAGGACAAGGACGTCAAGGACATCCTTACTGCTACCCCTACTTCGGGCACGGCTAACGGCCAGCTCGGAGTTGCTCCACACAACGGTATTGATGGAAGGGAGAACGAGAAGCCTCTCGACGAGGCAGAAATTAAGGACGGGGATGATGTTGGCAGCGAGTCCGACGAGGACCTGGGCAACCTTTTTGATCTTTAGAAGGATTGCTACTTCTTGTCCATTAATGCGAACCCGTGGAAACGACAAGAGAGGCGATTTGGTTCTACACCGTCCTGGTGCAGGAGTCAGGGGACTTCACTTGCTATTCATGACAATGAGTTACTGTCTACTTGAATTAGCATCATCTCGAGCTGATTGGCTTTTCATTGGAGGAACGGAGGAAGCGAAGGGCTTGGGAGTTTTAACATCTTGTTTTAGTTTTGCAACAGAAGTAGATCATTCTCCCAATGGTATACCGCATCGCTGTGAATGATCCTGCCCCTTCGTATGATGTTGGCCTAGATTATTGGCGTCTCATTCCACATCTCAGCTTGAAGCTGCAAAGACGCTGCGCTGCCTACTGCAGTGCCTGACACCAATGCTGTGGCTATCGTCTGCATTGGATTGCACACATTACCGATAGTAAACACGCCCTTCATGCTTGCATGACTGCAAGGCAGGTTTGCCAAAACCAGATCCGTTGGCGTCATCTCAAATTCCAGTTCCCTATGCAGATTTCCTCTTAGCCTGGACGCCGGTTTGTGCGCTTTTGGCCTTCTGCGAGTTGTCCTCGAAGCGGATCATGATTTCTGCTCCTCCCTCTTCCTACCTGTCGGCCCGTGGGTCACATGATGAGTCACATTGATGTTTACTCATATGAATCACTTCTATATTTGTTTCCGCCAGAATGAATTCACTCGTACTTCATATTCATCATCCGTACTAGCCTTGAACAGGTCCCCTTCAAGCTTCTTTAGCCCGCTTACTTTATTATTTTCGATAGATAGGCTCCTGTAACGCTTGTACCAGGACTTCTGTGATCCCATGCCGGTATAGTGTGTAAATATGCGTTGTCATTGTCGTGGTCTTTTTTCGGAATCTACCATGAGAACAGTATGATGTTGTCCAGCAACGGATGCTGTCACGTGCTCTACATGTCCCACCACTACCTATTCTGGTCAGTTCCTCTAGCATGGATAGTATATAGTCCTCTTACAAGTTCTTCGCGGCTTTTACACTCTCCATATACACATTGATTTTTGAGACGATTGACTACCTCCACCATGTGTGATAGATGTAGTCGCACTGAGATCTGCCAAGGACCGCGCCGATGATGAGCATATATAAATACAACATCATGATTAGCACTATGGGTGTGCAAAGTTGAAAGGTCGCGAGAAAGTGTGGACTAGAGCGCGCCACAGGTTATATGTGTGGTGCAGGATTCTCGTGAGATGCAGCGCTTTTACGCCCTACTATTCACATACGACTGTATCTAAAAAGGACGAGTAGTTAGCCGCGACTTTCCCGGGGAAATTCTAAAGTGAGAGCACACTCTGGCCTCGCCAAGGTAAGCAGTTGACGCTCGCTGTGCTTATGCCTCTCTAAAAGTTCCCCTGCTAGGCATCTGTCTGACCCCAAGTCGGATGCAAATTCTCTCCGATTGCAGGCGAAATCGACTGCGTTTTTCTTTCTATGATCTTCCCTCCACATTTCCCACCCTTGCTCGTCGGAATCTTGACTCAGTTATTCTGCGGTGAGAGCCGGTGCCCGAAAGTTTCGGTGCCCGACGCTACATATTCCATGAAGTCGAGGAGATGAAAACACCCTCTTTAGTGAATAAGGAAAAGGCAAATATAATGATACGTTTGCTAGCGGGACAATACATTTTGTGCGCACAGTATCGATGTATCCGTGCGAAAATGAGAATCGGTCGCGGGGTGAAACTGCAAACATGTCTAGCTCCACTGGAACAATATAGTACATCTGGTATAGGGTATATCATATCACAAACTCTAAGAACCTAGCATTCGCTGTCTACATCACCACAAGGCACTCTCCATCGCTCTCTTTTCTTCAACGTGATCTCCTGTGTGTTGGACTGGGTAGACTAAATCCTTCAATATCAAACCTTTGCGGCTACACCCCTCCCTTCTAGTCTCAACTAACATCATGATCGAGACAATTTTTGTGAAGCCAATCTTGATTGTCCTAATATCCATCAATCAGTCCGGATAGAAATACTCCCATACTGGAACCTGACAAGCCTGTTAGCCTTTGTCACTAAGAAGCAGCAGCAGCGCAGGAAACTTATCTTAGCAAGGGCTTGGAAGAGTACTGAACGACCATCATCACTGGATTTATTGTCGCAACTTTAAAGCTGAGTATCACTTCAGTCTACTATCTCCCTTGCAGCCTGAGTAACGTTTACACTGCGTTCCACTCTATCGAGATGGCCGACGGAACGAGAAATTACATTTGGAGCATTTCGTGACTTGATACCCTGAGCACGCTCTTTATTTGCCGTTGAACCACAGGTGCGACGATATTGGCGATCTTCTGCGGGTATCGACCCTGCAAAGTGTAAAATGGCCGTCCCAGAATGCTTGGAAACGGCATGTTTAGCAAGACTATGCTCGTCATGTAGACTCCGTGATGTAAAATCCGCCAAGATACCGTAGGACTAGGATGCTTTGGTGAACCGTCCATCTTGCGTGGTTTCTTGTTGAAAATCACAGGAGCCATGATGGGAAGCAAAGCACTGGCGACAATGTCGATGGCAGGGCCTTCCTCCGCTTCTGCAAAATGTTGATCGAAAGCCGATTGTGTCAGCTCTATTATTGTCTTTGCTTTTGAGGCTAGTCTTTGTAAAGTTTGATTTTCGAAGTCCTTGAACCGATGTACGCAATTGTGAGCTCACTCCGTATCTACTGACGTTGTAGAGCATTTCAGGTTCATACAATTTCCCAAACAAATGCTCATGGAAAAAATGTATAGATAAATAAGTATATAAGCACCCAGCATTGCGCCTATGGCGGATAAATGTTGATTGCCAGCACTTTGGAGACCTGGAAGGTTCTTTAGCGGAAGAATGAGTAGTCACTCTTCCAATAGTTGTTGACTAGGTGAGGCTTGTTGAATTTCCCCAAGTTGAGCGGATAAGACTTAGTCAAGCACGACACTGTAGCGAAAAAAACACTCTACCTTTCTGTACCGCTGGTTGGTAAATCTACCCACAGGGTATGAGAACTTGAGGCAGCCCTTAACAGGTACCGCTACCCTATCAAATTTTGTTGGGCCTATTCGTTTCCATACCGCTTGGTGTAGATGGTGGATGACGTATATCCGATCGCATGATATATATCCATTACGCTATGAAGATCGCACCACCGCGTCAAGAAGTATTGCCGGGATTATATGTCCGCGACTTTCAAGTCGCAATATAATGAGATAACAAGAAGATCACGCGATGCGCAACCTTCTAGAACAGGACACAACAAATACAAAGTCAGGAACCAATATCTTTATCTCAGGCTCCCCTAACCATCTCTCTGATCTCGTCAAACTCCCCGCCCCCAACAATCCCCTCCAAGGCCCTCACAATCCTCACTTTCAAAAATTTCATATCCGCCTCTTCGAAGCACTCTGTACTATACTCCAACCTCAGCATCAACTCCTCCCCCATTGCCGTGAACTCGGCCATGATCTTGAATTTCGCGCCTTGCATCCACGTCGGCAAAAACTCCACACCCGGAATCTCGAGTTGAGGCGCCTCATAGCTTTGATGGAATGTCACCATCACGTCGGAGATGGGGTGGTTAGGAAAGTTGGGGGTGATGGCGAGATGTGAGAGGAGCTGATTCCAGGGTAGGGCATGCGAGAGGGCAGCGCGGCTGGAGGATTGGACGGATTTGATGAAGGACTCTTGAGGCCTAGTGAGATCTGAAACCTCAGATTGCCGAGTGAGTGCACCGCTTGACGCTTGAGGATATCGAATGCGGATGGGAAGTGGCTCGAGAAAGAGGCCAACAACATCTTGGTCTTCTTTACAGTTGCGGTTGTGGTATGGTGCCCCGATGATAATATCGACAGGATCTGAATCTCTTTGGAGAGCGAGGGCAATTGCTGCGATGGAGAGTTGGTGCATGGAGATTTTCTGGGTTGAGCTGAATTTTTTCATGTGTTGGTAGATCGCAGGGTGAATGTGACAGACGTAAGATGAGCCATCCCACGTTGTTCTATCTCTATTGTTTCCGCTCGAATAGATGGCTTTGGGGGCGTCGGCTAGGTTCTCAGACCAAAAAGACAAATTGCGCGAAAGAGCTTGATGATCCCATGTAGTCTGCGCATATGTCTTTGTTACGGGTGGCAGAATCTCTCCTTTGTAGGTGGTGGTTACTTCCCGGAGCAATATTTTCAGAGTCGTAAGGTCACAGATGATATGACTAATCACGACAAATATTTGATTCGATGAAATACTGACGTGAATCAACTCGTCATTTTGTAGATCGAATCGAACTTGTTCTTCTATGTCTAGTTTCTCAACGTCTTGTACACGAGGTGGATACGGAGAGTAGTGTCGCGTTACGCCGTCGGTCGGCGAGAGGTAGTAACGGCTGCTTAGTATACGATGGCGGGCAAGAATCTGGTTCCATGCTGAGACTAACAGGGGTTTATTGACAGAGCGGTCCAGATGCGAAGCAAATGTGACGCTGAACGCGCTTGAACCACCCAGGTATTGGTATTTGGTCCACCATTCTTTCTCAATGGGCAATACACCGCATTCACCCAGCTGCTGGTGCACTGTAATTTTAGAATCTTCGTGAAGTTCCAGCCTCCGTACTAGATTTCGTGGGGTAGACGACTGAAGAATGAGATATAGTGGTACCGGACGCTGTAGTAGATGCGTTAGTCGGTATGAGAGACACATGTATAACGTCGAGTCTATGCCCAAATCTCCAAGCGTGGCGTCTAGATCAATGTTGGCGTCTACGGGTAGACATAAAACCCCTCGTAGGGCAAGTGTGACAACTTCTTCGATATCGGCAGAGAGCAATTCAGTTTTGCAGAGAGGGGCCGCCTCTTTATGGCTCGCGATTGCGCGGTAGTTCAACTTCCCGGCAGGCGTCATTGGAAATGACTTGACGGCGATGATGTGGGAGGGGATCGCATAGGAAGAGACATGGCCTCGGATCTTCTCTTTGAAGCTGGCAACGTTGATACTCGATGGCTGGATCTGTGCCACTAGCACGTCTTTGTTGAGGGCCACCGCAACGGCAGTGCAGGATATATCTGCTCGCAGCATGCGAAGCTCGAGATCATCGAGATCGATGCGGAAGCCCCGAAGCTTAATCTGGCGATCATTTCGTCCTAGGAAGGCCACTTCTCCATTTTTGTCCCAATACGCTCGATCCCCAGTCTTATACATGTACTCGTTGTATTGCGGGTTGATTGAGTCCCATAAGAATCGCTGCGATGTTTCCTCGGGTCTGCCGATGTAGCCAGAAGCCACTTGGGCTCCCGCTAGATATATCTCACCAATGACTCCCATTGGTGCGAGCTGTTGGTGGTTGTCTAAGATATAAAGCCGTGTAGAAGGATTAGGGTGTCCAAGCGAGACGGGTTGGCCGGATTTCAGTTGCTTAATGGTCGCTCCGCAAGTGGCCTCAGTTGGGCCGTACATGTTATAGACAGTTTTGTTTGCTGCCCACGTATCACACACTAACTGCGGAACCGCTTCACCAACCAAGTAAACAGTTTTCAAATTAGGATACTCGTTCACATCCAGGACGTTTGCAACTGAAGGTGTCAGGATGGCGGAGTCTGCAGCCTTAAGGTGAGCGAACGGGTTTGAGCTCTCTCTCAGCATGAGAGTCGCACCGTAACTCAAGGTCGAGAAGATTTCATGGATGCTGCCATCAAAACCAGGGGACATGAATTGTGCTATTTTCCATCCAGGGCTTGCGCACAGGCGAACTTCAAAGTCGCGTTGCAAGGCAACTAGGCTTTCGTGTTTGCACATGACGCCTTTTGGCTTTCCAGTTGACCCAGAAGTGAAGCATACGTAGGCGTTCTTATTGACACGAGGGTTTGGCAACTGCGTGATATTGTCTTCAAGATGCGATTTAGTTTGAGTGAGGAGTTCTTCCACTGAAACACACACCTCGCAGGTCAAGGGTTTGGAATCTTTTGCGGCTGTATTCGTTGCGAGAAATACCTTGGCTTTAGTAATATTAAAGTAATTATCCCGGAGACCAGAGGGGAGGCTCTCGTCGAATGGGCAGTAGACCCCACCGGCTTTGAGCGCAGCATATATGGCGATGATCCAGTTGATTGATCGATCTGCGTGGACGCACACAACGTCTCCTGGCTCGATGAGTGTTGAGATTCGTCGTGCTACAATCGAGGAGCGTACGTGTAGCTCATGATAGGTGACACTGATCCTCCCCTGCTGAATAGCACGTTCAGATGGGGTTTTCATTGCAGTGGCGTTGAAAAGCGTAACGAGATTGTCGTGAAAAAATGAAGCTCTGGTCGTTTGTGCATGCCAATTGCCTAATCTGCTCAGTTCATTTCGCTGCTGGTCGGACGCAAGCTGCTCCAGACACGATGCGATAGTGAGGGAGGAATCCTGTAGGAGGCGCAGGGCGTCTGATAACGTCCTGGCTAGCCCGTTGATATGGGATTTGCAGAAGACATTGTTGTGGTAGACGAAGCGTATGTTGCCGTTGGAGCTGGCATCCAGCACCAAAGGAACATCGGTCGCTACGGAAGAGTAATGGCTATGGCTTGGAGCGATGATCGGATTTTCAGGTAATGGCACGTAAAGCTGGACATTGAGTGCCGAGCTGAAGTCGCGGATGAATCCGTGAGCTGGCGAGCTCCATTGGAAGCGGGTGAGCTCGAGCAGAGACGAGAAGACACTGCGGAGGAACACAGCGACGGTCAGGTGATGGTTGATGGTAATAGAAAGGGGGAGTGTGTTGATGGTCGGGCCGACGGTGTCCTCTATGCCTGCAATGGGCAATGATCGACCCGAAAGGACGGTGCCAAAAGTCACGTCACGTGCGTCGGCATACCGAGCTAGGGTTAGCGCCCAGGCCGCGTGAATCAACGAAGCCGATGTGATGCCGAGTTGTTGGCAATACGATGCGATGTCTGCGATAGGGACGTTGATCAGCATCTCGCCCACCCCGTACACCTCGTCCACCTCATTCACACCTCCATTGCTAGCAATATTGCAAGAAGATGGCTCGGGCAACTGCAACCGCGACACCGATGCGGGATGCGCTTCCCGTTGGGTTCTCCAGAACGCGGCAGCTTCGCCACTTCGTTCTTCCTGCAATGCACACAATTCTCTTGCCAGCCGCGAAAAGGGAGGACCAGGACGCGTCGTCTTGGTGGCCAGATACCGCCGCACCTTGGAGAGGACCAGATCGCGCGAGTAGCTGTCGATGAGGGCGTGGTGGACGCGCCAGATGATGGTGCTGCGTCCGCCTTGACCTATAAGCGTCACCACCTTGAAGCTACAGGTGGCCCTGAGCACTTCTTTCGCCGACGGTTTCCTCGACTTTCTCGCAAGTTCTTCCTTGAACGCCTTTTCGTCTCGAACCAGCACCTCGTCCCATTCTATCATGCGACCTTCTCCCTGCACCATCCATCCCCCCCGAGCGGTCAGCTCGAAACCTGTCTGGAATATCGGCTCGGAACCGATGACAGCTTGCCAGGCAGCCTTCATTGCCGCTATTTCGTGTGAATGATACGACTCGTGATACTCGATCACGTTTCTCCAGCTATCTTTCTGGGTAGACCGCACGAGCGCAAGTTGCATCTCTGTCATCGCGTCTCCACTAGAGGGCAAGTCTTCAAGCAGCATATGCTTCGTCGATACTTGGACTGAGCATCTCCGTCGCCTCTTGTAGGACGTAGAGGTTGGCGTCGGGGGAGGCGTTGGACGTTTTGGTCTGTGCATCTTCTGCATGAGCTGCGATAGGGACTTCAAGCCAAAAATTTCGTCCATGGAAATCTGGAGACCAATCTCCCTCAGATACACCTGGAGCAACATCGAGGACAGCGAGTCTCCGCCATTACTAATAAAACATAACGACAGGTTGACGCAAAGAGGCGCCACTCCCAGAGCCCGAGCTACCTCGTTCAATATAATGTGATCCATGGTGAACCGAAGACAAAGCCTTGTAAACAAGTGGGGAAGAGCACTTAGTGGTAGCTTCAGTATGTATCGCTCTCTAACGAAGACTTTGGTACATCCGAGGCTTCTTCTAGCGGCATTCTGTATGGAAATTCCACAGTCTTGGGTAGTAAGCAGCTACGGGCTCCGCTAGAGAGCAAGGGTATGACTGATACCTAATCAAACGACAAGAACTGGCTGTTCTACACTTTGCAACTATTGCCTACACGTGGAATACTCATTAATACTTATGAAACAGCTAGGTAATTTCTTCGTCGCCTCCCAGATTTTAGATCGGAGGAATCGGCTTGGTCCCTTACGACGTCGTGCAATATTTAGCATCACCGCCGATGTACCAAGAAGTAGATGCAAGTTCGATTGTGCGATCCATAAAACCATTTACAACGCAGTTCCTTCGAAGCCATGTAGAAATTCGTCTACTATCTAGTATAATTTCGTTGCAGACCATCTCATATCCATTAGCAATGCTTAGACGGAATATCAGATCTCGGCCCCCGGAACGGCTACAACTGCACGATGCTTGTAAATACACCCCAACAATAAGAACTGTTTTTTCGTATTCTTCACCCTCAAATTATCACGCGTGCTTTGACTCCTATCGGTTCAATCAAATGTCAGAGAAGCATCTCGAAGCGCAAACATTGTGGTATTTCGCCTATGGCTCCAATATGAGCTCCGCCAAGTTCACCGGCCGCCGACACATCGTTCCCCTTGACATGGCTCGAGTCCGCATTCCAGGTTACCGATTAATCATGGAAATACCGGGCCTACCATATTCGGAGCCGGCTTTTGCATCTATCACGCCCCGGACTGTGTCAGACGCCGAGGTACTGCAAATTCCAGATGTGGCAGGCGTAGCATATCTTATTACATATGAGCAGTATCGGCATGTTGTCGCGTCAGAAGGGGGCGGCACTGCATACACTGAAATTGAATTGACTGGAGAACTGATGGAAGAAATTGAGAGGCCGAAGCTTGGAAACTATGTGCAGGTCAGGACGCTTGGGTCTGCGATGGTCCGAAACCCATGTGCGAGGCCGAGTGCGAGGTATATGTCGTTATTGAAGGATGGCGTCGAAGAGGCTCAACTACCACCGGAGTACTGCGAATACATCTCTCGGCTATCTACATATCGACCGCCCTCAAGAGGCTGGACCAAAATCGGGGCTGCCCTCTTTCTTGCTTTGTGGACCCCGGTGTTCGCGCTCTTGGAGAAAATAACAGTTGCGACCATGAAAAAAGATGGCACTGCACCTGCATGGGTAGTCATTCTCGTCCGTCACACCATGGTCGTAGTATGGGTTGTCCACGACCGAATTTTTGCACCAGTTTTCGGTAGGGGAGACGGACTCGAGGAAGAAGAACGAATACAGGAAATGGTCTAATCTCTACTGTAATCCCTACGATCCATCAAATGTACTGCCTGCACCATCCTCATTCGTACCTCCTTGGCTTGTCTTAGTTTGCTTCTCCCACATTTCAGCATATGTCCCACCTGCGCTGAGTAACTCCTCATGCGTGCCTCTCTCTACGATCATACCCTCGTGCAGCACCAAAATTTGGTTACACTTGGTAATTGTACTTAGTCGATGCGCTATCGTAAGTGTTGTCCGTCCCTTCGTCGCTGTTTCCAGTGCCGTCTGGATTTGCTTTTCCGTATGCGAGTCTAGGGACGCTGTAGCTTCGTCTAGCAAAATGATCTGCGGGTTCTTGAGGATCGCGCGGGCGATCGCAATCTGTAAACATCTATTAGCAACAAGCATACAAGGGGAAGAAGCCTGAAAATGAATCTAGGGGGCACACATACCCTCTGTTTTTCGCCCCCAGACAGCCGCAAACCCCTCTCCCCAACCATCGTCTCATATCCATCAGGAAACCCTAAGATCTTTTCGTGAATGCTCGCCGCTCTACACGCATCAAATATCTCCTCTTCAGTAGCGTCCGGTCTTGCATACTGCAGGTTATACATAATACTCATGTTGAAGAGAATTGTATCCTGCGGCACGACACCGATATGCTTCCTCCAACTCTGCAACTTCAAATCCCTCACATCGCGGCCATCGATCCTAATCGAACCGCTCTCCACATCGTAAAACCGGAACAGCAGTTTCAGCAGCGTGGACTTCCCACTCCCAGACTCGCCAACAATCGCCATCGACGTCCCTGCCGAAATCGAGAACGAAACCCCTTTTAGTGCAGGTTTCGACGCTGCGTACGAGAACGTTACATCCACAAACTCGACATCCCCTCTGCAAATCTCAAACTCCTCTGCCGACTCCCCATCTACAATCCCCGGCTTAGTCTTAAACAGATCCAACATCCTCTCTGCATCCACCAAGTTATTTTGCACCTGATTGTAAAAACTGCCGAAGAATTGCAATGGCGCTTGCAGTTGCGTAAAGTAGGCTAGAATGCTGACGAACGTGGCGACGTTCTGCATGCCCACGGAGATTTGCAGCGAGGAGAGCAAGACTACGAGCAGAATGCCGAAGGTAAGGATGAGATTTTGGGTAATGTTGAGGGAGTTGAGGGAGAAGAGGACGGATAATTCGGCAAGTTGGTAGGAGAGCACATGTGTGGAGAAGCGGGTTGCTTCGAGAGTGGTTGCGTTGTTGTGGTGGACGGTTTCATAGGAGAGGAGGGTGTCCATCCTATCGCGACCATGAGTAATGTGCATGTAGGTCAACTTTGTTAGATGGAGAGGCTAGAACTTACTTCGCAGCATCCATCTCCCGATCCTTCAATGCCATTGTTCTCCTCGCTTTTGCCCTCCACTGCGCCATATACACTGTCATATAAATATAGACCCACATAACCCCCACTAGTATCAAGCTATAAAACGCGTCGAATCTCACAAGAAAATACACAGCTGCAACACCGAGATCAAACACCATAGGAAACAGTTGGAACGCAAAACTATCCAAAAATGTGTTTAGTGCGCTACCTTTGTTCAAAGCACTCATAACCTCCCCAATCCTTTTCGATAGGTGGAAGTCCAGTGATAGGGAGAGGATGTGCGAGAATGCTGCACAAGTTAAGCGTCGAAAGAGATTTTGTGAGATGGGGATCCAAAGGATTGCGCGAAGGGAGCCGAGGACTCCCTGCTGGCCTTGCAAGCCGCGGTAGAGGATGTATAAGAAGATTTCTTTAAAGGGAACTTTTGGGCCGTCGAGTGATTCAATGAGAACGCCGAGCTGGTACGGAACAAGAATGTTAACAACGCGCTGGATGAGCATGATGAGGAGGCAGAGGAGGAGAATAATTTGTTGACTGAGAGAGGAAGTGGGCCTGTGGGAGTTAGTATGATCATTTGTAAGGTATATGGAAGTGTAGCTTACCAAATGTAAGGAAACAAGATGCGGAATCCGATGAAGTAGTCCAGCCAGCCACCCTGTCGCGGCGGAGTAGATGGCTTCGCTGCTTCTGCGGGAGTCTTGCCGTTTGTTGTTCCATACGTGAGAGAACACCCGTTCTCATTCACGCTTAAATTATAATTCCTCAAAAGGGCCGCTGTTTCTTCCAATTTCACCGATTGATCCCCTCTCCACCAGTACATCCATACATACAGTATGCACATACTCCCTAAAATCATCCCTCTCACTCCCCCCAACGTACGCTGCACAGTCTGCACACCTTTCTCGGGCGAATTCTCCTCCTCCGTGTTCGCCGCAGCGATCACCACTTCAATTCCCACGGCGTACACCCAACCCCATAGATGTGCAAGCGAAGGCTGGAACGGCGCAACCGGATCCGGAAGTAGACCGGCAGCAAAGTAGAGAAGCACAGCAGCGTATGATACTAAACCTGCTTCGCTGAGCCTTATAGAGGGGGACGTCGCGTCGCGGAGGGAGGCAATGAAAGATGGAACTTCGAGGAGAGTGCTGGCGAGCTACATTAAAATTAGCCTTGCCTTAATGGAGATGGCGGAAGGAAGACGCACTAGAAGTGGTATGAGGAGGATCTGTAGCCCCCATATTGCGGTAAATGCGCTATTCTTTCTCTTGTTATTCTCACAAGTTTGAGATGGTTGGGATGGGCGGACGAGTAAAGAGAAGGTCAAGAGGATGATATATAATCCAAAGGGGTATGCGTAAAAGAGTATTGCGGATATGGTAAACGTCATTGGTGAGGGACTTGAGAATGCGCGAGGCAATTCGGTAGAAGAAAATTGATGGTGGGAAAATGGAATGTGAGCGTGATGCTTGAGAGGTACGGCATTCATGGGTATAATTCTTCCACCTGGATTGGAATGGTATTGCTAAGTGAAGGTAGCAGGGGTATCCCAGAGAGATGCATCGTGGTTTGGTTCGTTGACATTGGCCAAATCATGTCATGATTATCCGCGATGAAGCCCTTTCTTGGTACTCCCCTCATTTCTCTAGGTAGTTCTGAAGTATCGAGACCATGCTTTTGTAGCCCGAGAGAGCTAATACTGGCGCCATCTTTTCTATCCGTCACATGACTGGCGATGTGTTCATTACATGGCGTCATTATCCTCGGCCATTATTTGATTGGCTAATTTCAGAGTTACGGCTACTTCTGGCGGGCCGGAACCTAATCACCAGTCGGCTACCGGAATACGCCAAGTCCTCCGAGAAAGAACTTCAACGTGGAAGTAGAGAGCGACGATAGTCATAGTTGCAAGAGTGCTCCAAGCCATTTGTACAGTATTTCCAACTCGGTTTGATTTTGAAGCGTCGTGGTTATATCGTATTTTCTCATCACGCCGATCAATCGAGCGCATTTTCCAGCATGGCAGATATACCTGGGCACAGTCTGTCAAAGCGCGGATGGGACAACGTTGAGGATGTTATGCCGAAAATCAAGGGTGCGGTCGCAGACAGAATGATCAAGAAGGATCCGAATATCGACCTTTCGACAGCGGAGAACTGGTTGATACGATCTGAGCTTGTGGAGATTTGCAAGGATGCAATAACAGATTGCCTCGAAAAAAGAGTTGGGCTCGCTGGTCTGCATGACTCTTGATATGGAGAGCTAATAGGAGAATAGCATTTCTCGTACCCTAGAGGATTCGCTGGCGATCCAGATCTCCTTGAGGCATACAAAAACTTCTTCAACAAATACTTCCACCCACATGTTCCAGTGCAAGCTTCACATTTGTCGACAGCGCCTGGCGCATCTGGGTGTATCGATGCATATCTATACAACATCGCTAATCCAGGGGATGGTGTCCTCATCCCTGGCCCCTATTGGAATGGATTCGACTTTGGAATTCGGGCTCGCTCGTCAGTTATTCCCATTGTGGTCCCATTGCCTTCATTTAGTTCGAATTTCACAGATGAGCTAGTATCTGGGTTAGAGAAAGCGATGAAGAAGTCAACACGTCCTATCAAAGCTCTCTTGATCACAAATCCTCATAACCCACTTGCGCTGTGCTATCCGAAGAAAGTATTAGAGCAGTGTGTGCTGTTTTGTAAGAAACATAACATACATTTCATATCAGACGAGGTCTACGCCCTCTCGACATTTGAAAATCCGGAAGCAAAAGATGTGGAGCCCTTTACTTCTGTGCTTTCTCTGGATCTGGATAAAATTGGAGCGGACAAGTCGCGCGTGCATATGGTTTGGAGCCTGAGTAAAGATTTTGGCCAAAGCGGCTTTCGTATGGTAAGTCTTACTGCATCATCTCTGCCTATCTGGCACATAGTATTTATAGTTCATCAGGGCATAGCGGTAACCCAGTTCAACGAAGAAATGGCCGTCGGCCTAGCCTTAGCGTCTATGGTACAAATATCAGCATTATCAGCCTTGTTCGTCACTCAGCTCCTCAACTCCCCCCGACTTCCGGAACTCATTAAATTGAACTCCCAAAGACTCAAAACGGCATACAAATATATAACTAGCTTCTTTAGAGAGCACAACATCCCTTACATACCATGTAGCGCCGGATTGTACGTCTTCGCTAGAGTTGGATATGAAGCACAGACTTGGGAAGATGAGCTAGCGATTGTAGCAAAGCTGAAGGAAGCAGGGGTTTTGGTTAGTTCCGGCCGTGCTTATCATGGGCCGGAGACTGAAAAAGGTTGGGCGAGAGTTGGGTTTGCGGTCGAGCCTGAGGAGCTACACGAGGCTATTCGGAGAATGGGAACTGTTTTCTCGAAGCAAAACCGTGCCACATTGAAGAGACCGTCGGAATCAAACCTCGAGACTCGACAGCAGAAGCAGCAGAGAGTACTGCAGGAGGCATGATCGATTATTCAAAATCTAGAAAAGGAAATTCCTACTGCTACGTATATCGTAAAGCAATCTCTGCCCCACAGTACCTGCCAGAAAGATATTTATATTGTATTTTGAACTGCTTGTTTGGAGGCCTCAAGATGAAGTTCGCTTCTTGTGACCCGATTTGGCAACTCCCTCGCGATTCCGCATCCCGCGTAAGCACCCATAGTAATCGCATTCGGAATGATTTTTGCGGGACTAGCGCAATCCCCGGCCGCATACACTCCAGGAATGCTGGTCTGACAGAATGGTGGCATGACTTCGATGTCTCCTCTATCTGAGACTTTCAACCCAAGTTCACCAACCAGTGTCCGATCAAGCTCCGTATCTGGCCGATGCACTAAAAAGCCCTCAGTTTTTTCCTCGCCATCTTCGAGTTCAAGGACAACTTCAGACCCGGCGCTTCCTCCGCGAAGAGCTCTGATCTTGCGATCATCCACCCCTATGTCAACTGTTTGTAGGGACGCGGTTATTTCGGCGGCTAGTGTTGGATTATTGTTGGTGTAGATGGTGATTTTGTTGGCGAATTTATTGGCGTCATCGGCGAGCATAGTCGAATGGAAGACATTTGCTAGGCCTTCCACCGCGAGGAGTCCAGCTGAAGGGCAGCCTCTTTGCTCATAGCCAAACTGGAACATGCATGGGAATCTGAACTAGCTTCTTAGCATTTAAATCGCAATGATATTTGAAGACGGCAGGTAGGACAAGAAATTACTCACATTGAGCGAGCATAGATAGCGTTGTATCCTGGAATGCTTGGATATATATCTTTTGAGCCCATTGCAAGTAACAACTTCCTTCCAAGCCACTTCCCTCCCTTTTTGTCACTGGCTTCGAAGAGGCCATCTCTTCTCTTTTCTATTCTCGTGATTTCAGTGTCAACGAATGTGGTAAGCTGTGAATCTTCTAATTCTTCCCGACACGCTTTCTTAAACTGCTCCAGGTCTGAATGTTCCCACGTGGGAGTAAGTCGGATTGACGTAGCGTACTTGTTCCGGGGGTTTCTAGAGTCAAACACGATACATGTATGTAGAGCACGGTATAGAGTCAACGCAGCTGACAATCCCGCGTGGGAGCCGCCGATAATGAGGACGTCTGTAATTGTCGTATTTTGCTGTGCCATGGTCACGGAATTTTCGAAGTCTTGATAGTCTTTGGGGAAATTCTTGGAGATGTGAAGGTTTCATGATAATTCAATAATTTGATCTCACTTCCTCTTACTCTGCTTTAGCATTTGCATACTTGGGATCCGACCGGTGGCCGGGATGTTGATTGGCCCACACGGTTGCGAGTCGATTTCCTAGGATCCTCGTATCCTTTCCCCCAGCCATACCTTCTCGACCTTGAAAGAGTACAAAACCCATCCTCTAATGCTGGCGATCTTACAAGGCTGTAGCGCCTTGAGTCGATCTCTTCTACTGTACCACCTCATCCTCGTCTCAGAATTCTTACTCTTCGCTAGTCTCACTGTTGCTTCGGATATAGTTGGTATGACATCGTTTGTCGATGTGCTAATAATTGGAGGTGGCCCTGCCGGTATGCTTTACGAGGACTAAGGAGAGAATTAGGTGTATTCAAAACGCTAATCCTGACCAGGGCTTACCGCAGCCCTCACGCTCGCACGCCAAGCACATAGCTCCGTGATATTTGATGATGGCAGCTATCGCAACAAGCTTCGAAACGATATGCATATGGTTTTGACAGCAGATAATGAAAATCCTGCGATATACCGAGCCAGAGCACGCGAGAACCTTCTTACGAGATACGACTTTGTAAAGCTTGAAGAGACGAAGATCGTAACCGTGAAGAAAATCGATGGAGGCTTTGAGGCTCAAAATAGTACTGGTTTTACATGGAAAGGCAAGAAACTCATACTTGCGACTGGAGTTGAGGATATATTTCCCGCCATTGAAGGTTATGCTGAGTGCTGGACCAAGGGAATGTAAGCTCGAACCATGTGCTACTGTAAGATGTTTTATTAACGAATTAGCTACCACTGCTATTTCTGCGAAGGCTATGAAGACCGTGGAGCCGCATCAAGCGGAATCCTTGCCGTCGATGCTCTGGTCCAAGTTCCGTTCGCAATGCACGCTGGCCGTCATGCAACGCCATTCTCCAAGCAAGTCGTTATTTATACCAATGGGAACCAAACGTTGGCGTCCGAGTTTCAGGCTGCGTTTTTTGGGTCACCTGTATTTAAGACAGAACCCCGGAAGATAAAGAAACTCGTAAAGGGTACAAAAGGAGCAGAGATTATCATTCAATTTGAGGATGGTAGCGAAGTAACAGAAGGATTTATTGGACATGCTCCATTGACCAAAGCGAAGGGTCCATTTGCAGAGCAGCTTGGTCTTCAGTTGACGCCGTCGGGCGACATTGTAACAAACCCACCATTCCTACAAACAAGTGTGAACGGTGTTTTCGCCGCTGGGGACAACAGTTCACCCATGAAAATCACACCGAATGCACAGTACACTGGAAGTTTGGCTGGTGCAGGAGCTTCGGCACAACTTGTGGCTGAAGCACTTGGGCAGCCGAGTATGATTTGAGGAGGAGCTTCTAGCTGGCATATTTTCTAACTACATACTGGTAGCGCCAGGGCCACCCTTAAATTTATATACTGAGTTGGATTTCGAGCTAAAAATATTTTGGCAGCAATTCCTACAATAGGAGGGAATGGCTAGCTGGCGAAGAGTACGGATGTGCGCCACCCCTAACCCTAACCCTAATCGTATTGGGATGAGATAGGTCCCCAAACACTCGACTTCCAACAGCATCGCCTTTCGCTGGTAGCAGGAGATATGCTATCCCTTACAATGTCATACTAGCGCTTAGGCTTGAACCATTTAAGGGATGAGTAATTATACAGAGCTACCAACTGCAACAAGACACTGCGAAACGATAGGTTAAGAAATTGAGAAGCGGTCAGTAAATAATCCGGCGACCGTGGCGGTCCGGAAGCGGGCCGCAGTTTACTTTCCGGGAAAGTTCTGGCATATCAGACTATTACTCTAGTTGCAGCTTTCTAGTCCACAAGTGAGATAAGATCAATGTGAGACTTGAATATGTTAATCAAGGCTCTTCACTCTGGTTGGAAGTGTCTACAAGACGACGCGGGAAAATATCATTCTAGGAATTGCAACATTTTCATCATCTGCATGTGCCAAAAACTTCAACGCTAACAAATAGTGCATGCCTGGTGGTGACAATTTCCAAATGGGCAAATCGTTTGCACACGTGCTTGTCACTCTTTTGCACTTTTCGTGACCAGAAGTCTTCTATGTTTCAGGCTCGTATATTACCAGACATCGAACTTCTACGCTTTCCCGAGGTATGGCATCTAGAGGTGCTGATGGATGATTGAATGCGGCGTGTCCACAATCTGTACTTTGTTAGCCTGCCGGTTTCTGTAATAGAACAATAGTCGGACACATACATTTACTCACACCTTCTTTGCTATCCCATATCTTTATTACAGTGACCTCGTTTGCCGTTTGCTCATCTAGGTAGAACCACTTGTGATCTTCGGAATGCGTGAATGCAGCCGTTTGCCCTCTCTCCTCGAATTCTCCTCTAAGCAAATTGCAGGCATGCATGTCCGTGGGCTTTGCGCTTTGGTAGTCCATAGTGGCCAAAGGCCAATCTTGTACCGTCTCTATTAGAGGACGCCAAAAACTACATAATTGTTAAAAAAAAAAAGTTCGATAGGCAGAATTAATGACATACTTCAAAATTTGAACGCGTCCTTTCAGAATTTCCTTGATGTCTTCATCAGGGCCGACATTCGCACTTAACCGTTGGAGAGCGCTTTTCTCTGTTTGATCGCAATGAACCTGATAATTTTATTTATTTATTTATCTTTTGTCCGCCAAAAAGGCAGAAGTAAAGTTCACATACCATTGTCGCAGGCTGTTCCCTCCCATCACTATTGTCGGTCTTCTCGAGTTCAAGTCTCCGTCTTCTTAGCGTGTGATCGAAGATGATCACACGGTCTGCCCCCAAAGCCCTTTCGATGAACTCTTTGACGTGTGGATAGTACTTTCTTTTCACCTCTCCTTCTTCGTTATGGCGTAGTTTCGAAATCAACTCTGATGTTATCGCGTCTTCGTAGTACGCAAACCCATGAGTATCCAAGTCAAAGTCGCTCATGTTAGGTCGAGCGTTTGCGATAGTGACTTTGTTGTCCTGCCACTCGAAATTTGTGCGATCCAAACCTGCCGCCGGGTTGATGCGAACGTACGGGCTACCTCGGGACGGGTCCCACGGCTCAAGGAATCGCATCTCGGCAATCACCTGGCTACTTCGAGCTTGATCGTTTTCCATGAATCTGGGCATGAAAATTGGGGTGTGCGAATGGAACTTATTGAATCAAAGAATAAAAATTATTAAAGATTATGAAATGCAACTTCACTTTCGGCAGTAATTTAGTCTAGCTAGATGTAGGTAGGTTAACCGGATTCGATGACCAATATCCTCCGGCCTCTTAGCCGTACCTCGTCCTCTTCAGATTATGAGATGTTCCCCCTCCATTTATGCCATTAGAAGACCTCCAAACGGGTCGGAATTCAATAGCACAAGGCCAAGCGTTGCGAAGAGGGTATATCCGTTTTACCTCCCACCCAGTCTCCGACGCCAACTGCCTCCACTGTTGTTCGGTTCGTTCTTGGCCCCCCACGGCAATCATCATATTCAGATCAGCGTATCGTGACATTCGCCCCATATGACCATCCGATAATACTGACTCCAAAACAATTAACCGACTTCGATGCCCTACCTTCACAGCTCTCCGAATATTTTCCAAGATTGTTCTTGTCTTCTCATCATCCCAATCATGAAGACACCATTTCATGACATAGATCTCGGACTCCGGAACTTCCACTAAGAAATCGCCAGCAATAAGGCTATCCTCTGGTATCTGACTCCCTACATCAGCATAAACACCCTTCGGTTCATGAAAATTTTTCTTTGCCAGTTCAATCACTTCTGCTCGATCGAGAATGCTGCCCTGCATGGTTTTGTGTTTTCTCAAGAGCATTGCGATCAAACCACCAACGCCACCTCCCACATCCAGTATTGTAGAATCGGCAACTTCTTCCCACGGATAGTCTTCCAAGATTCCCGGCGCTTGTGCTATTGCCCCGCCGCTCATGGCTTTGTGGAATTTTGGCATTAAACCTTGATCTGTGAAGTACTTGATCATACATTCATCTGTGTCGTAATTGATTTGCGCCGGATTACGTGTAGCACTTGCGCGGACTGAATCTGGGATACCGCGGGCCATATCGTAAAATTCTTTTCCATAAACTTCAACCCAATGACGCCATTGAGTCCAGTGATCGGATTGGAGTAATTTTGAGACGTGGTTATTGGAGTACAGTTCTGTGGAAGAATCGTAAGTGAAGATTCCGTTGTTGGTTAAAGTTCGTAGAATTTGGCGAAGTCGATCAGATCGCGCATTGGTAGTTTCGGCGAGAGAGGATAGACACTGAGGGCCGGCAGCAAGGACGTCTGGGATGCCGAGATCGACCGTTGCAACGAGGCACTTGGTGTCGGTATAGCCAAGGAAATGGTCTGCTAGAATCAAGTGACCAGGCTCGAGAAGCAGTCGTAACTTTGATAAAAGATTCAAGGCTTCAGATGTGAGTATCGCTAATTGTGCGTCAGGTAGCTTCGAAGCGTCGTGGAGTGCATCTTGAAGGAGTGGCTTCGCAGTTGTCTCCAGGTGTCGAGATGTAGTCTTCAAAGAACTAATCAAATCTTCAAGAATGTACTCCATTTCTTAGACTTAGAATGGTTCAGAGTTTTCTCGTGCAGACTCCCATACTTTCCATTGTTTGTTAAACGTGACGACGGTCTATGAACGCTAGCCGCTGTTGGTCGCGCTTCGGCACCCGGATATACAAACGAAAATTTCTTTGACTTTGCGCTCCCCCGACGCCGTGTCACAATTACAATAATTCCTCTGAACAGGCTCTTCGATTTTCACTAGACATCAAAAGTTCCTTCGCAGAATCCACTAGCATCCAGGTTGTTCTATCATCTTTGTACACAGTCTTGATGCCTGCAGAGTCTACCCACACATATACTAATGAAATCTCCCCTCTTATCGACCATAACGAAGATGCAGAACGTTCAATGATATCAACTTCGCACTCTGTTTCTATCATTGCAAAAACTAGCAAGAATTTTCCATCTGAACATGTACTTCCGATCCCCCTTCTCGCTGCTTTAGCTATGGCGTCAACGTCAGCAACCGCCTACTACGCATACGCAACGTTATTATGCCGGAATCCCCGACACTGCCAAGATGGGGAGACAAGCAGATATGCCGGATCTGCGGCCGTAACAACCAGCATCGCAAACCTTCTCGGAATACTTGCCTTGGGGCCTCTGCAGAAAATTTCCAGTTCGAGTAAAAGGCACGGATTGCTGTTGTGGATGGTTTGCCGGTCGATGAGCGCCGTGACGCTTCTTATTGGAGGTAAGCGAACAATAGTCCAACCTACATAATGTATACTTATTTGCCGCTAGTCACCGTCGAGAGCATAATAATCGCTCTCTCCGGCCGCATTTTCGAAGGCTTAGCGTCAGACAATTTACTGCACTTTCTCCTGAACGCAATATATACACAATGCACAGACTCAGAGAGAACCTCCTCAATGATCAATTATTCACTCGCGCTCTACATGGTTGGAATATCCATCAGTCCATACATAGCTGGACTGTTCCGCAACTTTATTGTCAGCTTTTTCATAGCCCTCGGCATCTTCGCGTTCGCGATAGCTTACATCTTGCTCCTCTTTCCAGTTGGATCTTCCAATGAGCAACAGCAAACTGAGTTGACTCGTCCACTGAGGCTATCGGATACCTTTAATCGAGACGCCAAGTGGTCCATCATGTCATCCGTGACAAAGAGTTGTTACCGCGTACTTCCTCCACTAAAGATTTTCAAGGAAAATCCACCCTACGTACTCATTGGATTCACAATATTTACCTTCAACATCGTTCAATCATACATCTTTAACGCGCTACTCGTTCATGCAACAGTACGATTCGGCTTTACTGGAAGAGAAAACGGTTTCATTCTCACAATCGCACATTCCGTTGCATCCAGCTATATTTTCCTAAGCCTTTATGTTACTCCACGTGTGCTCCACCAATTTCGATCTCGGAATGCAGTCCATGTAGCTTTAAGTTCTACGAGCAGGGATATTATCTGTACCACAGTGTCTTTGTGCAATCAAATAACCGCTTTAGTCGGTATTGGATTTTCTACGCAGGTATGGCATATTTACGCCTTGACTAGCATGATAGCTCTCAGTCTTCCGGTCCCGTCTTTCATCAAGGGTTATTTTGTTGGGCTGTTCGAGGGGTCAGAGAAGCCTGCTGCACTTGCGGCGTTGGCAATGATGGAGACACTTGGAAGTGTTCTAGGCCCTGTATTACTTGGAGGAATTCAGAGCTACTTCTTAGACTCTGCAGTTTTCTTTGCGGCTGCAATGATTTCTGGAGTATCAGTCATTTCATTTGGCTTGGGTGTGGTCACATCGACATCACATAGTCAAACGCGTTCATTTCAACAGTGAGGATAAAATCAACTACACTAAACAAACTCGAACTCTCCCCAATGTTGACCCCAAACGTGTGAAGACTCCAGCGTAACATTATGAACAGAAGAAGTCCTAATCATCGGGCCAAAAAATGTGAATGGCAGAAAGCTCTCTTCCGTTAATCTGATCCTCATCATGACATCTGCAGCTAATGGTAGACTATTATACATAATCCATGCAACCCAGACATACCCGATGAGAAATCTGAGTCGACCCAGATACTCAGCACTATAACCTAGGTTCTTGTACGTACGTTGGGCCAGGTCTTCAATGGAGATAGCAAAGGCTTGCCACACAAAGAAATAAAACACGCCGAGAGTAGCTTCTAGAAGAGTGATATTCGCAGGACGAGGTAATAGTGCAAACGACTGTGCGTGTAGAAGTCCGGAAATAATGAAAGCAGTCCAGATATGAATGTGGAATGTGGTGGCGGTGCCACGCTGTAGGCCGAGGCAGTTGGTGATGCCGTGAGAAAAGACTGTGAGCTGTCTGCGAATGCTTTGGTGCCAAACCTGTCCCCAGAACGCTCGGATGGTTGTCGCATCTCTGACGTTGCCGAATAATGGTGGCCAATCCTATAAGTTTAATGTCAGACTCGATACCTGGTAGTTGGACAAAGAATGAACTTTGACTGATCGTACCGACGGCTGGCTCAGATCCAATAGCACAGCGGCAATTGAAGCCGCTACATAATTCATGTTCATGTAGAAGTAAGGCCCACAGCCAAAGACAAGCGCGTTAACAAAGCCTCGTGGAAAGCTGTGGTGCCGAATGGTAAGGTGTTTGGAGTCGGCAAACCCAGCGCCACCCGGTCCCGTCCAGAATAGCCTCAAACTCAGTTGGAGTAGAAGGTCTGTCGTCAGAACTAATTTTACCAGTCTGACGCTCTGTTTCATCAAAAATTCTCGCTTTTGCATCTTCGGCGTCGGCGGAATGTTCTTGACTTGCAAGTTCCACCTTACTAGCCTGCAATTGAGCATCAGATTTGCCACCCATTTCATCTTTGATGGTCCAAGTGCGTGCATGCCCGTTGCTTCTCTAGCAGGACGGTCTTCGCGCCAGAAGTGGCTTTCAACAGCATCCTGCCTCGCTGTGATGCATCGCTCTAACGTCCCGAGCCAGATCGGCCAAAGCAAAGTATAAGGCTGGGCTGTGAGGACATTGTTGCTGGTTGGTCCGACCACATGAGATACTACTACCAGAAAAAAAATGGACGTAATCAGGAGATTCTGCCGGCCGGGAAAGTGTGAAAGGGACAGTAGAATGAATTGGACAAAGAGTAGCAAAAAATGGACAGTAATAGCATTCCGATTTTTCATATTGGCTTCTGTTCGCGTTTTTGATTGTAGTTCTGTGTATTAAAGTGTTTGGAGTATCAACGTGGTGGTGGATGTCGGACAATCCATATTCGGTTAGCGGCCTCCATCTCGGGGGCCGAACGCGATTGATATAAGTCTTCTGCAATATTCCCAAAAGAAAAAAGCGCGAAAATCATGGCGACAAATGGAGAAGTAAGGGTTGGAGATTTAGACTATGATGGCAAGGTCATCATTTACATCATCAAAGGTACTTAACTCGCTCTCAAACTCCTTCATTATTATCTCAGCACGTGCTCATTCTTTCCAGCCGATCAGACTAACTACATTAATTATATAAAGCCATTGATTCTCATCGAAGAGCTCAATGTGCCGTACGTAGTATCAATGGTCGATACTACACAGGAGTGGTTCTATAAAGTTCACCCAGAACGTTATGTTCCTGCACTTAAAGACTTCTGTCCAGTCACCAAAAAGGAATTTGTGGTTTTTGAAAGCACAGCATGTTTGCAATATCTTGCCGACCGATATGATGTCGATGGCGCTTGGACTGGAAGGAACGCTGCTGAGAGGGCTGCAGTGTTCACATGGACGAGTTACCAAACCTCAGGACTGGGGTGAGATATTTTAGAATTTCTGCTCAGGTTTCGATACAGACTGACGTGTTGGACGGCAGTCCAACCGCAAAGTACTGGCTGTACTTTCTGAAGGGTTACCCGAATCGTCAGAATCCTGAACCATTGCCTAAGACAGTGGCTAAGTATGTTTAGCTTCTAATTTTGTTTATGTGAACTTGAGGAATTAATGATTTGCAGACTTCACGCTAATGTCGTCACTCAGTGGGACATTCTGGAGAAATGTCTTTCGCCTGGGAGTCATAATTACATTGCACTTCCAGATCGACCAACAATAGCTGATATATCATACTTTCCATTCGCAATGCCATGGATGTTCAAATTCCTGAGCGTGGATATCGAAAAGTATCCAAACATTAAGGCATGGGGTGAAAGAATGGTCTCGCGACCAGCGGTGAAGCTCATTCTCGAGCGTGGACCAACATACGGCCATGATACAGAGTAGAGACATAACTACGTTAGGAGATACCATAGCTGTTTCTTAAAATTTTCATAACTCATGCAAAATATAGCACTGCAGCACTATTGGACTGCTGTCGACACATACGGCCCGAACTAGAGTTCGGATTTTTGACCCACAACAAGCACTGAAAAGCTGCGTTGTCAATTGTAGCGTCGCTTGATCAACGCATTTTATTGTGAACGACCAAAATATTTAAATTGCTTCAACCAACATTTCCTATCATATCATTTTTTGAAGCAATTGTGTTTATCGTTTTCGTTAACAAATGGGCACGTAGACGCCTCCCAAAACCTGGGATTATCGGGGTTGGGAATTATAGTCCACTGAAATTCTAAAGAGTATCTACTTTACAAAAGTCCCATCCTTTCCGTAGATCGCTTCCGAAAATATATACTAACGTCACTAGTAGAACAATGGTGTGGAACTCCCCTTTCTAGCCGCAAATCCAGATACGAGAGCGTTAACGAGAGGAGGTCCAAGGGGTGAGTAATAGCAACAAGCCAGAAGGATGGCAAGAGTAATTGCTAATTCCTTCTAATTCATTAGAGTCTTTTATTCCAGACACAGGGTGACCAAAATTACTGGTTACTTACACCGTTTCTCAATGAGCACCAGCTGGGCGAGTCGTTAGCGGAATTTTTTTCCCAGGCGAAACCAGTTTCATTATTGACACGAACACCCGTAATACGAAGTGACTCTTCAGAATAACGACGGTCAATATTTCCCAAGCAGAGCTCATCGGAAACGTGATATCATTACTAGAGGTACAGCTCCGGTCCGAGACAGTGCTTGGGGAAGCATCTCGCAGATTTGGTAATAAGGGCGTTGTTGGCGCGCTTATCAGTTAGTCCGATGGAAATTGCTAGCTGAGACAAAAGACCAGAGGCATGGATTACGCAACTGAATACTGGTTTTCAATATCAAAAACTGCGCTCCTTCCGAAGATGCAAACAGAAGTAATTAATTGTTAGTTTTGGGCTGTTGAGCTATTAATGTGAACGTACAAAAGGTCAACCTTTCTTGCTGCTGTGGCATGAAGGCTTATATAGTTGTTGGCGAATAATCAATATGCCAGCGAGTCCGACATCTTCGAAGGTTTTTACTCCATGATCCTCAATTCAAGTCCCAAAGGGCTCAGGAACGGCTTTGTGTTGCCCAAGTGTCCCAAATGAGGGGTCAACTGAGATGGTGTGTTCACACAACGGACCTCCGGCAGGCTTGGGCTCACCCCCTGTAAGCTAGTTACCGTTCGCCGGATAATTGATCTCATATGCACCCACTTTAGCAGAGATCGTATTGAGCGTTGCTACTGTACTTCGTGTGCTGTGCAACCGTAAGACGGAGATGTCTTCGCAAGCTATAGGTTCGATCTCAACAGCTTGCATGTCGCGTATAGGAAGTCGTTATGAAGCTTCACTATCTGCACTCCAAACAATATTCTCGAGCTTGGAAAGACCGGTAATTCTCGGAAAACGACGACTTCTGATTTCTTTCACGTTCGAGTCACCGGAGTCCTGCTTCCCACACCTTCGCAGGGTGGGCAGAACGATCGATTGACTCCATGTGGAGGCCAAAATAACTGGCTAGATTTTCATCCGCTTCGCCGTATCCGCCAAATGCCGTCATCCAGTGTTTGCAGACGCCACCAGATCAAATACAATCCCAGTCTTGCTCAACATGCTTCTCTCTTCTTCAAGGTATATCTAGCTACTCCAAAGGCTCGGAAGTCGGTGCCAATGCTAAGGGAAGATAGTACTGGAGCCAGCACTGCAGCAGGACGAACACGAACGATAAAGCTCCGAGCAGCGTGCAATCAGTGCAATTTGGCAAAAGTAAGTGGACTTTCTTTGGGAAGGCTAGCAGATGTTATATACGACTATTGTGTTAACTTACTTCTTTCACTGTCAGGTCAAATGTAGCGGCGAGAGGACTGGATGCGAACGCTGTCTCACTTGCGACCTACAATGCGTATACATGGAGTCGCGCGTAGGAAAGGTTCCGGGAGTGCGGGCAAGGAAGAAGAGTATACATCAACAAATGGGCATTCCACGATCCGAAAATGGGGGAAGACATTTTGTGGTAGCAAATGCGGCGCGATCCGGATCCAGTGGCGATTCTTCCGGCTCTACACTGATGGATGAGGTGGACGATTCCAACGATAATGATTCAATTATGCAATGGGCCACAGGATCTAACGGTCGGGGATCCGACTTGGGCAACACCTATAGGCCTACAGATAACCACATGGTAGACTCCTCTGGGCTGACACCAGTGCAATCAGAAATCTCGGAGCTCGTTATGCCTGGAATGGACTTCGATATCGACGATCTCTTACGGTATCCTGATCAGAGTCAGTATGAAAAGTCACCAGCAGCGACACCAGTACCAGAAGAGCAAGATGGACGAAGGAGAGCTGAGATTGACAGCCAGTGCGTTCTAGTATGTTGCCAGATCGCGAGCGAACTGGAGAGCTATATGGTAGCTAACATCAAATCTCTGCGCATCATCCTCGGAATCGTGAGGAAAGGAGTCGAGAGACTCAACGACGCCGTCAACTTACAACAAGGCTCTCGGAATTTCCGGACAATGGCCTTGTTTGGTGTTATTCTATACCAGCTTATCGAATTACTCGAGAGCGGCTGTGCATGTTTCCTCGACACCAATGGCAATCGCAAGGACAGCTTTACGGTTCAGATCCAAGGCATGTTGCCGGGCCTATCTCTAGGCGGCCTAGCAACTCCCGAAGAGCAATCGTCTTGGCGATCTCACATTGTGCTCAAGGAGATCCAGCAAACTTCCGAAATACTCCAGAGGATTAAGAAGTTGATGGCTGTAGGCGAGAATAGTACAGAGAGCGGACCAAGTAGTCCGGAAGAGCGGGAGCGATGTTTCCTTGACTTGGAATCTCGATTGAAGGCTCTATCAGACAAAGTCGCCTCGCGGAAGTAGCCTTCTTTGTTTTTGAATACGAAAGCTGAACTTTCGCATCTACGGATGTGGGGTTTGCTTGTCAGGGTTCAGTACATACAGCCAGGGATCCCTGTAAAGTCAATCAATTCTAACCCCACTACTTTAATCTATGACTGCCCCATCAACCAGCCTTCCAATTACTATGGTCGTTTTGTAAGCTCTGTTATGGCGTGCTACTTGCAACTCGGTGAATCCTATCAGGCATAACAGAAGAGTACAAGGTCAGTCGAACTTTTTGAACTCCTTAAAAATTTTGATAGATGGAAAGAAAATAAGCACCAATGGTCTCGTTGAAAAAAAAAACATTAACTTTGTATTAGGCTGTCGCCTGCTTTATATTGGATTTTCCCAGTCCCCTGGTTCAATGTCTTCCTGGGAGACAGAAACAAGGCAACGGCAGACGTCTGGGCACGCGAATCTAGACCGTCGCCCTGCCATTGCGCAATTATCATGGGATGACATTTCGCGACTGGAGTAAATTGGTAGATCAGAAACTCGATAACTATAAACTGCGGGGGCTTCTTATCACAACCCGAGAGCTAAGACATTCTAGGTTGATAAATTTTTGGCACAATCTTGGCAACGGACAAAATTTGACCTATTTTTACACTTCACTGGTGACTGGATGGATCATCTCTGGCCCATCCTGTGTAACAAGAGGCTTCCTTGCCCAAACGAAGTATACGCGATTCACCCCTCCCGCTTGGTGTAACTCCTTTTCAACCCAAGGTCTCAAGTTTTCTAATCTCTCGTGCGTAAACGAACCCGACGGAAGTTCTGCATTTTGATGAGTACTAGTACCGGAGTAGCTTCCGAAAATAGTGAAGGTTTGCAAACTCACGTGTAGCGGCACCAACAATACCTTCAGTTCCCATCACGAATGCCTTTGCACTCTTCCACTTCATCTCAGCATCTTCATTTAGCGATCCAAGCGGAACATCAAAAATGCGTTCCTCCACCGACCCTAAGCCCAAGTCCATCAGCCTGCCTTTCAATTGTTTTGCGACATCGTGGGGAACACCCATGCTACCAAATACGTCCTTCACAAGCTCGAATAACTCTTCCATTGCCGGACCTGTATATACCGAGTGATCGGCTTCAACTAGCTGAATCCAACCACCCGGCTTCAGAAGGCTGACTAGTCCCCGCAACGCATCATCTATTCCGGAATTTCCGGCAGCGGGTAGTGCGAACCGCTGGTGCACTAAATCAAAACTACAATTCCAATTTTCAGGCCATGGCTTTGTGATGGACTGTACATGGAGTGTAAGATTTTGAGGCCAGGACGATAACGGTGGAAAATAGGATTGCACGATATCAGTGCCAACATATACATTCGAGGATCCGAGATAGGAGTAGAGATCGCGAAGCCAGAGACCTTTTGAATAATCAGCAATGAGCAGTTACTCCACTAGATTCTATCTGTGGGGCAATATGGGACCTCACCGTCTGCAGTCGCAGAATCTAAGATTTTGAGAGAGCCTTTAGTGAGATCTATTGGTGCCAGGACAAGTCTTCCAATGTGAGACTTGAGAACCTGATGTTGGAATGTAAGGCGTTGAATTTCGGCCGAGTTCTGTTGCATAAAGTAGTGCTCTTCGGCTTCAAATGAAATCTCATCTTCATTACCGTCTGAGCCTGTGATTTTAGACATCGTGATGTAAGAGGAGTTCCTGAGTATATTTGGAGAAAATTTGACATCATCACTAACCTAATCAAATTTTTTGTGCTGACTTCTATCGGCATCCGGTTGGTGACCGGATTTTCGGATTTCAATAGAGGCCGCGAACAGTTCGCCAAAGGAGACGTTTACAGAAAATTGGTTGAGAGTACGAAAGAACAGAAATTTTCCTAATAATACGCTTTGAGGACACCAATTATAATACATTAAAATATTGTACAGGAAAACCAGTTGGGGTGAACGGCAAGAGCTGTACCATACCAATCAACCAAGTTCGAGAGAAAAAAACAAGCAACCGCAAGATTACAAACCAATCCTGCCCCAGAGCATATCTAAACAGCTTAATTGACATTATTCTGGCCAGACACTTTCCACGACGGCCTTCGCTCCACAGTGATACCTTCTCAACCCAACCACTATTGTCTCTCAAATATGCTCTCTGGGGGAGAGCCCGGTGGGGCTCGGCTGCAACTCAATACTGTGCACGGTCATGCTCCCTTTTGCACTTGAATTCCCCTCCTTCAACTTCTCAATGTCAGAATATTCGCTACGTTTGTGAGAGTCCTTGCTCTTCTTAGTGAAGCTAGCTGTCGAGCCGAAGCGAGATGCGAAAGACCAAGTCCGGATCGAAAGGAAAGCTTGCATCTTCTCGGTCTTGAGTAACGCCGGGATACAAAGGAGACAGGAGCAAATTAATCCAATATTGAGCTCGAAGATGCTGCAGATAATCACATCGACGTATACCCAGGAAGTATCTATGGTGTGCACAGATTGGAAACGGTAGTAGAGTGTCAAGGCCGAGAGAATGGTCGCTCTGTAGAGAAGTTAGAACATATAGTCAAGATAGAAATTAATTCAGAGGGGTTAACTCACAGTAATCCAAGAGCGAAGATGAATCCAATACGGATACGCTTCGCCAGCGTGGTTTTCAGTTGCGCAATTAATGGAAGCGGAATTAGAAGGAGGTACAGATCCGATCCGATATTGAATCCAGCTTGAACAATACTCAAGACATGCGCCTTTCCCTGGCATGATGGCTTTGACGCGGAGACCATAGGGTCACCACCCGGTGCCGGTGCGCACCAAATTACGGTGAGAATAAAGGTAGCACCGTAGAACAAGGCGTTGACAGTAATACCTAACCCTGTGAGGTATTTGGCCACCTTGTTCGATTTGAAGATGCGGAACACCAGGAGGAAGATCGAAAGTTTGGTGAAGAAGATGACGACTGGATAGAGCGACTGGCTAGCAATGAGGCGTTGAAAATATGGTTTTTTCATCACGTCACCCATGCGCACTTCCCAGATGTGGATACCGACACCGCCGCCCGCGAGCGCTTTTAAGTGGTTAGAACAGCAACGAAAAGCAGGAATCCGAAGGGTTAAACTTACCGAGAATATTAATGACAGTGTATCCAACATTAAGTATTCCAGCGAAAACACAAGCCCCTAGGTTCATGTCAGATCTATGTTGTTGGGGCTATCTTAGAAACTCACAGTCTTCTAATCCAATCGATTTGGTCACAGATCCCTTGATGTAGAGCCGAAGTGTTAGGAAGAACACCATGACGCCTAGAATGGCCGCGCAGAGTCCAATGGCCAGGTCGACCCTGGAATCTGGATGCTCAAAGTTCGGCACAACGCCCGGTGGTGGTGGAGCCATCGGCATAGCCATCATCTGGAGGATTTGCTCGGGAGTAGGTGGACCCGTACTCGGTGGCGCATTTGAGTCACCAGGGCTGCCTAAACCTGATACGGGAGCCATTTGGATGGAAAGAGGACTCGAGAGCGTCACCGGGGCTTGTCAGGAAAGGATAGACTTGAGAAGCTTTGAAGTTCGAATGGCTAACCACAGTACACGATCGACACGGGTTGGTCCATGGGACTAAATATGTGTCCGATGATCAGGGGAACAACGTGGGCGAACGGACCCTCGCAGGGGCTGGCAAGAGTGGGCTTCGAAGGGTGAGCCGGTCTCAACGTCAGCATCCTGCCAATATCTCATATTGAATGTCTGGTTCATCCACTACATGATGCATGTCAGCTCGTGGCATCCGTTTGATTAGATTCGGCTTGCCTCGTGGGCTTTCGTCTGCCGAACAAACATCTGCGGGCTGTTGTCCAATCGTAGCCGCGATGAAACAAACAGCCACTTGGTGAAAGAAGAGCGGATAATGGCCGAAAATATGGCTTACCTGCAAGAAACTCTTAGGTATTCGTATTCAACGTATGGGGTGTAGAACCATTGGATGTTGGCGAGCCAGTGCTGGTAACCGAAGGGTGACCGAGAGGGTGCCGGGGTGGGCACTTCATTTATTTTCACAGCTGGAAAGCAACTCCCGTGAAGAGAACTTCTCAGACTTGTCCAACCAGCATCCCCTTGCGTCTATATTTGGTCATTTGATGACATGGCACCCGTGGGTCGCCTCCTCCTCAATCTATCGCAATATACCTGGCGCTTGTATCACCGGTGAACAACGGAAACTATGGTATCGTTCAGATCCTAGCAGCCACATGGCAATTTCTTGGCCAGCTGAAGAACTAAACATAACCTTATTCTCATAGCGAACCATCAGAGGTCTCAGTCTCTCTGGTGCTCTGGTACCCAGCTACACGTTGGAATATGACGCTAGCAATTGTCATCTCAACTTGCATCGCTCTGGTACTCCAACGTCCCCTGATCAATCCTTTTAATTCTGACAGAATTAGTACCTTGTGCATGGAGTAGGAGTTGCAATTTACAACGTGACGTTCCACCCTTTGGCTAAGTTTCCTGGCCCCAAGCTTCTGGGGGCTTTCAAGTTTCCCTTTCTCTGGAGTTTGTTCAAAGGGTCCTCGGTCAGGGAGACGAAGGTACTCCATGACAAGTATGGCATCATTGTTCGGATTGCGCCCGACCACTTGTCGTTCAACTCTGCTCAAGCATGGAAAGACATCTATGGGACGAGGCCAGGCAAAAAACAGCTACAGAAGGACGAAGAGTGGTTTGTGGATCACAAAGAGCCTGTGAACATTATCAGTGGGTCCTCTCACGCAAGGATTCAATTCGATCAATAGCTCATAAGCATAGAGTCGAACGATGCCGACCACGCACGTATCCGAAAGCTGGTGTCGCATGCCTTCTCCGATGTAGCTCTTCGAGAGCAAGAGCCGCTTTTGACAACGCATACTATGCGTTTTGTCCAGAAGCTGCAGGGCCTCATTGATAGCCCGGAGAAAGGCAAGGTCAACATGATGAACTACTTCAACTTTCTTATCTTCGATGTCATCGGAGATCTATGCCTTGGGGAATCATTCGGTTCAATTGATTCCGGCCAGTACGACACTTGGGTCATTCAAATATTTGAAGGTCTCAAATTTTGGCGGATCCTGAGGTTCGGCAATGCGTATCCGTTAGTAGGATACATTTTCAAGATCCTTCTGGCCACCATTCCCAGTTTTGAAGCGAAACGGGATACATTCTTCAAGCTGCCTAAGGCTAAAGTTGAAAAGAGAATGGGAATAAAGACAGACCGCAAAGATTTTATGAGCTATGTCAGTCTCCATTCAAACATGCTCAGCAGACAGAAGGATTCGCTGACTTGATTATAGATTCTTCGGCACAATGACGAAAGGGGAATGCGCCACTCAGAAATCGTCGACACAGCCTCTATCCTTATCGTAGGTGGCTCTGAAACAACTGCAACCCTTCTCTGCGGTCTAACATACTACCTCCTAACCACATCCCACGTCATGGCCCGACTCCAACAAGAAATTCGCTCAACCTTCTCTACAGAAACCGATATCAATCTTCTTGCTATTATGAAGCTGCCTTATCTGGATGCTGTTGTCGAAGAAGCATTGCGAATATATCCCCCTGCTTCCTCTATATTCCCTCGACGAACCCCGCCAGAGGGCGATGTTATTGATGGCTGCTTCATCCCTGGAAATGTAAGGCCACAATGGGAATGCAGAAAGAAGAACGATGCTGATGTGCTAGACCTCGATCGGTGTACATCATTTTGCTACATACCGTAGTGCCATGAATTTCACAAACCCTGACGTGTTTGCACCAGAGCGATGGCTGCCAGAAGGGGCAGAACGATACAAAGGGGATATAAAAGCCGCCTTTCAGCCCTTCCAGCTTGGTCCTCGAGGTTGCATTGGGAAGAAGTTCGTATACCCTTCCAAATCCCGGGATGATACTTATGTGTCCAGCTTGGCTTATTTCGAGATCAAGTCCACAATAGCACGCCTCATTTGGAACTTTGACATGGAATTGTGTGAGGAAAGCAAGGATTGGACGAAACAAAACGTATTCCTGGTGTGGGAAAAAGGACCGCTGTGGGTGAAACTGAAGCACCGGAGTGACTAAGAGTTCTATAGCCGACGTCTACCGCAAATTGGTGCATACTCAGGCACTATTATTGTCCGAAAGGTATGTCCATACGCCGGAGCATGTCTCTCTCAGCAGGCAAGAACCTCCTGGTACCAATATGTCATGTAGTTTTATCACGGTATATCACGTGAATATCACGTGCACCATATGATCTTGGATATCACGTGTACTGTACGCTTAGTCACATGTCCCGATTAGTCATGGCTAGATATATATGCTCGTCGATTTCCATAGCTTCTAAATCAACTCAGTCCCTGATTTATCTCGTCCATATTACGTGACCGCGCACTCCGATAAGTTTGTTTAATTCTAGTTTGGAAGAGTCGCTTATAGGGTTAGCTAACGGTTGTAACGGTTTCGGCTTATCAGCTGCTCTGACCTGATCTGTCCTAGAACAACGCAGTCGCCATATGATCATTGTCCCCCATCAGAAAATCCTTACAACAGTCCTATTGAATACATGACCCATCTTCCTTGCCGCGAAGTATGCTTCTGGAGCAATGTTGAGCACTAGTTCACGCATATAAGCAAGCGCCTCCCAACGGCATGTAAGATGGATCAATTGTCGTAGAAAAAATTAGCACGTCAAGGCAATCTCCCAGGGACTAAAGAAAGCTATTGGATCCACCGGATGCCAATGTAAGAAAGAACCCAGAGGAACCGGACCGTTCAGGTCATCTTTTTCCAGACACCGTAAGGCAAGAATCGCTCCAGCTCCTCCAAGCACACCGCAGCGGCAATGTATTTCCAACTTTTTAAGTATCCTACCTTTCGAACATGAAGTCCTTCTTCCTCGATGCCTATTGCAAGACAAGCGATAGCTCTAGGCAAGGCTTCACTAGTGTCTCCATCATCATCCGTCCTAATGTTGTCGACCGTGTGGGTGACATGTCTGTTAAACTCTTCGCGCATCGCAAGCATATATTCCCGGCTCTTCTTGCTCTGGAATCCGTTGGATCCGACAATCTGGCCGCTGATCACCTCGACTTCACTCACAGGCTGTTGAAGATTTGGGGACGCGCTGTACATGCTTTCGGCCATGTTATACTCATATCTATTTTCGTTAGCATGGGTAAATAAAATTTCGAAAAAATGTGGGGAGAGTTACGTTTCGCGAAGATCACGGGCAAGAGGTCGATACTGCTGCCATTGCACGAGAAGCGCTTCTTTCTTAACGTATGACAGCAATTTCCGCATCATATCTCCACGACCAGTGGTATTCGAACGCTGTCGGCTGAGCATTTCGATTTCCTTCAAGAATTTTCGCTCGTCGATGTCCCTGAACAAAACTCCGAGTGTCTTGTGACTCTCGTAGTAGCGTGGTTTCCTCGTTTCTTCATCAAGCGCAGCGACAACATCTTCCTCTTCATTCTCATATACTTGTTCTGCGACCACAGCTCTATTGTTCTCAATATGTATGCGTGGACCGGTAGCCATGAAGTCTGGCTTCGTGTGGTCATATTTGGGGATTTCTGCAACGTTGACGGGTATTCCAGTCTTCGAGTAATCTACAGCGGTAGAAGCTAGCTGGGCTAGCTTGATGCAATCTGGATGAAGTACACCCTCTGAGTAACGATCGGCGAATTGAAGATGCATATTGGAAATTTGTCCCAATCGATCAGTTTTCATGAATGTGAGCTATAAAACGTTAGCATTGATCTTCAACAATTGAAAACGTGCCGAGGAACTAGTTATATCTTGAGGGACCCAAAGTAAACTTGATAAGAAGGCACGGCAGTTAAGCTCGGCATACATGGGCTGTTTCATTTTTCTCATGAATGTGCTTCCTAGCTGAAGAAAGGGCGATTATTCTGCAATCTATACTGGCTCCTTCCAACACTTACCAAGAAATCGCTCATGTCTTCTACAGTCACTGTTCGGCCTATATCGACTGGCGTAACCCGTGGGTAATCAGCGGGTTCGTGTGAAGTCTCCAGGACTAATTCAGGATCCCAAATAACATTATAAAGATCTCCGTCAAGATCTCCCCCGGAAAGGCAGCTCGGGAGATCGCGGACGCCATATTGCGAGAATACAATACAGTTATTCAGCGCTTTGAGAGGCGAATTCTGTGGGACGTCTATGGCCTCAACGAGTTGAATATCGCCTGGATGAAGGGCTGGGGCTCGAGTAATGATGACTTTGTCAGCTTTGAGCACAACTTTCCTAGTACTTCCGGGCGCTTGTTCGAAAGTACAGTATATCTCCCCCTCCTGCAGGTATCCAGTCTCATCCATGATACCATGAAGAGTGACGCCTTCATCGAGTAAGATTCGGGATCGGTATTTGAGCTGTCGGAGCAAGGACAGTGTAGTGACTTGTATGACGCCCCAGAGGAACTCGTCTTCCTGGATCTCAACTCCTATGTGGCCCAAGATGCTGATCAGTGCCGGCAGATGAGCTGCACTTCCGACGCGATGAAAGTCTAAAAGCTGTGATGCGTTGATTGATGAGTTCGTCATCATCCTCAGCTCCTTGACACGTTCCCTCTGCAGTCGCAAGAAGACCTCCGTTGGAATCCCCAGATCTTCTAGGATTTTGATATATTGCCTATTTAGAAAGCATGGCAGCTTTCTGAAGTTCGCGCCGCACATCTCGACATCCCAGCTCTGAGACCCTTCAAACTTTTGCATGGAGTTGCGGATGTAGATGGCTTCGCCTCGCAATCGATTGTCCAAGGACACGAGGCCTTTCACACCTGTTGAGGTTAGCTAGTGATTCTTACAGATACAAAAGAGGCCCAAGGACCTTGAAAGCGAATCTGAAGTACTGTTGGCTGAAGGTTTCGTGACGCCGTCCAGTTTGCCCAGATCTTTTTGAGCAGCCCTGGAGAAATTGTACCACAACCGTCACTGAACACGCGACCGTTCCGCTCAACGTCAGGCATGATGAACCTGTTCTCCGGTTCTATCTTGACTGAACCGCTGGTGTCTGAGAAAGCCTGTCCAATCCTAGCGGCACATTTGGCGGGAGACCTAATGGCTGAAAAGTTTCCAAGACGAGCAATTATAACGGGGGCTAAAATGATGGCCCCGTCTTGTACAAACGGGGCACAGAACCAGCAGGTCTGAGATCTTAACGAACTAATCGTAAATATGCGGTCAGTAGGTTATTCAACAAGAGGGCACAGGTAGTAGAACATGGTAGTTCGGAAAGAAACCTCGCTTACCTATGCGAGAATCCTAAGAACTTATAAGACCTTCCAGCAATACGAATCGAGTTGCGAAGTACTTCTTGGTACCTTGCACTATAAATGCGTTCGTTGGAGGTCCGAGAGTCAAAATGCAAAGTTGCACCGTCCTCATCGGCAAATTGAACTCTAATGAAGTAATCAGAATGGGTTTCGTACTGCCGAATGACACGGTTCGATACCTGTATGTTTATCAGCAACCGCTTGAGTGCTAGTTGTAGGGCACGTACTTCGAGGTCAGGGCCGTCAAGGTAAAGGCCTGTTGGTGTAACCATGACCCTGTGGACTAACACCATGTGCTTGTGCTTGCTTTCGATGTCCAGAAGCGAGGATTCCATCTTGAAATTTTCAATCCTCTCTTTCAGACTTGCGAGCAGCTGCTTGGGATGAAATTTCCTCCCATCAACGCCAGGCCCAGGGAACTCTAGCAGGGTTGAGAACCGTCGAATTCCTTCAGCGACTACAGCTGAGCTGTGAGTGTTGCAGATTGCACCTATGTCGGGGAGCAGCTGGGCCACCAACATAGGTGGTAAGTATCCATTAGTCGCTAGTCTATGGATTTGAAACTTTACCCTGAAAGCAATCGGTTGATTTTGGAGCGTAGTTTGAAGTTGATTGAGCTGTTTTGCGTAAGGCAGCATGGACGTCTCAAAAGGCGTAAACATGGAAACATGGGAGAGAGTCTTCCGGTTGGCTCTGAGTACGTTTGACACTGACGCCATCTGTTGGGTCGAATCTAGCCTCACTCGGTAGACGAAGCAGCTACCGGCCACTTGGGCATGGTTGTTATTTAGGCTCTCCAGCCGGGTTTTTGGAAGCTGGCGTTGCTGGGATGGGCGTCCAAACGCAAGGCTCGCAAACTGGTCGGAGATGTCTGGTAATTGAAACAGCTTCGGCGAGTAGTGGAGCGCAAAGGTAACGCTAGGTTCCGACTGGTGTCCCAGGACCACGCTTTCGATGGTGTGGTACGCAATGTCGATTCTTTGCTCACTAGCCAAGGCGTTAAATGATTGAAGAATCAACGCAACCGAATCATGGCCGAACAATAATTTACCAGGTCGGTCATCGTTGTACTGCGGCGAGAAGACTAGCTGCGACCCACTGAAGGTCCAGTAGCCACAATAAGTGTTCACAGTGTTGAAGGTGCGTTGGGCGGGTTGATGCGCGCCAGGCTGAACATGCTGTAGCCTTTCGAGGCGATGTTGTTCATCCAAATGGAGGGCACGGATGTCCACGTCCTTGGGTGCGTTCTTGCTCGGGGTGAAGATGAGCAGTTTTCGGCGGAAAAACAAGGGCAAGGCGGGTAACTGCCCCGGGGTAGGATCCACAAGAAAGCCGTGCCGGATAAGGAAGTTGGTGGCCTTTGCGGCGTCACCAATGGTTAGAATGGCACACGGCTTACCCTGCTAGCGATCAGTCTCGATACGAATAGAGAATAATTTGTGACATCTGACCTTGATCTTCTGGAAATAGTAGATGAAGATGTCCAGTTGGTGCAAATATGGCTGGATGTACTGACTGACCTCCTTCTCCCTGCTCGACACAGGGAAGCCGCGGAGGAAGAGGTCCATGGTCGAATTGAAGGCAGGTTGTCATGGAACTTGGCTGCAATACTTTTCAAAGGTGAAGGTGGTTGGGAAGAGAAGGAGTTGAGGTCACGATAATGGAGAGGGGCTGCAAGTGAAGGTGAGGCGCAGCGGGCGCGAAAAGCGGAGGTGAGCCACCAACCCAGGGTCCGCAGGCAGCGCGACAGCAAAAGCCATGGCACCGCGTGAGCACCGGCTGCACATCTCGGAGATGCCGTGGTATATGCTATGGGCAGTACTGGCATCTCCAGCGGCCTCTTCATCACAAGTTGAGGAACAAAGCGTCGTGTAGATGTCTTGGACTACGTCGTAGGTGGCTTGGCGTCGAGCAGCTCTGGGCCTCTGGCTCCAAATACTCGTGGGTGGGATAGCACGTGATCACACCTCGATCGTCCAACCTCCACTACCTTATGAAGCGCGTAAACCGAACTTCTGCCGGTCTTAAGGCCTCTATCACTATGCCCATCGTCTTCACGCATATTTCGGAACCTACATCAATCCCACACCCATTTTCACCTTGCAAGACTTGTACTACGAACATGGCACACAATTTCAGCCTCGTCGTTAAAGTCTTCTTCGGACTCCTGCCACTTGGAACAACGTACAAAGACTTGAGCGCCTGGTGTCATATAAAATCAAGTCCCTACCAGCTCACCGAATCCTCTCTCCAATTCCTCTTAATGCCACCATTCTACGTTGGGGCTGACCTTCTGCAGTGAGATAGCCCTCTTATTTCTACGTATATTTTGTAGAAGGTTAAAATGCCCTATTTCTGCTAATTGAACATGGATTTGTCCTTGCGCTGCTCCACTATGTACAGATAAGTGATAAGGAGTAAAGGTCACCACATCATCCTTGCAAGGGGTCGTCGAATGAGCAAAAGATAATTCTCTTGAAATAGCAACTCATGTTTTCCTGAGACACCGCTTTCCCCTGACGTTTAAGGAATAAACCGAGCTCATACAGCGAGTTATTAGTTGCTGGCGTGTAGATAAGGTTGCACAGGCATAAGAGGGCGTGAATGCATCCAGATAGTATGTTTATGGACCTTTTGTGGCTGGCCTTCACCCATGCATCTCGCATGTTAATGGTCCTCCAGATACCTGGTGTTGCACGACATGGACGAGCGGGGATGAATCGCGACCGATGTGTTGATAGGGTCATTACGCCTTCAGGCTGACATCCCCATGCATCTCGCGTCCTGCTGCCCATTTCGGAATTTGGAGTCAGCTACAGGAAATTCCTCATTCAGCCTACTGAGGGCATGGCTTCATAGAATCCTCCCGCCATCGTCATCGAACCAAAGGACTTGCAAGACGAAACTAGATACCTCGAGACATTAGACGATGAATATGAAATTGAAAAACCCACTACTAGCGCCTTTGCGCCTGCTCTTCGCTCTTATCGCAATTGCGTCTGTTGGTCGAGCTACACCTATTCCGCGAGCCACAATTGATCCAAGCGCAGATGCCTGGGCCGAAGCCCTATCTGGAGTGGGACCTCTTATTCTTCTTGTTGGTGAACGAAACACCAAACAGCTCTTGCGAGACATGCGAGGGGCTCATAGCATTCTCAGCCTTGCCTTCGCGCCAATCGGACTACTCAGCGTTCTGACTAGCATGATACGAATATGCGGAGCCCATTCCTTGAGGTCATTCCTAGGATACCAACACGAGGCGAGGACTGCGGCAGCAATGGAGGTCACTCGGGTCAACTGTGGAAGTGTACATGCGGAACTGGTGGGTGGCTCTATCGTTCGGTCGACCGTGCCCAATCCACCCAGTCAGGCTCTCGCTGTTGTGCTTCTCAGTGGTGGCTCGGAAATGACTGTTGTTGAATGTGTCGAGCAGATACGGAACTATGAAGCTTTAGAGACTAAGCTTCGACGAAAGGATTGTCCCCCAGGAGCTGTAGAAATGAGGTGGTGCTTCAGAATCACCTCAGTCGTCTCCGATGACGATTCCGCGGGCGCCATGGTGTCTATCATCTCCCATGTTCTCAACGTCTCGGATGATTGCTGGCAACTTCCTCGTACCTCAAAGCTAATTGTTCAACCCAAATCCTTGTCTCGTCCAAAATACTCTCGCAGTAGTTCATCTGGCTGGTCATTATACTCTACATTGACCGGGTCGACTTTATTTTCACGACGTACGACATCTTCAAAACAATCGGATGAGAATCCTCCTTTTGTGTTACCACGACCATTGAGAATTACCTTTCTCTGCACTTTCAGTGCTCTCTCTGAGTTTAGTGCGGGACCTACAACCCCTAGGCTTTCGTCGTTGTTCATTGCAATCGGTTCACTGATCGCCATGTTAGCAGTGCAAATACTTTCTTTTTGGAACAAAGGCTGGACATCTGCCGCGCCTATTATGGTCATTGCAGGCTACGTTGGGCTATTCTCTGGAGTCAGCGCTTCCGTGTGGCTGATATACAACTCTCAGGATTCAGAGCCCCTTCCCATGCAAAGGCACCGACACGGGGTCGAATGGAAATACGGTGTTATCGATGCCATTAAAAAGCCTGACAGCATGGATACATCCGGGACTCCGTTTCAACGGAACAGATCAATGGTCTTAAACTTGGAGGCAGCTTGGCTTAAGCATCCTACCAGAAAACGTCTTCTGCTTTCATGGCTCACAACGATATTTTTAACCCTAGCTTTTGTGATCCATTACCTTGGTCTTCGGTCCTCAAAGTGGTGGCTTGCGGTGGCCGAGTTGTTCATATGTTTGATCGCCGCCTTTTTGAGGGCAATAATCAAAACGGAGCCTTCGCGAGACAAGTTTAAGAAAGATGACCAAGTCTTTGTTGACAAGCGCTGCTACTCGACAGGCATACTGAACCCAACTCGGCCGACGCGCATTGAGAAAGAAAAGAGAACAGGCGACCTCGTAGACCTCCGGATGTATTCACTTCAAAGAACTGAATGTACTCCCGCTAAAAGCGAACTTATTGCATGGAGCGCTGCCAAGCTTCTCCTTGAAAGGCCCCGCATTGCAGATGAGGTTTTGAAACTGACGGACATGAGCGTAACAATATGTAAGAGAGACGCTAAAACTGAGCGTAGTGTCGTCGTGGCTTATGCTGGAGGCGTTTTAACGGAAGAGGGCCTTGCCTTCCCGAATGCGCAAATGTGTCTTGCATTCTCAACAGCAGTACCTGATCTTGCGGCACCAACACCTTTGCTCGTACGAGGCATTATGCGCCAACCAGAATGGAGTATCGAGCAGCCTTTTCTGGCGAAGAAGAATCTGCCATGGCTCGGCGGCATGTATATCACGACCTTGGACTCGCTGTTATCATGGTGGATTCTATCCGAGGATAGGAACGACATGAACGACCAACATAGCAACCTCCATGGGTCCATGTTGATGATCAGTATGGCCTTCTTTGTTGCTATATTGAAGGGTTATGGAGATGATGTAGGACTTGTGGATGAGATCGAACAATTACACGAGGGTGGTAGCAAGGACGAAAGGAACATTGCGGCAAGCCTGGTCAGTTTCTTGGGCGAACAATTGAAGTAGGGGCTGAGAACTTGGGGTCGAAGTTAAGGGAATATTTTTGATAATGGGTTGTACTATCTCACGTCCTTTCATCATTTCAAGCCGTCTCATCTCCACTCTCGCGATTGGATTCACTACAGGCTAGCGCTGTTGTCATCACAGTGCTAGTCACTCATTCATGGCGAGGGCTGCGTAGTTTCTAAACTGGAGTAATCACTTCCTTACTATAGTACCTAATATAGCAAGACTTGCAACTTGGCGGGGACTTTAGTGTAGCTTGGTGCGACTCGGTGGAGGGTGGAAGGCTGATCTATGGGGACAATAATGAGTGACGCTAGTACGAAAATTGGGCCCGATCAAGCAAACCCCTTCGAACAACTACGCCGCTTCAACAATCACACTACTGAAGCGTGATCCGCAACGATCATTAGACAGCCCAAAACATCTGGCCGCGAGATTGTCCTACATCATGCCTTCAACCATCTCGCTTGCAGTTGCTCTCTTTGCGGGCGTGACGACTGTCGAAGCCACCTTCTTTGTCAAGCTCTACTGCGACCGCACGATGCTGAAGGACCGTCAACGAAAGGGACTGGTAAACATCCGATTGATTTAGACTGTAAATAATGACCTCATTGACACCCGTAGCCCGTAGCACTAGGCCACTCGTTTCTCTTCGGCCATCTACTGTACCTGAAGTCTGTTCTGGATCGACTGCCCAAGGATGCACACTACAAGTACGGCTTTGCGACAATTGTGCGAGAAGAATTCTATAATACGGGCGCCTTCTACATGGATCTATAGCCCGTGAGTAATCTATTCCTCGCCGTCGCTTCTCCTCAAATTGCTACGCAGGTCGTACAGGGAAATCCACCGCTCACGAATGACCACCCAAAGTTGCTTCGTCGGTTCATAAAACTCTTCACTAGGTGCTCAACATCTTTAAACACTCACTAGTTGTACAAAAACCTTACAAAAGCCTAGTTAACAGCACTATTCCTTACGCGCACTAAAGCAGTAGGACGAAAGAGATAGCTAACTACCTAACACGTCCCTAGCGTTACAAAGGAATGCAAATGTGGGTGGCGTGAATAGACAGTGCAACATGTAGTCTTCCACTGCCCAAGATACAACTGCAAAGCACTACTGCGCCGTTTTTAATGGCAAACGTCTACACAAAGTGCTAGGAGACCCCGTACAGGCAGCAGCAAAGTGGTCTATACAACAGCACGTTTTGCAGCAGTTTACAGTAGCAAAAGAACTAGAAAACAAGAGAGTCATCAAATACCAGCAAGCAGACGGATTATCAATGTGGGAGCGAAGGAACAACGACGACGAAGCGACTAGCTAAATCCTACCTGTCCCTAGACTCTCCCCTTCTCCTCCTTCTCTTCTCTCTCCTAAACTATCCTTCCTTATCTTTAATTTCTCTTTCTTCGTAATTTCCCCTATATACAAGGACAAGTGTGACAGGACAGGACAGGGGGTTGATTATTAAAGGAAATAGCTATATACGCTCAAGAACACACCAACAGCATGTAAGGCATGTGAAAGATTTTCCTCCTAGATAGGTTTCTCCTTACGCAATAGTCTGCATGTCTCCAGCTAGGAACAGTAACAGGCGGTAAATAGATTAAATAATAATATATATATATATAACGTTATCACTTACTATTATAGTATAATTATGCAAATGCTAGCCCGAGACCCTGCTTAAACTACTCATTCCCATCCTCATCCTCATCCTCATCCTCATCCTCGTCCTCGTCCTCGTCCTCGTCCTCGTCCTCATCCTCATCCTCGTCCTCGTCCTCGTCCTCATCCTCATCCTCATCCTCATCCTCACCCCTACCCTCATCAGAACCTAGCAGCCAAAGTTCTGGACGTAAATGGATCAAACCCGGCTCTGCAAGATTCTTGGATTGTAGTAGCCAGACCACGGCTTCATGCCCGTTCTGCTTTGCCCACCATAGCGTTGACAGACCAAACTTATCCTTTAACCCAATGGCGGCACCCTTTTCAAGCAGCAGTTTGGCTACAACTTCATGCCCGTTCTGCGCTGCTTTCAATAGCGGCGTCTGGCCATTAAAGTTATCTTTTACTTCGATGTTGGCACCCTTCTCAAGCAGCAGCCCGACTACAGCCTTGTGCCCGTTCTTCGCTGCCATCCAGAGCGGTGTCGCGCCATTTAAGTTATCCTTTGCTTCAATGTTGGCACCCTTCTCAAGAAGCAGCCGAACTACAGCCTCGTGCCCGTTCACCGCCGCCATCCAGAGCGGTGTAATTGCAAATGAGTCCTTGCTCTTCACCTCAATATTGGCACCCTTCTTAAGCAGCAGCCTGACTACAGCTTCGTGCCCGTCCTGCGCTGCCATCCAGAGCGGCGTCCTGCTATTTAAGTTATCCTTTGCTTCAATGTTGGCACCATTCTCAAGCAGCAGCC
>BCHH01000003.1:4149536-4301397 GCA_001599595.1 Beverwykella pulmonaria
GTTATCCTTTGCTTCAATGTTGGCACCCTTCTCAAGCAGCAGCCTAACTACAGCTTCATGCCCGTTCTGCGCTGCCACCCAGAGCGGTGTGTTTGCAAATGAGTCCTTGCTCTTCACCTCAATGTTGGCACCCTTCTCAAGCAGCAGTCTAGCTACAGCTTCGTGCCCATTCTGCGCTGCTCTCAAGAGCGGCGTCGTGCCATTCAAGTTATCCTTTGCTTCAATGTTGGCACCCTTCTCAAGTAGCAGCCTAACTACGGCTTTGTGCCCGTTTACAGCTGCCATCCAGAGCGGTGTAATTGCAAATGAGTCCTTGCTCTTTACCTCAATGTTAGCACTATTCTTAAGCAGCAGCCTAACTACAGCTTCGTGCCCGTTCTGCGCTGCCATCCAGAGCGGCGTCCTGCCATTCAAGCTATCCTTTGCTTCAATGTTGGCACACTTCTCAAGCAGCAGCCCGACTACAACTTCGTGCCCGTTCTGCGCTGCCATCCAGACTGGCGTCGCGCCATTCAAGTTGTCCTTTGCTTCGATGTTGGCACCCTTCTCAAGCAGCAGCCTAACTACAGCCTTGTGCCCGTTCTTCGCTGCCATCCAGAGTGGTGTCGCGCCATTCAAGTTATCTTTTGCTTCGATGTTGGCACCCTTCTCAAGCAGCAGCCTAACTATAGCTTCATGCCCGTTCTGCGCTGCCACCCAGAGCGGTGTATTTACAAACGAGTCCTTGCTCTTTACCTCAATGTTGGCACCCTTCTCGAGCAGCAGTTTAACGATGGCCTCATGCTTATTCTTGACAGCCCACAATAACGGTGTCTGACCCTCCTTGTCCCTCACTTCAACATCGGCGCCCTTCTCGAGCAACAGCTTGACGATAGTCGTGAACTCATTTCGGGCGGCCCACGACCACGGTGTCCGACGTCCTCTGCTGTTTGACTTGATATCGGCTCCGTTCTCAAGAAGAAGCGTAGCGGCAGCCCCGTGCCCATTTACAGTAGCCCACCATAGCGGCGTCCAACCATCATTATCGGCCCACTTGGTATTAGCTCCTCCCCTAAGAAGCAGCTTGATTACTGCATCATGCCCATTCCAAGCCGCCCACCACAGTGATGTCCGACCGCCGTTATCTGCCGATTCGACACTAGCCTCCTTTTGCCCTTTCTCGGCGCCACACAACGGAGGCGTCCTGCCTTCACGAAACAGCAGCATCCGACCCTCATTGCCCTTCGCCTTGATGTCTGAGATCCTCTCGAGAAGCAAGTTAACGACGGCGGCATGCCCATTCTTTGCAGCCCACAATAGCGGCGTCTGGCCCTCCTTATCCCTCGCCTTAGTGTCAGCGCCCTTCTCGAGCAGCAGCTTGACAACGGCCTCATACCCATTCTTGGCAGCCCACAATAGCGGTGTCTGACCCTCCTTGTCTCTCGCCTCGGTGTCAGCGCCCTTCTCGAGCAGCAACTTGACGATAGCCCAGTGCCCGCTCATAACGGCCCAAAATAGCGACGTCCGACCATCTTTATCCTTCGTCTCGTTGTTAGCGCCCCTCTCGAGCAGTAGCTTAACGACGGCCCCACGACCGCTTCCAGCGGCATAGAATAGCGGTGTCCGGTGGTAATTATCCTTTGCGTTGACGTCGACTTTGCCCGACTTAAGCAGCAGCTGAACAACGGCATCGTGCCCGTTCTGCACCGCCCACCACAGCAGCGTCCGCCCGCCTTTATCCTTCAAGTCGGCATTAACGTCGCTTCGAGCTAGTAGTATCTTGACAACCGCCTCATGGCCCTGCCTTACCGCGTGCGATAATGCCGTCCGTCCATCTTCGTCCTTCAGGTCGGCCTCAACGTCGCTTCGTGTCAGCAGCAACCATACAACGTCCTCGACTCCCTTTTCAGCAGCACGTAGCAGTGCCGTAGGCTCCCCGAAATCCATCAAATCCATTAGCGCACCATCAAGGTAGATCTCCCCTGGAGCGATGCTGTTGCGTTTCTTGAGGTCTTTCGATTTGTGCGTATGTGTAATGCGCCCTGTTTGGATACATATTCTTCTCATAGGATATTGCGACGGTCTGTATTTTTTTAGATCAAGCTGTTTAAATTCTTTACTCTGAACTCTCTCGAATCGTTCCATTGTTAAAAATAAATCTCTCACGTAGATAGAGATCAACTTATCGTCCCCACCAATTTCTTTACAGTGAAGGATCGCGACTCCTAGTCCTCTATGGCCTCTGCCTATGAAACGGAGTTCCAAATAGATCCCCTTACTGCTCACAGTGAAAGAGCTGTTAAAGGTATTAAAGGGGTTGAACTGGACGATGTTGTAGGAGCCGATGAATGAGGCTGGAGAGGTTGCTAGAAGTCCGCCGCGATCGTCAGGAGATTTCCATGCGAAGAGACTGTGGTCGTCCGAGATCTTCATGATTTCCTCCTGTAGTCTAATAAAAGCAGACTCTCTTTCTCCGTAGAGCAGCGGCATGTTGATGCCAAAGATGCCCATTAGACAATAGGCGCGGTCCTCGATTCTCGATGTTTCTCTCTGTGCAGCCCATGACATTCTTTGTGCGATGCTAAACGTTTCAAGGTCGTCGTCTCCTGACAGGATACTTCCAGGTATGCCAGTACGGTTGGATATAAGTTGTCGAAGATCTGCCTTAGTTCCTAGTTTCTTCCAGTTCTCATCAAGAAATACTACCGTTGACGGAGCGATTAGCTCTTGAAGGGTCCATCCTCTGGTAAACCACCGGCTATCCGAGAATTTGTTTTTTGACGGTACGTCAGCAAGATACGCGTAGCATACCTCAGCTTCTTGGTACCAATGATACATAGAGTTGATCGCTTCGGAGAGCTCCGCGCTGCTAGTCTTATCAATGCAGCAGGTGTCCACCCAGAAATATTGCAGACCGTCTTGAACAGCTTGCTTGCCGCAGGAGGCCAACTTGCGATAACCCTTCTTGCTCCTGCCTTTGCCTTCTATTAAGTCTCTAGAGGTAACTTCCTCATTGTCCAATCCCCAGGTGTGCGAAAGAATTGCATAACGCGGTACGTTACTGCCTATGTACTCAACAAGGCTGAACTCACCCTCACCACAGATCTGCAAAAGACGCATGAGAAAGGTAGTGTTGGGCAGCTTCAGCAGTAGAAATAGTTGAAGAAATGTAGGAAAGAATTGTACGAGTGAAGCAATCAAAGAACTGCGCCAGTGAAGGTCAGTGTACCGGTAATTGTTAAAGCACCAGGCAAGGTGCAAGGATGCTTGTCCTCCGCAGGCTTAGCGCCGGCCAAGCACCGGCTAAGCAAGGAACATCAAAGGAGGCGAGAGGTTCGAGGGAACAGGACACATTTTAGACTCTTTGATACTAATACAGAAGTCTGCTTGCTGCTATCAACAAACCCTTCTGAAATCTCCACCTCTCTACAGGGATGGCGGCTCAGCAGGCTTCAATCGAGCAACCCGCCAACGAGGCGACGTCGCATCCCCAACGAGGCGACGTCGCATCCCCAACGCGACAATGACGAGCTGTATGTCACGAGATGCTATTTGTAGTTGATGATCAAGGCTCAATTTTATCGGAAGCCAACCCAATATCGATTATAAGGAAAAGGCATTAGGCCTGCTTGATACCTTTGACTCTACCTTCCACACTTAGCCTATGCTCAAACTAAAGGTCTCGTTATGCCCAACACAAAATATCCATTCTATTTGCTCTAAGAAGGTCTCGTGGTGCGTCTTCCTGCTACACCTCTTGTAACACCTTTCCCCCTTGGCTTGGAAAATGGTTCTTTCTCACCTACCAGAGCCTTGTCATAAACTTTGAATTCATAACCGCCCGGCGCACTAATTGCTAAACCCTGTGGCTTCTTATCTGTTTCCATACATTGAGTTATAATCTTGTTAAAAGCAGCCCTGCAGTGCTCTTTGCCAGGTGGAGATGCACCCTCAGGGAGTCGAAGCTGGTACACCCATCCACCGCCGGATAACCATCGCAGGAAGACGTCGTTCTCGCCAATATGGACCTTACCCTCTGTACCGTCGCAATAGTTACTGATAACTGTATCCACACTGACGCGGTCTAGGGAAGTAAGTCCCTGGGAGGGGGGAGGGTTCTGCTCAATGCCGCAGTCTATTGCAAATTGAAAGGATTCGTCCACCGGTGGTATGTGTACTATACTGCCATACGGCTCGTGGGTCGGTTGTTCTGGCTTGGGGGTTTCCTCCTGCTCGAAAATCTCCAATGGCGGGTGTTGACTGTCGTAGATGCGGAATTCGAGCCCATTGTTTCGGTATAGAGCCCGACCGCCTTGAGGAGCCCAGCCAGAATCGAGACAGAGTTCGACGATCGTATCAAATGCAGCCTTACACATAGGCTTAGAAGGACTCTTTGCATCCGGAATGGTCTTGAGGGCCTCAAAGGTCATACCTTCCAGTTGTTGCGTGAATATATGTCCATCTGGGTTGCCAGTTTTGTTGAATTTTCCGGGGTTATCGCAAGAGTCAATGATGGACACCAAACCGTTCTTCAATCTCTGGAGTAGTACGGGATTTTGTTGCGGTATGGTTCCATTAGGGGCGGCCATAAAGCAGCCTCGTGCAAACTGAAACTCGGGTTCTTGTGCAACGCTCAAACCCAAGATTGCGCCGATAATGAGAAACCGCTGAAGAAGTGGCATGTTGGGTAGGATATGAACAACTGGGCTGAAGGGTGGTTGACTGGAGGCACTGGGCCAAAGATTATGAAGAGAATAGCGAAATAAATGACGTTTGCGATTTGCGCACAATAAGAGTAGTCAAGAATATAACTGAAGAGAAAGCCTAGAGGAGAGACTGAGAGTTGGAGGTTGCTTGCTTGCCTAGACAGCCTTGGAGAGATCATTATATATTCTCACGGTAAGTGGCGGATCACGACTGGAGGTTTCATCACCCTTATTCCAAGTTGGTATCACTGTGCAATGTAGCCATACTCCGGGTAGATGTGGGGATTGTTGCAGTTGTGCGGTGGCGTAAGAAGCAGCAATGTGGCACATTTCGGAAGTTTCAGTGGCGTAGCATGATACTGTCCATTCATGACATCGCATTCGAACTTTGCAGGATTTGCAACTTGCCTTCGGAGTTGCGTATGCCTTCCGGCTGTCCCTTGTGCGGTGATTTGTGTCCCTCTGCCAATCTAGGCGAGCGTAGAGATTCCCAAACGGAAATCGCTAGAAAATTGAGAGCACTCAATGGCAGTTGACTCTGGAAAACTACTGAGGGGCTTTGAGGCGAATGTTACAACCTCAAAAATAACTGATTGCGATGACCACAGAAGTCGAGTTGGTAGCCTCGCATACACAGGAGGTGAGTGCGAATTACAAGTTCCGCTACCTCCGCATCTCGTCTTGCTCCTGCGCCTCAGTTGAACGGACACTGTATCGTAAACTGTGTGACAAGCAAGGAAGTGCGAAGAATTTGCCGGATACAATAGACACACTCAATCAACAGAATCGTGTAGTATCTAGCTACATGGCTGTGCAAGGTACCGTGTACGTGTCCGTGATTTCCAGGCAGGATCAACAAGACCGATCGTATGATCTAGCGGATATATGAAATTGTTGAGATTGTATAGTATTAAGATTAGATGCATATTGTGAGCCTGGGCTGGGTCGGTTTTGTTTCCTAGCAGATTAGTCCTTCGTTTATTCATTTACTTTCGCATCTCCTGTTTAATACAGGCATACTCTTTTTCATTTATCAAGCCGTTCATTTAACAAACATTTAGATTCGCTTAGCAACTATTTGTTTATGCAAATGCAGCCCATTCTGCTCCCTACTCTGTACTCAGCCTTGGGGATTCAGGAGCGAGTGCTATATGTGACACCAAGCATGATCCTGGGATCAACAGTATCGACGTGTCCATTCCGAGCACAGGACTTCTTGCAGAAGTAACCAAACACTACATTGAAATTGTTTGCGCTACTGGAAGGCCGTCGGGCAGGCTACAAATCAGCCACGGGTCCCACATAAGATCACGTGACTATGCATAAATATTTGTTCCTGAGTCAACCTCAAGGACTCGTCTCAATACGATCGTACACCTACATTCAAGCTTCCTACTTACGAAACCCCTCACATTAAGGCAAAATTTATGACGTACTAGTTTAATCATGCTAGGGAACCACGTGGTAACGCACGCGTCTTGGCGTGCCTGCGCTTTTCCCTTTTAGGAAGGGACTGCGATTTTGGCTTTCCAGATGCTCAACTTCTCCGTCACTTTTTTGGCTTTTCTCCCATATTACTTCTTTCTGGCTTCAGCGTGAAATCGCTGATTGCAGGTGCCCCCCCTTCTTTACGCGGCATTCGACCGCGTCGCAAGCCTCATTGCAGCTATGATGGCTGCCTGCTCGCACTCTTCGTATCGGCTACGCGTCCTGTTGCACCCAAGCATGTCATCGCGTTTAAATTGACAGAAGATGAGTAGAAACAAAATCGAAACAATCTTCTCGACCTCCTTTCGTGTCATATATCAACCTCCGTCTGTTTCTGCACGCTTCATAGATATCCATTCAACATGAAGATAATCATTGTCGGTGGCGGCATCGCCGGTCTGTCAACCTACCTCCACTTGCGCAAGCACCTTCCCTCCATCCATAGCATCAAAATCTACGAATCCCATTCCCCGCGCTCCTCCTCATCACCTGACTTCAACTTCGACACCCTCTCCGCATCCACCACCCTTGTTGGTGGCGGTCTCGGCATCTCCCCTAACGGCATGCGCGTACTGCTCGACCTATCCAAACCTCTGCACAAAGCGGTCGTTGGTCAGGGCTTCCCAGCAGAGCACTTCATTTTCAAAGGCGCGAATGGCTGGACGCTTGGAAAACAATGGACTGGGGACCGGAGCGTTAGGAAGGCAGGCGAAGAGGAGGAAGTTTGTATCGCGAGCTCGAGACACGGGCTTTGGGAAACTTTGATGAAGAGTGTAGGGGATGGGGTAGTCAAGTACCGCAAAGTTGTTGGAGTTGAGAGAGAGGGGGAGCAGGGGAGAATTGTGGTGAAGCTTCTGGATAGTCAGGGGAATGTGGAAGAGGATGTTGCTGATTTGTTGGTTGGGGCTGATGGCGTGAAGAGTGCTGTGCGGAATGCGCTGTTTGGAGAGGACAAGTTTAAGCCGACGTATACGTGAGTTTTCACATTTCTATATCTTGCCAAATTCTCCCGGCTGAAAATTGAATGCTTCCCAGCGGCCTGTCTGGCGTCGGCGGCTTCCTCACCCAACCAATCCCCGACTTCGTCGCCAAAAACAAAGCTATGGTCTTCACCTTTGGCGGAAACGGGTTCTTCGGCTACTCGTCCGGTGGCCCCATATCCGCCCAAAGTCTCATGTGGTGGTCAACCTTCGAGACATCCTCCCTTCCCTCCTCTCAAACCCTAGACACTGCCACAATCAAAAGGGATCTTGTAAAACGGCATCAGAATTGGAAAGACCCCATTGTGCAAAACATCATCCAAAACGCAGAGGTCCAGTCCATATACCCGACCTGGGTGCTCCCGGAACTACCTCATTGGGGTGAGAATGGGATTGTGTTAGTGGGGGATGCGGCGCATGCAATGGATCCAACGACTGGGCAAGGGGCATCGCAGGCACTGGAGGATTCGCAGACGCTGGCGTTGCTGCTCGCCGAGTTTTTCAGAGAGGGCAAGGCACCACGGACGCGTGACGAAGAGCAGGATGGTATAGCATCGGCTCTAAAAATTTTCCACAAGATTCGCAGCCCGAGAGTGAGTGAGATTGTGGAGAGAGGAAAGAAGATCTCCGGGTCGAAGGCGAATGTGGGTATTTTTATGGAGTATACGATGTACTTCTTTCTCTGGCTTATGATGAGTTTTCCTTCTATCGGTAAGTTGATGTTACTGTGCTGAATGAGGATGATGCAGCTGACGAACGACTAGGGAAGATGATGCTGGGCGATGTGAACCGGAAGCTGTATGCCTGGTCAGCCGAGGACGAGATCAAGAAAGAGCTCGAGAAGATTAACATATCTACATAAGGGGGAGCTTAGATACGTAAGAAATATTTAATGCCCAAAACCATCAGCTGAAGGGTTACACGGATGACATGATACTGATTGAGAAATACTACCTTCATTATTTCTAGGAATCTCTTGCGCTTTTATCCGTTCAGAATGCAAACTAGATTTCACATAAATAGTTACAACTTCAAAGCCCATACGTCAAGTCAGCAGTCAGCCCCAGGTTCCGCCTCCACCTCGTCCACTCCACACCAAAGATTGTGCCCAGCTCCTCCATCCTTTCCTATGCTCCCTCAGCCACTTCACCATCTCCGGATGGTCCTTTCGAGCCTCACACCTCTGCAGATCCTTGTCCTCAACCTTCATTCCTTCGTGAACCAACAGCTCCATAATCTCAACACTTGGGCCTCTAACAGCCTGATACGCAGTCAACAACCCAGCTCTTACATCCTGCCTGGCACCCTTATCCAACAATAACCTTACCATGTCAACATGCCCCTTCTGCACCGCAAAAAGCAACGCATCCCTGAATCTGACCGTACTAAACACGCGGGCCCATTCAATCAATTCGGTCACAAACTCCAAGCGGCTGTGCCTTGCAGCCTGGCATAAGAGCACATCCACTTCGTTGATACGCAAGTCGGCGTGGCCACTATCGAGTAGTAATCGGACGGCAGACCAGCTGTTGTGCCGTGCGCTCACTTCTGTCACGGACCTCCATAGTTCGGCATTTCCGGGTAAAGAGAAGTCAGCAGAAAGCAGCGTTCGTATGGTTGCTGTGTCGCCACGCACTGCAGCTCTATGAATAGCGGCGCAGCCGCGTCCTTCATGGGCCATTGTCACGCCGTGGGAGAGGAGAATGCGAAGGCTGTGTGTGTTACCGAGTTCAATCGCAGTCTCGAGCAGCCGGCCGAAATATCGATACCTAAATCTCTTGACCTTAACTACCGGGTCATCAAACAAGCTCTCCAGCAGCCCCGTCCACTGCATAATCACAGCGATCATGATGCTCGAGCGGCGGACGTCCTCCTGCGTCGCTTTCCTATGCGGGTCCCGTACCTTCTTCTGCCGGGGAGGCTCAGGTTCCCAATTCGGGTTTGAGTTAACGCGAGAAGGAGGCCCGAATTGCATACGGGGCGCTCTACGTCGTCGGTCGATGAGTCTGCAGTCGCTGCTGATGAGGCGGTGGAGGTAACGGATGCGGAATAGAGATGTGCATACTGCGTTTAGTATTTCTGAACGGGTGCGAGGAAGTGATGCGAGAGATGCTGCGTCTGTGTCTGGTATTGAGAGTTGAGGGATGAGATTGTCGTGAAGGTCGTCGACCACAGCATGGACATGTATGATGAGACCTGAACAGCCAATCCAACCACCGTCGCTGACGTGCTCACGCAGTAAGCGGAGTTTGATGGAGTCAGGTATCGCATCGTGTTTGTCGCGTGCTATGAGGTGAAGCCGGATGCGTGAGAAGCATTTGAAAGTTTCGCGTTCGAAGACACCTGCTAGCGTCAGGAAGTGTTCATTCTGAGCTTCCTGGGAGGATTGATAGGGTGGGCAGCTGACGATTTACAAGCCGAAGACGCAGAATATTGGTTAGACATTCAGAGCCATCAACTACATAGCGTATAATATCTTGGACTAAGGGAAGTGGAAGGTCAAGAAGAAGTATTGATCCTGGAGTGAGCAGCGGTGGATGTATGCGCCCGGGGCAATTGGCATCATCTTGAGCCGGAGGGGACGGGCTGATAATCCGCCCCACTCTTCCCATAGCTGGTCTGGTGAATGGGAAGATGGTTTAACCAATTTTTTTTTTAAAAAAAAAAAAAGGGCGGGCAGTTTCGCAGATATAGCAGCATCGCATTAGTTGCAACTGCTGCGCCACACTTCCTCGGGTATGCAATGATTTGCGACAACCCATCACCTTTTTAGAGGTATCGCTCTCTTTCCTCATAAACGATGTTGGGTTGGCTTAGACGCCTCCATATCTCGAGGGTTTTGCCTCCGAAAATGGAGGCATCTAAGCCAGCAATTTCTGGGCACCAGAAAATCTTAGATCCACAGTCGGTCTATGTTCATTCACTCTGAACTCTCAACCTTCACCACCTTTTTCTGCCTACTCTCTCCTGCGCACTGTAGATCTATGCCTACTACCCTATTATACCATCCCTTTACGTCGGCGCGAACGCATGTGTACCCGTATAATACTCCTAGTCTGCACTATACTAATAGGCGTTATATTCTATCTCTGATTAGGGAGATGGTTCAGGACCTATTAGTGTGGGTTTATCACCTTTGATGTTTTTACTACATGTAGGAGTAACGAAGGGGCCCCGCGGTGTGGGGTAATACTTAATAGTTATATATTCTCTGCTCAGGATGTTACGATCTTCTACTCGTCTGAAGCAAAAGGCGCATTTGGCTGTGCGCAAGAGGGCCCTGGACATCTCAGTCTCTCACATCTCTGCCAACCATCTATATGCCGAGCCATCTTGAGAATTACCGTTAGCCTCCCTGTATAAGCCGCTTCTTTCAGTCATTCGGTCGCAACTTTCAGGCACTCTTATGCCTCTGGTTAGCCTGGCTTAAGTCGACTCCCAGGCATTCCTCTCCGTTGCTACTCTTTCCTCTTTCCTTTACGTCGACCCGAACGTCGAACCGAACCTCGACCAGAACCTCCACCCGAACCTCCACTCGAACCTCCACCCGAACCTCGACCAGAACCTCCACCCGAACCTCGACCAGAACCTCGACCCGAACCTCGACCAGAACCTCGACCCAAACCTCCACCCGAAGCTGGACCCGCTAAACCCGAAGCTAAACTCGAATCCGGACTCGAGTCTTCATAGGGATATCTAAATTTGTGGTCCAATTCAGAGAATAGCCTGTTTCTCTGACATAGTCTGCCGGAGACACTGGTTTTTGGTTGGATAGAAGCGAAGAAATTCCTGCTGCCCCCCTCACAGTTCATATGCTTCAAACAGCCAAATACTGCGCTATCGTTCCCGCATGAATGGATAGCCCAGACTGTAATCTCTTTGCTACTCTCTCCAGTATTGTACTCCACGCAGACATGTGGATCACTGGATTTAGGGTTTATGCCCAGATCAAAGAGCAAATATAATATAGGACCTTTTACCTTCTTTAAGAGCAAGATATTTTTATCATCCTTTTCCTTGGAGCTAGTCTCAGAATCGGATTTGGGGCCAGTCTCAGAATTGGGGTTGGAGCCAGTCTTGGAATCCCCCCAGAAGCGTTTCCCGAAGACCGCCGGTAGTGTCGTGGCTCTCTCCTTGTTCTTGACTTGTATCAAGATGACTCCGCATTCCGACTCATCAAACGGCGTGGCTGGATCGCCAAAGTAGATAGGAATCATTATGTCGTATAATGGCTGGTTAAAAGCCAGTTGCATCCCGGCGCTGCGTCGTAACAGTTCGTGCAGTAGTTTAGGAAAGTCTTCTGGCTTAAGGGATTTACCAGCAGGTACAAAGTGGTTGAAATTCATCTTAGCGCCAAGTAATTTGTGCGGAATTTTTTCAACTTGTCCGTGATAGCTGTCGACGTACAAACTCTTCAAGAATTGATTGACCGTGAACGTTGGATCATTCTGTACACAGTCGCGAGCCAGAGTCAACACCAAACGCGCGTAGAGTTCTCCTTTAAGGCCTCTCTCCACCAACGCCTTCTCAAGAAGCTCCTTCGCGAAAATCCGGATACTGTCATTCCAATTATCTTCGCCACATAGAAACTCCATTGCGGCTTTGGCTACGAGAGGCTCTGACGGTGTTATCGTGTCCATGACGCCTGTCTCGTGATCCATTGAAATAACAACCCTCATGAAGGAATTGACAGCAGTTCTTATGAGTGGGATGGATCTTGGGTTCTGCAGGCAAGGATCCAAAGAGAGACGAAAGGACAGTGCCGCAAACACGTGATTGACGTCGGTGCGATCGTATGCTGCTCTCTCACGCTTGGCCCCCTTGTCAACAACCTTGCCACCAACGAGCTTGACTTTCGCCAATTTGTTCATCTGGTCCGCATTATATGCATGCCACAGCGGTCTGCCGAACTTCGCCATGTGCTCTGGCGTCGCAAAATCATTTAAACACATCGCAAGTTCTTTTTTCCGCTCTTTTGGATCCTGCATCCTTCTCCTGTCTTCGACGTCAAGTTGAAAAGCTAGAAAGGGAGGAAAGCGCTCGAGAGGACCTTCGCCCTCGCCCTCGTCTGGAGAACGGCTAGACTGATCATATGCGTAATTTCCTGTAGGTTCTATGTCATTCGCGGGAAAAAGCATTCGTATTTGAGATTCTGTAGATAGGAAGAAGAACCATATAGGTGATTCCCTGAGGCAGCTGATAATTCGATTAAGGGCATGGTATAGTCCAGGGTCGAGATTGCCATAATCATCTTGTTTCAAGAGGCCTGAAGCTTCATCGAATACGACCACCAAAAGTGGGTCGTTACTGTTGTCTTTGTCTTTGTCYYYYTYGCGCGGAAATTTTTKAAGGTTTTCTKTAAGCTTCTYGGCTTCGGTCTTAAGATTGGTTAAAGGACCGTTGGCTTCRAGCGCGTAACGAACTTGAGAGTCCCTATCGTCATGGAATGCGTTTCTCCACTTCTGGCTCTTAATTAAAGTTTCGGTAATCGTCTCTGCTTGAGAGATAACCTCCTGACAGAAGCTAGTGCGATCGTTCGACCGGACACTCCACTCAACCCCCTCCTTGGAGTTGTCTTTGAGTGGAGCCATACTATTATGTCTAATAGCTGCTAGGTCTCCTAAGGTTTTCTTTGGCGTAAGCTGTGACTCAACCCACTTATTAACTAGCACGGAAGTCTGCATTAGCAACTGACCTAGATAATAAATAGCTGATGTAACTTACAAACCCTGAAACAGGCCTCAAGGAACGCTGCTGCAAGAGTGTGGTTCCAAGTCGTGATCGTCAGATTCTTGACAAATTCTTCGGATTCCCACGTAACGACCTCTTCAGGTCTTCCCTCTCTTGGTGGGGAGCGCCTGGAGCATATCCTCTTTTTCCTTGGCGTATCGTGAATCATATCCTTGGATTTTTCGAGCAGTTCCTTACTAAAGAATGAGCGCACCTCGCTATCAATAGGAGGATAGCATCTGAAATTCGCCTCGCCAAGGGTGAAATTGATCATAGGACATGTTTCGCCAAACTTATCTGCCAATCTCGATTTACCCATGCCAGTACTCTGGATGAGTATTAGTGTCCTTGCGTAAATCTTTACTCCCTTAGCTATTCTCTTTTCATTAATCTGAATCTCGTCTTGTAAAGCGTTAAGGGATTCCGGAAGGTAGTTCAGATTCCAATTAAGATGCAATTTTTCGAGGACAGACTGGTCAGCGGTATGGCGAACAGATTCAGTCGATGTGGAAGATGAAGCCCTAGAAAGCTCTGGGGGGTTAAGGAGACTAATAACAGCGGTCCAGATATCAAGATTAGACTTGGAATTTACTAGAGAATCAAAGTGAGGCTTTAGATCTGTTAGGAATTTGACTCTTGAGGATTCATCCGGGGATTCGATCTGTGCAGAACACGTCTTTGCAAAATAGCTAAGCCTCTCAGCTAAGGACGAGCCTTTTAGCTGGATATGTTGCGCCGGCTGCGAGATAGCGAAGCGAATAAGAACGGCATGGAAAGTGGATAAGGCAACTACTAAAATTAGAAGACGATAAGATATATTAGTTTAAACTTTATACCTTTAGTGCTTATTTCAAGAGAAGTGATCTCTATTAATGAGGCAATCACCCACGTAGTTCTGATATCTTCTGCAGCGATAATTGTTTTATCGTCTTCCGTAAACTGAAATGGTGCCATGGCGAGCGAGGGTCGAAGCAAAAGCGGATTGTTCCTAGTTAATTCGAACCCCACGCACCCGTCAACGCCAGGGAATGAGAATCAAGGCTGATGACAGTATGTGGAGTTGTTCGAGGCGCAAATGATGGAGTGAAGAAGGTGGTGGAAGGCGGATGTTGTGGGGTGGAAGGTGGAACATGCGACTAAGCTGAATAAAAAAGGTTTCCTGGAACCGAGTCACGTGCTATGGCTATTACGTCATTGCATTCTCATCACGTGCCAGCGCCACTCTCAAGCGAGATATCGCACTGTCGTGTGAGTTAAATAATGCCTTGAGGAACGAAGCTTGAGAATGCAGGGTTCTTGGGCAAGGTAGGACATTGGAACGGGTGGCGCTGGAGTTGCAGGGCACCAGGACGGCGAACATCAACGGTCGGCTCGCAAACGCCAGCAGTAGATACTTTCCCCCAAGCTCCTTTTGGTAAATAAAACAGAGCGATGTCAAATTGCAGAGTGTGTTACAATCAAGAAAAGGGAACAAGTATTGTAGAATCTATTCATAAGTGATCGTGGTATACATCATATGGGTATCAAGAGATCGTAAAGCCATATACGCTTAAAAAGCACAGCTTCCAAAAATCCGTGCGTCGCTGTTGTTAGAAGAATTAGCAACCACAATCAAAGCTCAAAATACCAATAGCTGCGCACTTACCCACACTCCCAGCTTCTCACAAGCACCGTGAGTAATTCCCCGCCTTGCTTGTCGGGACTCTCCGTCGCAGTTCCTTCCTCTCCAGCACTGTAGGCTTTATTTGGCCATCATATCGCCCCTCAGCTCATCCTCCACTTGGCCGCATTATTCGGCACGAGCTTCTTGAAAATATCGAGCTGCTTCCTATGCATCATTGTCTTCAGATACTGTGCGTCTGGTCGATCCTTGAGCGTTCTATCGACTCGTTGCTGAGAGCCGCCATACACGACTGTGTAGTCTGGGATGTGCGTGTTTGGGGGAAGGATAGTGGATACTGTTATGGTGCAAAACTTGATTGTTAGTCAGCTTGGATCCAAAAAGAATATAGAGAAAAAAGCGTAGATCGTGATAAATGTGGACACAGGAAGACATGTACGTACCTTTCCCACAACGCACCCCCGACCCACTTGCGCACCCACCTCCACCACACTTCCCTCCCCCACCTCCGCCGCCTCCACAACCGCATTAGTCTCTACAACTACATACGGTCCTATTACGGTTCCCTCTACCCTCCCCACCGTACCTCCTCCCCCTTCTCCTCCATCTCCCCCAATACCCACGCCCACCTTCGCCCGTTCATACACCACGACTCCCTCCCCCAACACCACCGGCGCCAAAGCACTACTGATCTTACAGTGCGGATGCAGGACGGTATTTGGGCCTGCGGTTATCGGGTACGAGCCGGTGAGTTGTGCGTGTTGCGCAATGAGGACGGTGTCGTCGAGGACGATGGAGGAGGGGCGCGGGAGGAGGGAGGAACGCTTTTGGATGGTGGATGTGCGGCGGGATGATTCAAGTGCTGGGCCGCGGGCGGGTTGTGTGGACATCGCGGGTGTGGTGTAGGATGTTGTTTGGTGACGTTGTTCAGTTGGCGTGTTTAGTTGTTGGGCTGGAGATGGGTGGGCGGAGGTCGGAGTTATCCCGGAGGTAAGTCACAGCTTCAAATCGGATATTCAATAGATTGAACATCACAAACAGGTAGAATGTGAGTATTCAAAGTGGTATCACCATCATTACACATCAAGCGCCTCTATCTTATCCAAAATGAACTCCCAAGATCACCGTACAACAAAATCAGTCATGCTATGCCGCCGTCTACATACGCTCAAAGTCCACGCCTGAGGTAGTGTCGCTTGCAAGTCTTGACCAAAACTGGGATATATCATCGTCATGCATCTATCCAATGATTCGTCCTCATCCAATTCTCTTCCCCTTATCTTCATCGTCCTCCAGATCGGCCGCATCCCCCTCGTCTTCACTACTGCTATCTTCGATGCCTTCGAACATCTTCGCGAACCGCTCATGCCCCTCTTTGACCTCTTTCTTCTGCATGTCCTCGCTAATCTTGCCGCCTTCTTCGTCCCCATCGCCATCATCCCCTAGCTCCTTGGTCGCTTCGAGAAGGGCTTTGCGTTGTGCCAGCCTGGCCGCGAATTGACGTCGAGCTCGCGATGGTGGTATTTGTAATGGCGGTGGCATCGAGAGGCCAGTGATCTTGGTCTAGAGACGATACGGATTAGCCTTCGTCTGGGTTATATGCGTATAAGAGTGAGATGAATAGAGTGCGCACGGAATTTGACAGGATACAGGACGCAAGGCAAGGGTGGGCAATGAGAAATCCATCTATTTCATCAGTGGACAAGAGAAGGAAAAAAAAGGTCTCCAACGACGCACGACTCTATAGTAATATAGCCATACACCCGAATGGATGCGGGATGCATGTACAAATATTGGGTGAAGATGGTTCCTATATTCCCAGCAGCTTGCCTCATTACAGTCAAACGATAAACAGCAAACAACAAACAAGCCTAACCCCGGATAAATGAGGGAAAGAAAAGACGCACCAACGCGCGACATGGGATGTCGGGGGCAGTTATCGGTATTCCATCTCAACATCTTCAAATGAGAGTTCACCCACTTGTTCCGATTCGCTCACAGGCGCGATCCGCTCTCTCTCCGTGTCGGCTTCGTCCATTTCTTCGTCCTCCTCGTCGCTGCTGTTGGTAAAACCACTCAAAAGAGTTCCGCCACCAAACGTGTAGCCACCACCCGAGTTTTCGCTGTTGGTCAGCTCCATACTGTCGAGGCCCACGTTGCCGATTCCAGAAAGACCGGCATTGGCGAGGGAAGATGAGCCGTCTGTGCCGAAGCCGGACGCGGCGTTGACAGCGTTCAGAACGGCTTGTCGCGGGCCTACACTCATATCAGGACGAACGCCGCCGAGAATCGCGTTGTCACGCTCTCGTGTTTCCGCCAGGGTTTGCTCAACATAGTCGACCCATGCTTGGCTCATGACCTTGTCAAGCACTGACTGTGAAAGAAGCTCTGCTGGGTGGCGTTCCGTGAATTTGAGTACTTCTTCCGCTATTAGAGTTAAATGACCCATATATCCTAGCCGCATGGACGTCTCCTTCTGCGCCTTGTCGCTCGCCTGCTGACCTTCGATGATACGTTCCGTGATACGGCCGGTATCGAAAAGGTCAACCGCTAGGCTGCGGTTGAAACCGCGATCCATTTGGCCGTTGAAGACCTGCTGTACGACGTCGTATACAACGTTGTGGAGGAAATTGTTCCAGGGAAAGCGGAAGAAGAAGTCCTTGAAAAGACGTCAATAAGAGCAAACCCAACCGGTAGGAAAATGGAGCTTACAAGTATGGTCGGAACAACCTTGTTCTCCACAAACATCATCTTCAAAAGGTCGCCCACCACAGGTGATCCGTCTATGTCCGCCTCGTACTGCGATGCAAATTGGCCTTCGCCTCCACTAAATAGAGCCGACCGGGTGCTACTTGTCTCATCGATTGGTGTAACCTCAGAGCCTTCGCTTTCGGCTACGTTACCAATAAATCTTGAGGTGTCGACCTTGTTCTCTTTCGAGGGGCTTGTATCTCGAGGTTTACTCGCGAACAGAGGTGCCGGCTTGTCCTCCTCGTGAGGCGACAGACCTTCGGGAGGGGCTAGAACATCAGGCTCCTTGCTCAATTGTTGCGTTAAAAGGGAGTGGCGCTCTTTTAGATCTGCGTCTTCTGTGGTCGTCTTCACGGGTCCGTGATTGTCATCCATGACGGTATCGATATCTAGATCAAGACCACCGACCTTAGCAGACAATCCTGCTGACGTTGGTGATTCTGCATCATCGCCAACTTTCCCTGTGTTGGCAGCGGTAGCCGGCGAAGCCGTATCTTTGGCCGGAGAGAGAGGTTCGTCGACAAATTCGCCGTCACCCTCGCTTGTCCTTTCGGATAGTGCTTCGTTGGTCGCTGTCTTTGGCTCGCTGGTCTGGGTCTTTTCGGACAAGGTGCTCTTGGAATCCTCTGACACCGCCTCGGAGGCGGTAACTTTTTCGAAGTCATCCTCGGAGTTGTTTTGCACTTCTAGACGCTTCACCTCTTCTGGCGATTCACTTGATGGTGCACGTGCGTGGTGGAATCCATGGCTATCGACACTCGTGGAGAAATCGCCCAAGTTCACATTACTTCGCGATGTGAGCTTTCCCTCTGCCTTTAGGCGCTCTCGCTCGGCATCTCTCCGCCTGACCTCTGCCTCGCTCCCTCTCTCATTTAACAATGCCATGTTACTGCAGTGCAAAAGCTCGGCCATGAGTTCGCAAGTCTTGAAGCGATCAAAGCCGAGGGGTTCGATCTTCTCACCAAAAGCCGTCTTGAGCTCTCTCTTTTTTATCGCAGTGGTACCATCTTTGTTGATCACTTTGTGATTCGGGTCGTGGACAAGTTCCATAAATTGCGGGATGTGCTTGGCGAACTGGCGGAGTAGCGTCCCAAGATATATTGGATCCGAGTTCTTGGGGACAGGCCCGATTTGGTTTTCTAAATCGTAATCCGAGTTGTTCTTCCGGATGACCTCGATGATGATGCCAACACCCACCGTCAGTGGATTTCCACCTCGCAACATATCCTCGATGAGTATCTTGATGCAAGGTTCCGAAACGAGCTGCCGAGTGAGCTCGTTCGGGCCGATTACAGACTGGTCCTGAGTTGTGGCATTGGCCGATATGGTAATGATGGCCTTGAGGAAATCTCCGGCCGATGTTTGCGTCGAGGGCGAGTGTTCTGGGGAAAGATAGGCCAGGAGCCGGGGCACGAGGTTTTGGGTTTGCAGCCACTGTCGCGTATGGTTAGTCATTGCGGCCTACATGCTCTCACGGGCACCTACATCAACAATGCCTTGGCCGCCCTCGCTCTTCTCGAGACTGATGATTTTCAACAGGAGGTCCATGATCATGGGGCAGTCGACGTGGTGCAGCATATCCGACACGACGTTCTCGTTAGACCTGAAGAAGTCGAGCATCTCCTCCATCTTGCGGTCCAGCAGCGACTCATTGACCTTGGTGAAGTAGCCCGCCTGGACGGGATCCAGCGGCGATGGCTGCTTGATGTAGTTCCAGAAGTGGCGCAAGCTGTCCTGGTTCTCCAGCACGGCCTCGGATATGGACCAGACCTCAGATGACAGAATCTCGCAGGAGACGTAGGCATACTTCATGCGCTGCTTCTCCTCCTTGCTCTCGTCGCCGTCGCCTGAGTCGGACTTTGTGATGGACGCTGAGCGCGCCTTTCCCGTCACCTTGCCAAAGAAGCCCTCGCGGGAGGCGCCTCCGGCCTTGTTGCTGCCCGCGCTCTCTGGGCCCAGCTCGTCATCTGGCGAGGCAACTGGCTTGGGGGCAATGACGTAGCGCAGCAGTCGCTCGAGGACATTCTCGTCGCGCAGATACTCGATCAGCTTGGAGTTCTGCTGCTTAAGCTCCTGGATCAGGTCCGACTCGTCCAGCAGCTCCTCGACGGTGACGTCGGGCTTGTCGAGGATGCTATCCAGCGACGACAGCTGCGCATACCCGCCGAAACGCCAGAACATGGTGCAGGAGCGTGTGCGCGAGCGTGTGCGCGAGTGCCGGGCGGGACACGCGAGGGACGCGGTAGGTGAGGGTTGGGGGAGGCCGACGTGGGGGGGGTGTCATGCGCAAAGTGAGGATTGCGGAGCGGCCGTCGCATCAGGGGAAGGCCCGACTATCCAGAGACCTGCATCGCGAGCATTAGCAGCGGCGGCGGAGGGGTGGGGACGCGGAGAGAGCTCGGCAGGGCAGCGGTGGGTGGTGGTTGTGGTGTGGGCATGGCAACGGCGAGCTGCAAGTGGGATGAAGTACCTTTGCCTGGCGGGAAGAGGGCCGAGCAGCGTGCGGGCGGGCGAGCGAGCGGGCGGACTGCGCATCCATACACCGAGGCCCTGGAAGTTGCAGCTGTTGTATATTGTGACGAGTTGTGCGGGCGGGCAGGCGTGGTGTTGGGTTGTGGGGAATTATGGCCGTGACAGCACAGAGAGGCTGCCAGACGTGTGCCCAGCGCGCGAATCGGCCGCAGCCAGCCCAGAGCTCCACGCACAATCCCGCAGCGCGCAATACTACATGTACCTAGGATAGTCTTCAATTCACAGCATCACGCGACACCGTCTTCTACTAAGCTATTCGCTCTTCACTAGAACTCTTCTCGGTCGCGCATGCCCAGATGGTTGAAATTCACCGCCGGCACGTGATGCTGCCATAACGACGGCGGAATTCGGGGTTGCCCAAGGTGCTGTGCAGCCCAAGCGCGGCGCATCCACGACTTCGCTCCCGAACGTGCAAGGCACCCATTCAGCAAACCACCATCATACACAGCACTCTCCCTCGATACGAAATCACATCCGAGGCTCTTCAACCACAGCTCTACCCCGCCATGAACCGCCTCTTTGGAGCAAAGAGCACAGCGCCCAAGCCCTCACTTTCCAGCGCCATCTCCAATGTGCGCCTTGCCCGCTAATCCCCCCACCACGACTGAACTGACCACGCCTAGGTCGACACGCGCATCGAGAGCATCGACGTGAAGCTCGCCAAGCTCAACGCCGAACTGACCACCTACCAGCAGCGCCTCGCCAAGATGCGCGACGGTCCTGGCAAGACGGCCATCAAGCAAAAGGCGCTCAAGGTCCTCCAGCAACGCAAGATGTACGAGTCGCAGCGCGACCAGCTGCAGCAGCAGTCGTGGAACATGGAGCAGGCCGGCATGATGCAGGACAATCTCAAGAACACCATGGTCACGGTCGACGCCATGAAGACCACCACCAAGGAGCTGCGCAAGCAGTACGGCAAGGTCAACATCGACAAGATCGAGAAGCTGCAGGACGAGATGGCCGACCTGATGGACATGGGCAACGACATCCAAGAGAGCATCAGCCGCAGCTACGACGTGCCGGAGGAGGTCGACGAGGATGAGCTCGATGCAGAACTCGAGGCTCTAGGCGATGAGGTCGAGTTCGAGGGCCTGGGCGAGTCGTCGGGTGTGCCCAGCTACATGCTCGACGACACCGCCCCCCCGCAGTTTATCGATAATCCTCCGGAGCCGAGCAAGGTCAAAGAGGCTGCCGGCTGAGCAGACCCTCAACAATAGTCTTGGTGCTGCGACTGGTTGAGCTATGCGAATGTAGTTACATCCCACCTTACGGATATTCATCAGCAATCATGAGCTTTTCGCCGCCCCGCCCCTCCCATGCAATCACTTTCAACCGCTCATGGCCCGTCTCTGGAACTAGCCACTAGGGTGGGCAACGACTCAAGCGATGTAGCGGCGGTGGAGTGGGATAGCCAGAGTGGCAAACCCGGCCTTGGGGAACAGCGGAATCTTAGCTTGTATGCGTAACTGGCTTCGGATTGCATACCCAAGCCTCACGTCTCGGCACGGGCCGAATTGGCCGAAGCCGGAGTGGAGTGAATACAATTTCAGTTCCCCCTTTAAACGACCTAAAATGTTCTCATTTCTGTCTACGCATCGTCTCTTTATCGTCGGATTCAATCTGAGGCCGTTTTCAACCTCACGAGCGTGAAAACTACGCCGCGGATGTGGGTCTCGGCACAAGAATACACGATACCCTCTTTCAATCCACCCCGCGAATCCGCTGCCAGTACTTTGATACGCGCCAAGCCGAACTACACAGCCTTGTCCCTCTCTTGTCATGAAGTCATGTTATTCCCATGGAAAGCCTCCAAACTGATAAGCGCTTCTCTGTCGCTCTGCTGGAGCATATGTAAGTCAGCAAGCAGCCTACGTCTGCGAGGTTGCTATATCCAAGACTCTCACTTTGATGGAGCACTTCATATCCCAACTCGTCCCCATCAGCCAGGAACTGGTTTCGATCCTTCTCCAAGTTAGCCGACTTCGCTCGCGCTATGGAAAAAACAAGCCCGATGGTGATGGCGGCGTCAAATTGTACCCGTCATCTTCAAACAAATCTCTCCAACACCATGATCCTTGTTCTTCTCCTCACCTGGCTCTCTCCTACCTTGTCTCCGACTATATTGAAGGTAGTGTTATTACTACCATCGTTGCGGGCAGCATGTCTGTAGGCTTCTACCAGGACTGCCAGGCCGAGAAGAAGATAGACCCGCTGCGAGTGCTGCACTGCGCCCCAGGAATCTCGAGCCCATCCCCAATGCCGAGATTGTGTCGGGCGATGTCGTGGTTATCAAAACAGGGACACGATTCCAACGGATGTGAGGGGGTTTGAAAATACGAACCTCGAGTGGGCGCGGCGTCGCGTACTTGGATGCTGTTGGTATATCCCTTGATCTTAAGGTTGGAACGCCGTTGCAGATTGAGTTGAGAATATTGGCGTATACGCTATTTGGGTATGCCATTATTCCTGCGATTATTGTGTTCCCTATACAGAAGTTTGATGTTACGAGTGAAGTTGCTATTTATGCTGCTCTTACCAGTATTTCTTCTCTCCATTACACCATGGTCATATGGTTTTGACAGCGCCAGGAGTTTCCATCATTCCCAAATCCCTCATTGCTGGCACCACTACCGCCTTTGTTGCTGGTATGGCCGCCATGCGCAAGCACCAAGTCCTGACGCGCAAACTCAGTACCATTGAAGCCCTAGGTGGCATCAAAAACATCTGCTTGAACAAGATAGGCAGCCACTTAATTCCTTGGGAAAGTTCTCCTGGTATGATAGCATTTTATCAGTCAATAAATTTCGTCTATGTTATTCATGTGACTTGCAACTCCATCCCACTTGCACACACCATCGCCTCCAAGGCTTTTTTAATGACCAGTCTTCAAGAAAAGACACTATTGCAAGATACACTAGGATATAGAATAACAAGACGAAGTCCACTAGCCCTGGCTTAATCTCCTTTTACAATCGTGCGGTTCTACTTAGACGTAAGATACTGCTGCGACTTTATGATTCCTACGGCACAATCTACCAGTCCAAGATCAAGATGAGGACAGAACAACAGTATCGTTCAATTTATCTCGGAATATTGCCTGCGTATCAGTTAGGCTCGCGTGCACGTAAATCCAGATATAGGCGACACACCAATTTTGAATCTCACCTGAAAAATTTCTTTCATCTCCTCATACAAATATCCCAACAATGGTGGTGCCCAGATCGTGATAGCTACAATTTGCCCAAAGCTCCAATGCATGCGATTCATCATGTTCAACGAGGTCCCGATGGAGAGCAGCGACAGCTGCATGCCAATACCAGCGAGGAAGCAAAAGGTTGTTAGCCAGTAAGTGATTGACAATGTAAAACGGGAGCTCAGGGATAAACGGCCGTTTGGAGTGATATCATGCGGTTTCTCGTGGATGTCCTGGTGAGGACTCTTGGGACCTTGATGCCATCTCACCAATTTCGTATATAACACAGCAAGTAGACAAACCGTCGAGAACGTCCAGATGATTGGTGTAAGAACGCGAAGATTGTGAGAGGCCTTGGAGATCTCCTGTCTACCGAGATTGAAGTTGTCAGGGCAAACAGCGAGGGCCGAATATCCACCACATGCGTCGATCGCTGAGAGTTTGTACATGAACTGCTGATAAGCTCGATATCTACGATCTTCGGACCTAATGTCTGAGTTGATCGGAATGATGTTGGCGTACAGGATCCAGTAGACGATCGAAGACAGAACCCAGCAGGCCACTGTGAGTAATGTGACATCCATTGTGGTCTTCCTATAGCGGAGAAGCAGAACAAAGGTAAACATGACCGGCAGGACTCCGTTTGTCGCAAGTGGGATGAGCATGAAGGTGACGAGCATATCGGTGTCAAAAATTCCGTAACTGAGAGAAGCAATCTGGAGAGTGGCGCTAAAGTAACACTGGGCCTTGTGGAACTGAACAAGAAATTCCTCGAAAATGGCTTGATGGTTGCCTTTCTGTGCTACATCGGGATTGATGTCCTTATGTTTTTCAACTTTTTGTTTTTCTGCCCGTCGTTTCGTTGTACTGCGTTTCCAGCGAAAAACCTCAAAGCCGAGTAAGCCAAACCAGAAAATGACGACGAACATGCACTGCATTATATACGATGCGAAGACCTTCCAATAGGTGAGAAGTAGGTTGATAGGTTGAAGCTAAGCTCACTTACCCCAATTCCAATCACATCAGCATCAGCATAGGGCAGAGATGCGTATCCGCTTGTACACAGCGTATTGAGACATTCGTTTAAACCCTCAACGTTGGGTGCTGTGCTATTAATGAGCAAGTTCACCGTTGAGCACTGAGCGCGACAAATTCTTTTTTCCCTCGCGTTCTTGCAAGTTGAAGTGAGGCAGTCTGTGACGGCAAGAGTAACCTTCTTTAACTCATCATCCGTGGTATTTGGAGAAATATAAGGAGCCACCAAGGAGGAGATTCCCCTATTGAGGATGCCCTGAGAGAGATAACCAGCCATCGCTGGCACGTTGGCACAAGTTTCGTATCGCCGAATGGGAGCCTTCCCGTTTCCAAAGTAGGCCTCATCTTGGATTTCTGAGCTGTAAAGCAGGCTTACGTTTTGGCAGTCGCTAATACAGTCGCCGCTTGCACAGCCTCCGCGAAATGTCGGTCCGTTTGGATCGAAATTCTCTTGACATAATGTGGTGGACTGGTTGTTGGATTGACAGCATTGAAGTTCCGTTGGACTGCTGCCAATGTCTGCGCAGAATATTGGTGCGCTCTGATACTGCGACATGATGGAAATACTCTATCGAACAATATTAGGAGTGATTCAATGCTGTACTGCACGGTAAGGGCCGTTCACTGTTTTAAACTCAAGTCAACTGAAAGGCGTCCAGCATTACATCATTGTGTGACTTTCTGTGGCTGCAAGCCGACTGTGTGGTTGGTAGCACACGTTTGGGGGCCGAATGCTCATATTGGACGTGAGGTCGCTTGTCGTACTCGTGGACTCTTTTCGTAGAAGATCATCTCTCTAAACGTAACCAAAGAAAGTAAAGGTTAGTCTCAATCGCAATTTTGATGCACTGTAGGTAGAAATTATGAGGTGGGGTTCATGAACGGGCTATTTAGTGCAAAATTGCCACGTTAATAGGCCACCTTGTGCTGTACCTTTAATTAGCATGTTCTTCTAACGATGCATCACGTGATTCTTCCTAAGCCCCTCATTCGTTTCTGATCTCACTTTGTATTCCCCTAAAGGAAGATATATGGCATAGTACACGCGAAAGTAATTAGCTGGTATCTATTGATTCATGGTATGGGAAGTTGAGCGTGAAATCCATTATGGTTTAAAGTTTTGTTCTTGGATACGTCTTTCATTCCCTCATTTTCCAACTAAAGTGCGACGAGTTGAGAATGTAGTTACTTATTTAACTCTAAAACCTTAGATGTCGAGTTCTTTATACTAATTTCTTGATTAAATCAAGCAATGATATCGATTCGCCCACATCGAGGGTCTGCAAGATGCCAGGCGTCTGGAAGCGAGATTCGGGCACCGAACCGCTGCAAGCCCAGAGGGTTGAGGATCTGCCTTGTCGTACCAATTTTATACTATTTCAACATCATCTTCGATACAAAGACAAGTTGAACACCATACAGATTCCAAACTTTGAAGGAATTCATCTCATGTATAGTGTGTCGGTAATTCAATCTAAGAACAATCGGTCCCCCCATAGGGTCGTATAAGAGCGACTTGGTTATGGATTAAAGAAGCAACACCAACATTGGAAGGATCATAGTTGTCCATAATGGGTGTAACAGCTCCCTGTACCTGCTGCATGGGGACGGATTTCGGGTATTTTTCTGATCCTTAACCCAACAGACTAACGCCGCATCCTGCAATCACCGCATTCCTGCCGTCAAGCTGCTGATTTAACCGCTGTTGTTTTCCAGGTATCTCAGCGGCTTTGAATTTATTCTCCCTCGATGTACGGTTTGAATGCCCAAGGCCAAAGTCAATTTGACACCGCAGTATCGTGTGCTGTCATATCTGGCCTAGCGGTCGCGATTAGAATCGCATGCAAGCTATGGCACAAGATGGGTATCCACAGTGATGACTACTGGATAGTAATCGCATTGATATTCTTTTGGATTGATGTTGCCTTTCTACAATGGGGTAGGACGATTCCTGCACAGCCATTCATCTACTCGAACTAACTGTTAAAAAGGGAGCATCACAGGGGGCGGGGGAATGGAGATGTCAGAGCTATTAAGACTCGCTATGCACAATTCGAATAAAGTGAAGCTAATTGAAAACTATCTCAAGGTACATATCAGCCCACTTTTAATGCGACTACAAGCTCACTTATATATCACGTTTCTAAGGGAATTTTTACTTCTATCATCCTCTACATCGCCACGGTGTCTGCTATGAAGCTCTCTATTCTGTCCTTCTACCGCCGTATTTTCTTCATCACTGAGACATATCAAAATGCGTCTATGGGGTTAATCTTTATCACAATCTGTTGGTTTATTGCATCCGAGGGTGTAGCAATCTTCGCGTGCACCCCTGTCGACAAATTTTGGAAGCCGACTAAATCTGGAGAATGTGTCAATGGTGCTACCGTATTTCTTGCAACTGGTGTCATTGAAATCCTTATCGACTTTGCTATCCTTGTTTTACCAATCCAGGTGGCATTCACACTACATTTGCCAGTTAGGACGAGGATTGCGGTAGCCGGGATATTTGCCCTTGGTGGCTTCGTTATTATCACGAACATCATTCGCATCCAATACATTTATCAACCAAAATCTAGATACGGTATGACTCAGTACTTACATTCAAGTCAGAGCTACAGCTAAGGTATTTAAACAGTAAATTTTGCACAGGGCGAATGGTGGTCAAACATCCACATCCTTACCGCATTCATTTGCGCGTGTTTACCTATTTACAAACCAATCTGGAACTCCGTTTCCAAAGCAGCGAAGAATTTGATTAAGCACTATACTGGTTCGCGTCCTTCTTCACTCTTACCGAGGAATAAACCATCTCACGATCTGTCTTACATTAAAATGGGCAATATCGGTGATTCAAGTAACTCACCGACTTGATACTTGGGGAGTAAAGAGGAACTCTCTCCATTGGCAGGAACTCATGCAGATATTTCAACTAGAGAAGATATTAGGAATAAACAACTTCGACAGGTCAAAAAGAGAGATTTCCAGTGCCCCTCTTATCCAGATTATACCACGTCTAGAATCCCACACGTTTGGAATATCACTCCTGCTTTGCATAGTTTTTTCCAACGATGCCTTTCTCGGGATTCACTAACGGAGCGGTTGCATCATATTTGACACCGCCCAGACGAAGGAGGGTAGTTCCTCAAATTTCCCCTCGTGCCCCGGATATCTCGCAGTTCGAAACAATGAGTAAAAAAGACGCTAAAAAGTCCTTGTTTGAAAATATACGGCTGAACATTGGGCGTAGCTTCATACTGCATGCAACGCCTCGCCCCACAACAACGACCACACAAAGGTCACTCCAACGGGGGTAACCACGATCATTTCTTTTATCTTTCAGTATATATCCCTTTTTTTCCGTTGGTAGCTAGATACAACGAAATTGCAATCGTCTAATACTAAACCTCATCTTCTTTGTGAACGTCACTCGAGACTTTTGATCTCCTGCCTCAGTGCATTGCTGCTTCGGATATCTCATGGCCTCAAGTCGCCCTCTACCCTCCTGATTTCTAATCATCCCTTTACTCCACCACAATGTAAGAAGTCGCGATCGTAGAGGCCTAGTGCCCCAGATGTTTATTGTAGAGTATAAGTGGAGAAAAGGCCTACTAATTTTGTCTTCTATGGTCACAGCAAGAACCGTGGCGATGTGAGTGTGATACTTTGTTTTAATGTAACTAATAGTGCTATTCTGTAATAGTTCATCGTCTTGTATGATATTTAAGTTGAACTTATAGAATTCCAATGAGGAATGCGGCTGTGGCTGGCATCTTCTGTGAGTTTGGAAGTGGTTTAACTAGTATCTAAACCATACGCTTTATGATTTGAAGGGCTTCTCCATTTTTAGGACGCCTATTAGTAGGACCTGGGTCAAAAGCGTAACCAAGTTAGTGGCTATATCGCTACCAACTAAAGCAAAGCTAATCGCGTGGATGCGAGGCAATACGTCCTGATATCTTGTTTCGTGCCAAAGAACTTGAGAGGACGCACAATTAATGCGAATAATTCAGCTAGAACGAATTTTTGGGCCCAAAGCTCAAGAATGCCAATCCATTTAGTAAGGAAGAGTTTAAACTTTACACTGACAAAGATGTGCGAGTAGAGAAAGCATACGGACAATTTAATGAGTCTAACGGAAGGGGTAATGAGCACTAAAGCATATTCTATTGATGTATACTGTACTCAGCAAAATTCTCAGTGAAATTTACTGCACAGGATATCTCACGTGTTGAACAGTGAACAAGTCGCTCACTCATACCCTGAAAGATATGAAAAGCTGTGTGTAGCAGTACAGTGAACGCATTGACAGACATATCTAATCAAGATTAGTGTATAATACCACTTGGACCCTGAGATATTAACCCAAATCAACAAAAATCATCACTTACCATGGATATCCATGAAGCTAAGCACCATACAATTAGTGACAAGTCACATCAGTCACTGAGAAGTATGCAATCTTGAAGGCTTCTTATTACATCTTCCCGTCTGTCGGGCGATCCATATCGACTTAGCTATCGTGCCAAACAGCGGAGAGGATGCTGCAAGAACTGAGTCTTCGAGCAATATCTTGGCTCTTGGCTTCCCATTAAAGTCATTATGACACAAGGCTCAAAGAGTTTTCAAGGCATACATGTTCAGAACATATGAGCTACAGAGATATACGCATGATTGACAGAGAGTTACGTTGTTCTAATCGCATAGGCCAGTGTGGACTACAACCTTGTAGAGGCGATGGAATTAGATCTTTAAAAAGCATTGAACAGCTGCATCTATACCAGAATCACTTTTCTTGGTGGGGTATTGATATCTACTTTGTTGAAATTTCCGTTTCTAGTGCGTATCCCAATCCTTCGAAACGCTTCACTGTTGTCCATCATTATGCTACGCTCTAATAAAAGGCCTCCGGAATCTGAGAGTTGCAGATACCAGGTATCTGTAAAGTTCTTCTGTCTGTCTTCCGTACCATCTGGAATACGATCGATTTCAAACGTATCAACCTTGGTAGGTTCAATTGACGCAAGCACTTCGAGGAACGTCTCTTCTAGTAACTGGCCAAAGGGCAAGGCTTCAGACCGAAGTTTCGGACAATATCTTAGAACGGTGCACCGTGGTTGTGCTACTGGTTCTGTCCAAAGGATGTTGACGTATTTGCTCGCCCAAGACCAGCTGGGAGCGATGAATTCTTCGGGTTGGCGGCGAAACAAGGTTGTTCGGTCGTTGGACCCCGTTGTGGCTACATTAATCGTCTGCCAAAGCAAAGAGTGCAGAAAGTCGCAAAAACCGTTACTAGGATCAATCCATAGACCGGCTGCATAGATATGATCAGGCGACAAAGCCGCTTTAAATTTGGCTCCTAAGCTGGCTATACCGTGAAGACGGTCCGAGTCCTTGCTGAAGTCCCGTTTTACGTAGTTTTCGATTATGCCTCTCCACTCAAGGCGGATGTCATCCTCCATATTTCGGCTGAAAGGGTTAGACCTTACCCGATCAGTGTTGGAGAGACTATCCATGTTGCCGTGAATAATGGCTGGATGCAATCGACCAATACAGTGGGCATGGCTTCGTCCTCCGCGGCGGCCGGGCTGATATCCGCCATGACTATCAATCATGGTTTGGCAATCCCAAATCAAGCGGTTAGGGTTGTTTGTATAGATTAGAGATCGAGGGCTGAGCAAACGCTCTTGCAGAGTCCAGCCCCTCCTGTTTACCGCATGCAGCTGAGGGGTGTACTCGATATAGCGCTCCACTATGACAGTGCCGACTTTACCATTCGGGAGCCGCAGAGGGAGAGAAATCGGGCGGACATCTTTGTTCTTGGTGTCTTCAATAGGATCCAAGAAACCTTCTCCAGAAGCTGCATCGGCTGCAACAATTGTAATATATGCATTCTCGTAGACGCATTGCATTTTCCCGATCTCATGCTCAATGTCTGCTTGAGAATCTTGGAGTATGCAAAGCGAATCGACCCAGAGATATCTTAGTCGCAGACCTCGAGTAACAATAACTGCATCCTGAATTGTTTGAGGAAGTCTGTCCAGTGATAGGCCATTGGTGGTCCAATCCGAGATGTTAGATTGATTAAGGACGTTTTTTTGTGCCTGAAAGCCCCAGCAATAACTTAATGCGGCGTAGTTCACAGGAGTGTTCTCGGTAGCTTTAATCTTTATCAATTTTGACGCGCTACTACCTACGTCGATGAGGCGAGAGGGCATTTCAAACGAGTCGGGGCGCTGAGAGCAAGCGCCATGATTTGCCAAGCATTCTTGGATCCACGATTTTGCTTGCGTATATGAACTTGGTGAATTAAGGTCATGGTCAACCGGCCGAGTGCTGATGAACTGTGAAGCTGGATCATCTGCAGGGCATGTCAATGAAGCCTTGTACCCAAGGAGCCAACAAAGGTCTTCCTACCAGCAAGCGCACCAACCATTGCCTGCTCAGCCGCAACCCCTGCGTGAAGAGCCCTACTGCCAACAAAAGGCAAGAATATCAGAGCATTGAAGTCATGTGGTCCGCGCTCCTTCCCTCGCATACCAACTCCACCAGCTACATGCTCTTGCACACCTACACTAGTTTTGACGCGAAATACTGTAGGCGTATCGTCTGGATGTTTTCGCAACCAGTCCTGTAGTATAGACCCGATGCCACAAGATTTTGATAACGTGCAGCTAAGCCGAACTCCTTCTCTCCCATAAAGTTTAGGAACGACATCGGGATCGGTAAAACATTGAGCGCATTGCGCACAAACAGTGCGGGGGCGATTTGGCATGCTATATATCATGAAGCATTATTGACGAACGCTAGATAGTTATCGTCCCAATGTTAGAAAAAGAAAAGAAAAGCTAAGTAAAGAAGCTAAGTGTGTGCTGGGAAACGAAAGAAGAGGATGGAGATTGGATGGGAGTCTTTGCGTCCAGGCTGCAATTTTCGAAACCGTTGTTGCCTCAGACTTGCAAGGGTCAGACATCACGTGAGTTTTAAGTGTAAATAGAAGCTTATAAGAAGAATAGATATCTATGAAAAGGAACCACTTCTAAAGCACTGACCAAATGCTTCTCTCCCATAATGAATGTAAAAGTTGGGAGCCATGTCCTTAATAAACGCCGCTAATGCAAATCAACCAATTCCCGCCTCGCTCCAACAAGCCACGCTACTGTTTATATACCGGAATCATCCTGCACAACGGAGTTCGCGGTCTGATATGTGGTCCAGGTATCACATCCATCATCCAAAGTAGTAGAATTTGTAATTGCCGCAATCTCATCATATCGCTCGATAAACTGTAGAGCGAAGCCTTCAGATGTGTGCCATCCAATATGGCAATGCATGAGCCAGACTCCCGGGTTATCAGTCTGGAAGGCGAGAACTAGATATCCAGAGGCAGGTAGCATAGCCGTGTCTCTCCTGGGAGGGTTGTCAAGGTTGAGCGTAACCGAGTCCGAATATGTTCCGGTACCCTGGGCTAGAACAGAGAAATCGTGACCGTGAAGATGAATGGGATGAGGTACACCTAGAGTAGTCTGGATGACAAGGTAGACCCACTCATCCGCGTCAGGTAGCTCGATAACCGCATCTGAGGTGTCGTAGGTAGTGTTACCATTGAGAATTTGCTGCAAGGTCGGATCCGCCCAGTCTACAACCATGGTCGTGGAGTTGAGGGTCCATCGGAAGAGATTGTCACTGTTGAAACCAACGGCTGCGTTTTCTAAGGTAGTGGATGTGGAATCACCAACAGTCTTGGAGATGTATGGAACGAGATTATTCACGTCTTCGTCGTCGCAGCTGTCCGTGTAGTCGTATGCTGATGTGGTAGGTGTGGTAGTCGAAGTTCCATAGTAGACAATACCCTTGATATCGTCCTCATTGTCGTTCTCTGAGCAGGCGGATTGGGGGATTGCGCGCATCCAGAAGCTGTCAGCAGTCGCTGCTTGATCTGCCGTGACAATTACATCGTAGCGCTGACCCATTCCGATGTTCAGAACAGTAGTGTTATATGGAGTGATGGGAACTAGATCGGCCGATATCACAGTCATTGTGTGCTTAAGAACTATTAGCTGTAAAACCTGCATCAGTCTTCGGCAGGACTTACGTTGTCAATCATGAACTTCCAGTGTGTGTCCACTGCGCCATTAACGAGTCGGATGCGGTATGAAGTGCCTTCGGTGAAAGTCGTATTGTATCTATAACCACCATCTTCGTAGGTGTTGGTGCCGTTGATGAGACCGTTATCCAAGGTTGGAGGTCCAGATGATTCGGCACTGATATAGAGCTCATCAACAGTCTGTGGGATTCAAAGTCAGTAAAGAAAAAAATGTCTCAAATAATAAAGTCGCACCTGATGGTCCCAATCATTCAAGAAAAGCATGCCCAAATCTTCATCGTAATTGGCCGTGGCAGGTCCGTTGATTATGATGCCTCCGAGGATGCCCTCCCAAGCCTGAAGAGCAAAATGGCTGTGATACCAGGTAGATCCGTACTGGAGTGCTTTCCATGTATAAGTGATGGAGGAGTCGGGAGCAGTTGGGCACTGTGTGATGGAAACAACACCATCATTTTGGTTGGTGTAGTTTTGACGGATACCGTGAAAGTGGATGGAGGTTCCGTTTTGCGAATCAGTCAACAAGTTGTTGACATGAACGATGACAGTGTCACCCCAGTCGGCAAAGAGAGTTGGGCCGGGAATGGTGCCATTGACTGCCATTGCGGAGCGAGATACGCCATCGGGAGCAACTGTAACGTCAGTAAGCTCGAGCCAGTACTCGCGCGTTACGCCAGTATCAGGAGCTTCCGTGGTATAATCGGTATCAATCGAGTAGTCGCACCACTCTGAACGAGTGGATGCTGTATTGCCGGAGCAAGTTGCTCGCGGGAAAAGGTTGGGTGCAGGAAGCGAATCAAAGTTATTGGCGGGAAAGGCGACCGCAAAGCCAGCCAAGGCTGCGGCCCCAAGAATGTGATTATTGAAGAGCATTGTGAAGCTCAAAGGAAAACGAAATGATTGGAGTTGAGAACAAAATCTCGAAAGCACAAGATGCGTAAAGCGAAAGACGACTGTGAAAGCGAATGAGGAGTGGTGAGGTGAGTAACTAGAGTTGCAGCCTCAGAACCTTTATGCCTTTCCATTCTCACCACGAAATCTATTCTAAGTTCAAACCCTCTAGCATGTTGAAGCATTTCAGACCCTTTCGAGAAAGACTGAAGAAGATGCGTAATCCCCTGACGATCCTCAGTGTGCAAGTGTACGTGTAGGGATGCACCGCGCGGCATGTCCTCGGTCACCTGGGAATAGTTACGCACTAAAGTGAACGGTACAAATACCAGGGTCTTGAAAATATGCAGCTATTATTGGCGAAGCCTCTATGGTCTTGATGCGTTCACGTCAAGTCGAAACGTACCCCTGTCTCAACAGGGAGGATGACGGGTATGGCCACGACTACAGGTGTGGCTAAGTTTCTAGCCGTTCCTTAGAGAGCTAACATGATTGCGTACCTGAAGAAACCGTTCATGCGAAACATCCATTTGGGGAAGTCAATGCCCGAACAGTCACGGCTGAACTTGAAACGAAACCACGAAAAGCATACGCCGACGTCTTGCCGTCGTCATGGGTTCCAAGTTGTGGATATCACCGAAGTAGCACCTTTCTTTGGTTCGTGCATAACGCAATGGGAAAAACTTTCGTGGTGTACGACGCCTTGGGCCGTGTAACCGTTAGCTATCTCTGTTGATGGAGATTTAAAGGTCGTATCTCGCACAATTTCGTACATCTTCATCTGCACTTCATCAGATATCCCTTCGTTTCGCTTCCCATTAATCATCCTTCCCTTCTCTTTCCCACCCACATTCGTTCTGAGTCCTCGTATCTCTTCTCATATCTTCCACCATGTCTATCTTAAAGCTTGCCCTTTTCGCTTCTCTGCCATTTGTAGCTCTTGGAGCCCGCCAGCGACGCGCGACTACTAGTCAATTCGAGCTGTTTGCATATGGTCCAGGACTTGGCGGGCCTGCACTCTTCTATGCTGATGGTAAGCATTCTTGGTCGCGACTCCCTATTGCTCAGTATTAACGAGAACTCCAAGGTTTCGCCTACATTGGTGACCCCAGCCTGTCCAATAGCTCTGATGCAGCGACCGTGATCTGTAGGTATTATCGCTTTCTCCTGTTTCAATGACTTACTGAACGACTGCCTAGTCACTGAGAGCAACAGCGCGTTCATTGGCTCTCCCAATACAACCAGCCTCGCAAATGCAACTACTGCAGACTGGTCCAATGTCACGCTGTTCGTCCCGGGCCCGACAGCCACTGATCACCGAGTCGGTTTTCTAAACAGCACTGCTACATCAGACAGCGATGTTATTACCGACAGCTTTTTCTTCTACGGCTCAACTGCAATGGTCGTTGGAAGTGACGGAACGCTAGAGACGCTCTGGTTTGGCCTGCCGGTCGGAAACACTGGGATCTATGCGGTCTACTGGAACGACACTTCATTGGGACAGGTGCCGCTGACCATGAGGAACATTGAGCGGTCAAACCCATCTGGAAGCTCGCCAATCTCGTCACCTGCCGCGGTTGCTCGGAAGTAAAATACTCCGCTCATTGGGGTTCGTAGTCTCGGCGATGTTTTCGTTCTGTGTGTATGCGTGACTTGGGATTCATTTTAGCTGTGTGTTTAGATATGGATTAGTACAATGGCATTAAATTTTGGGACATGATGGCTGAGGTGACTCGCGTGGAGAAGGGAGAATACATAAAAGAGATGTGCGTTGAAATGAATATCGATGAGGTAGAGACAAGGTGAAGACTAGAAATGGTGGGGCCGCTGTTACGTGGACGCGTGGACCTTCTTGGCAACACTAGCACCTAATTGGGAATGACATCTCATCGTCTCCACGCGTCGACCTCCACTGTCAATATTGAATGTTGATCTTGTTGAAAAAGCACCCAAATATAGCTTTTCACCAGAATTCGAACATCTCACAGCCTGGCTTTGACGACCCCTCAGCTTTGGCACCAACTTCTCCTGCGCGGGTTCAGTGCCTTTGCCAAGGACGTAAATACTACCCTATTAATATGATCGCCCCCTTCTATTAGCTTTCATTCCACTACACCTCGAAATTCAGAGGTCGAGCCTTTGGTAAGTTAGCTGGGTGACTGTTTCCACCTATGCGAAGCCTTCAGAAGAGTTAGAGTTTTATGGCTCCCTGTTCAACCTTACAGATATATTGTCTTGCTGACACACTTTGGCTGTATGGTAAACTGAGACCCATCTTTGATGTTGAGGGGATCTGCACGCCTCTGACGCCCTTCGGAAAGCTTAAACAACCAGAAATTGCCCGACCCTCACAATGGGGTCTGCCGAGCTCATACCCTGGCCCAAATTCCCCCGTTTATTGGTCACTTCGCAAAATATAGACTCCAAATTTGTAGAACAACCTTTTGAGGAATTTCCCCACACTCGGAACTGCAGTCTCCTTGCACTTCCCTGGCACATTTCATCTCCAAAATATACGAGCCGTCGAGCCGTATCCGTCGCTATTGGCCCTCGGCACATCACGGAGCTCAACGATAGCCCTGCAACGATGTCCATATTGATCTACTCCAATGTCTTGTAAGCGTGCGATCCTACACCCACGGCAGTTTGAGATACAATCTTAACATTGTCTTGTATGGATGGGTTTGGGTGTGTGTCGGGCGTAAATATGGCACGTCTCTCAAGTATTAGAAGGGCACCAAGGCCGGACCTTGCGCAAGTCTCCTGATAACAATATCCAACCTTCTGTGTTAGTCTGCGCCTCCACCAATATGGTCTCTACGTGTTTGGCGCTTCTTATTTCCTCAATTCTGATCGGAGCTGAGGCAGGTCCTGTGAAACCAGCCTTCACTCTCAATCGGTATATCTCTAATGCTTACTATCCTTTGTAGGACAAGCTAATCAATCATTCTTACAGGCGCTCTGATGGCTTTCCCTACCCACTCGACAACACAGACAAGCTGGAAGAAGCCTCACTCGCCAAGTTCGAAGCCTATCTTGCCAAAAAGAATGTTTCTTCGCATGGCTGTACTCTTGAGAACGCAGTGAGGAGACAAGAATGGTACGCATTAGCTATATCAACAGAAATGTCGGGCACGACTAATAATATCTAGGCATGACCTTTCAGTGGCTCAGAGAGAAGAGTACATCCGTGCCGTGCTTTGTCTTCAGTCCTTGCCGCCAAAGGCAGATAAGAAGAAGTATCCCGGGCTCAACAACCGCTACGATGATTTTGTTCTCACACATGAGACGCAAGCAATGCATTTGCACTCCACTGTTAGCCCCTCCCACCCTGGTTTTATACGATCTTCACAAGCTAACAATTTGATACCAGCCCCATTTGTTCCCGGCACATCGTCTGTATATTTGGGCCTATGAGAAAGCCCTTCGAGAGGAATGTGGTTATACCGGGTACCAACCAGTATGATAGCCTCTTCCCTGCTCCTACGCTCATCGCATACTTATTGAATTGCGCAGTACTGGAACTGGGGTCGTACGGCCGCAGACCCAGCAAACTCGCCTCTCTTCAATGGAAACATGTCCAGCATGAGCGGCAACGGCGCAAAGGCTTACTACCCAGGCGTAAAGACAACGGGTTTCAAGCCACCATACGATGTCATTCCCGCTGACCAAGGTGGTGGCTGCGTCACTTCTGGGCCCTTTGCCAAGTATGTGAAATCCCTTCGACTTGATGCATCACTAACAATTATTTTGTCCAGTATGACCATTAGCCTGGGACCTATCGGGAAAGTCCTGATAGATATTCCACCAAATCCTCAAGCTGATGGATTTGGCGCTAATCCACGCTGCCTGCGTCGCGACGTGAACAAATACTCTTCTGCTCAGACTCATGACAACTACACATATGCTCTGATCACGAAGAGTGGCGATATTAACAAATTTCAGAAAGATATGCTTGGTATACCCGAACAGAACGATTGGGGCGTCCATATGGCGGGGCATTATACAATTGGTGGCGATCCCGGAGGCGTAAGTTTATCTCATTCCATCCTACTACGTATTTGGTAGAGGTCAACACGTGAACTAACTTTAAATACTTTAGGACTTCTACTCTTCTCCCGGCGACCCCGTTTTCTGGTTTCACCATGGAATGGTAGATAGGATCTGGTGGATTTGGCAAATGCAGGACCCAGAAAACCGCATGAACCAGCTTCCAGAAAACCCGCCTAAGGATGACTTTGTGGACCTCAATTGGACAGCTAAGAGGGCTGACACTTGGGATCTAGTGGATACCATTGGAGGAAACAAAGGCGCGTTTTGCTATATTTATGTTTGAGGTGGATGAAGACACGCGTTTCTGTTCAGTGATCGGTTGCGCTGAGAAGCAAAATACAAATATCCTCTTCTCGTTGAAGATTCAACTTTAAATTGAGTGTAATTTATGAGAATAACAGAAGAATTCCAAGTAATGCCCATGAATTGATAGAGGAGGCGATGGCGGAGACAGTAGAACTCAGTGGGACTAAGCGGATCGCCCTTTTGCAGCCAGCCCCAGTACTCTCTCTTTGGTCTTCTTTACTTCTTTTAGCCCCTACAATAATCGCAACTATCCCCTGAGGCCGGCAAAATGAGACGCTGTATTGAAATCCCCGTTTCGGAATAGTCGTCGGCATCATTTCGATACCATGAAAATTGGACATTAGTCTCAGGTGTAAGGATGCCCACCACGAGGACCAAAGTTAGAGGATGCACGACGGGCGTTGTTAATGTCGGAGTTTTCGACAGTGAGCGTGAAGGAAGTTCCCTTGGATGGCATATTATCAGTGATTGTACAGACTTCGTATAAAAGCACAATGAGGCAATTACGCTTTCATTTCCCGACGGTATGACTAGCAGGATGCCCAAGTCATGTATATTTTGCAGGAGTCTTTCTTAGATAATCGTATACTAACTTAATGTTAGGTTCGTGAGCATTTGCTGTCTGCAATAAATACTTAGCGACTTGCAGAGAAACATGTTGATGCCACTAGTATTCACGCGGATTTTTGTAATGTTATCGTTCACTGCCTAACTTGGCCTATCAATAACGACGAATTCTTTAGTATTTCCACAAGAATACATCAGCTGCAACCTGTATTTCAGGAATCGGTAAAGAGAGCGTAAACATACGTTTTTAGAACTAGACATTTTGATCCGATCAAGTTCACCTTCTTCGCAACCCCGAACGTTTTTCAGTTACAATATTAATCATTCCCATCCCGTGGTCCAGTTCATCCCCATCGATGGTTCCTACAACTGCATTCTATGCGAAAATTGCCGGGCCTTAAAACTCTTTGTGTGTTACTCCAATCCCAGATCCGATCATATATAAAGAAGTGCCTTCACCCGCTGTGTCATCATAGACATACTCATTTGATGCTATGAAATTACGATGAGCAATACGACCTAGATTCCATGCAGTACTAGACTGTGTCGTGAGGTTGCGCTTCCTCGGTTGCCTTCTGACTAATACATCGACTTCTAGGTTAGAAAGCGCCATGATCCCATCAGAATGAATAGTTAGGACTTTAAGTCATTGTAGGATTTTCTTCCCGGCTGTTTCGTTGAAGATTTTGCAAATAAATGCTCTGGACGGCAGTGTAGTGAGCTTGCGATAGACTTGAGTCGATTCTAGGTTGAAGCTGGACTATGGACGATGTCGCGATTAGGTATCGTAATTTTGATATTATGTTTCATTTGGGAAGACGAGTGAGAAGAGTAGCGGAGCAAATATCTGTAGGCAAAGGGGATTAGTAGTAATGCATAGTGATTGACAGTCCGAACGTATTTGAGAAATAAATCCGTAATCAAAACCTAATGAGAAACTGCTAGAGCGCCAAATGTGCACAACCATCACGCAACCGCTGATCTATATGCTATCCAACTCTCATACACTAACATCCAGGGTGCTTAGATATACTCCATTCTTTTAATCATCTTCTATATCTAGACTTTGGCGTGCCATAAACGTGGTTTCATGTAATTGGTCAAGAAGAGTATGGCCAGTAAGTCATGAGGCCTTGGAGAGTTCTTCTCGGGGTGCTAGATGTCAGGCTCGTAAACGATAGTTGAATATATGCCCAGGTGTACACTAGTTAGAAAGGCATATGTATAAACACAGTTCTCTGAGTCTTATAAAGCCTTCCCCCAGCTTAAAGAAATAGATTCAGCTCTATACATGGTCTGTACTTCATAAAATCCGTATAAGTCACTAAGTTCCTTACCACAATCTTATATTGAAGATGCGTAGGACCAACTACAGCGACACGTCAACCCGCCATCAACATGGTGTTAACAAAATTCACTCGCTTTCATAACAGTATTTCCTGAGTCTTTCGTAGTTAAATTCATTTAATTCTGATTTTAAAGTCGAGTGCAAGAGAAAAGTGAGTGGACGTAGTCAAACTACAGCTCCAGAAAGAAAAAAAAAGCAAAGTCTACGTCTCGCGTGATAATTTGTTCGATCCCAGTTCATCCTAACCTCCTGCGCTTCTTTCCTGCGGCCCCTAAACGACACACTACCTTAATCTCAAACTCAGTTGTAGACCACCGATCTACTCATAAACATCCTCCGGCCCAACAGTAACATTCTTCGCGCCCGGGTGTCCCTCTCCAAGCTCAGGATTAGCAACACGAGTCGCTGCGCAAAAATCATTGCTATTAGCGCTGCCACCGTAAACGCAGCCATTGGCGCAGATCTTGACAAAGTCTGCTTGACCATTGTCGCTGACGCAGTGCCAGAGGCTAGAAGAGTGGGATTATTAGCAAAGTTTTGCAGAGAGATAGAGAAAGAAAGTAGATGAGGGAAAGGGGCTTTACCTGTTATTGATATTATAATCAGTGGCCGCATGTCCATTGGCTTTAAGGCGCTTAGCAATATAGTGGTGGTAGTTACCTATATTTCAAAAGGTAAGCATATCCCTCACTATTCACATGATGGAGAGGGAAATCAACACACCATGTTTGATCAAATCCCACCCACACCACATCCACGGCCCGTAACAATTATCCGCAACCACAACTTCGACAATGCCGGTCGAAGCAGCGAGGAAGGCGGCGAGAGTGGTAAAGTGCATTTTTATTGATGAAGAGGAGAGATGCTGAATAATATTCTATGAAATTTGGATCTTATCAGATGAAGCTTTTGAGGTTGAGGTAGAAGGGGACTGGAGAAAACGGGGGTTTATATGCATATTTTCAGCGAGCTATCTTGACCAACTTGCGTTTTTATGGCATCTCGATTCTCTATCTTCTACTGCAGTCTAAACGAAAACAGCAGCCCATCATCTTGCACAACATCGTCGTTCGGACTTGCCGAATCCTTCACTCTGATGCAGGCTACATTAAACGAGAAATAAGTCCTGGCTATTCCAAGGGTGCTTTCACCTTTCTTTTCCATCATACCCTCACCACTTTCGTTTATGACCATACTGTTACATTCGCATATCCGGTCGTTAACCTGGTTTCGACCTATTATTATCTCTCAAGAAGTCGATATGGCCCCCACTCAGCCTAAGACTCTGACTGAGTTACGCTGATACTGATACTGAAACAAAAAAGCAAGAAGCAATGATCCACAATTGCGGGTGGATGCGATAGTTAATGCACACCGCACCGAAGGAGCAAGAATTACGATCTGATCTTACATCAGAAAAGACACGGGTCCATACCGCCGCGAACAAAGTCAACCAATCTCTTGCTATTTCTTATACTAATCTACTAAATCTATTGCAGCCCTGTATCAAAGTAAGGCGCCTAAGTCGTATAAATGTCCAAGATAAGTAGCCTCGTTGATCAAATTTTGTTGATTCTCTCGCAAACATAGTTACTTACATACACAAAACCGTGTCGCTCATCAAATCTCTATATCAGGTAACTACCTCGCTAGATTCAACCGGGGTGCAGCAGCCTACTCCCCCAACAACGGAAACAGAAAACATTGTACAGCCTTCAGTATCAACAAAGCCAATTTAGGTGCGGATGAAATGGAAGTCTGTTTGTAAGGCGCACCATTTTTCCTATTCTGAGAAGTCAATAAAAGTTGAAGTTCCAAGAGCCAAGTAGCGATAGGGCTCGTATACACTTCCAAGATTAGCAACATGGTAGCAAAGCGCTAAGTCTGTGAATGCAGCTTGCCATACAGCCAATCATTAAATCTATTCATATTGCATTTACTTAGACCATCGACAAAAAGGAAACTCTCATCATCATGAATCAGACTTGACTCACCCACTAATTGCACACTATGATTCCTCCATGCTGAAAAATCTATCTTACTCCGCAAGGGAAGAAAAAGAAGTAGAAACAGGCCCGGGATTCTCTTCACCATGCTCCACACTACCCAACTGCTAAGCTTCATCTCTTCCCTTACCTTCTCCTCAACTCAGATCAAACCCAGCCCCCGAAAACACACTGTACAGCAACTTCTCTTTCAGCACTGCTTCGCTATTATACATCGGCAGCTTTAGTAAATTCACACATGTACTCGTGCTCGGCAGTCTCTCCTGATCACTCCCTGCATCTCTGATACTAAACCTCGGATTCAACGTTCCAAACCCTAGCAATGGCGCTCTGGGTGTGCTCGTCACAAACTTGAGCACCGCTCTCCTCTCCCCGTCACTCAGATCCTTCATAATCTTCCAGAAGAGCTGGATGGTAGGGTGTTCAAGGCCGTCATCGCCAATCACATATGTGCCGCCGTAGATGGTGTTGCGACGCAGGTCCTCGATATCAATGGATGATGAGGTTCCGCCGATTAGGGTTTGTAGTTCGGACTGGTTGAACATGCTCAGCCAGCTAGGTTGGATCATGGAGCTGAGACCGCGGAGGAAGGCTGCTGTCTGCAAATAGGGCTGGTTTTGGAGGCGGTGGCGCGCCATGTAGCTGATGTAGACTAGTCGATTTTGGTTTGTGACCGAGATATTCGAGCCGCCGGGCTTCAGGTCTTTGGTAACAGCTTTGGTTTTCTTGGGGTCTGTGGTGTGATCAACGACGATTGTATCGGTGACGGTGAAATTCAGTGAGAAGTCTTCTACGTCGCCATTGTAAGTCTTTAGCTGGTGGAGACCTTGGTACAGCCCTTCATCGAGATCGCGGAGGTCGTTAAGTGTGGGACGATAGCCAGATTCATTCGGAGCAGAGCCAGCGCCGCCCGTCAACGCCCATTTGCGGAGGAAGAAAGGCGCAAAGTTGACGTCCACTAAAATGCCCTCGTACAAGCATTTACCGATAATACGACCTAAGAACTCATAACGCTGCAGGAGCTCGGTAACTTGAAGCCGGAACTCGTGCTCGCCATCGCGAATACCAGAGCGCCTCAAAGACTCTTTAGCCTCTTCAATTGCAGTCGGATTGGGATAGAGAAGATGCTGGTCGTTTGCGATGAACATATCAATGAAATCGCTCGGCATGAAAGCCCGGCTCGTAACACTAGTGAGAAACTCTTTCGTGACACCTCCGCCGTCGATACCGGCTTCGTTCGCATCAAATTGATCAACGAAAGTTATCTGGATAGGTTCTTTCAGCCCTTGGCCGAGGTCATAGAACGAATCGAAGGCATCATCGAATTCATGCTCGCGTCGAATTCTCGCAGCATGCTTTTCGAACATCTGGGGAGTATCGGAAGGTTGCATGACTCTCCATCTCCACGCTTCGGGATCCGAGCTGCCCCTCCGTTTCGTCTGCAATGTGTTAGAATCCGTCTCACTTGTCAGCATTATGTATTGCTCACCATATCTAGGGAGACAAACTCGCGGAAGATCTGCACGCGAGTCGTAAATGGAATAAAGAAAGGCATATTCTGAAGAATCTCCAAGCGTGGAGCGACTGCCTGCAGGTACCTTCTCCGAGATGCCTTGCGTTGTTGCCGCTGCATTCTCTCTAATCGCCGCTGTTGCTGGGTTCTGCTAGTGCCAATAAGTTGAGGAGTATCGTCAAAATCATCTTCCTCATCGATATCCTCTGCGTTCTCTTCTTCTATTTTGTGGCGGCTCTCTTCTTCTTCAACAACTGCCGGGATAAAGCTAGTCATGTCGAACCGTGAAGTCATCAACCAGTGATCGGAAGGCAAAAATTTTCGTCGTGAGTCTCGCTCGTAGACCATTCGCAGGAGACCAGTAACAAGACCCTTGACATATTCAAGAGTCAAGCCAGGAACTCCACCTACAGAAGGCTCCGCGACTTGCTTCTGTGCCAGTGGCTCGGGCGTTTTCATATTGAAGAAGCCGAGACTTGCAGTGGCTTCGCGTTCTTCAGTAACAGTGATGTCCGCAACATTAAAGTACAACGTGAACCCAAGATTTTTTAGAAACGTCGTCAAGTCTTTAACTTCAGGGAGTGGTAAAGCATTGTCACGGACTTGATTCGAGAAGACGTCCTGACCTCCAGAGAAGAATTCCTCATCGTCCGTAACTTTCAAGACGAAAGTATACAGTTCGAGAAAGACAAGGATGACCCTCCATTCGTCGGCAGCAGCTGCATTCCGGTCAGCCACCTGTCTTGAGGCTTCCCACAAGCCCTGTTGTATTAAGGTTCCTGACGCATTCTCGGACGAGGCATCGGTAGGGATAGGCTTGGGGCGAAGGAGCTCAATTGCTGCCCGAGAATCCCGTAAGATTGTGCTAAAAACCGAGGACCTTTTTGATGCTTCCCAAAAGTATCTGATGGCAGGGAGACTTCTCGATGATCCTTGACTCGACCGCCCCCCCGATGGACCAATGTAGAGCCACATTCGGATCTCGTCGCCTCGGCGGGGGAAGAATCGAAGAAGCGCCAAAGCATAATTTGCGAGCTGCCTAGCTTCTTCCACTTTCTCGTCTTCAGAAGACTTAGAGGACTTGAAAGAACTAGATAAAAGGTTACCAATGCCTTCCTGGTTTACGAGCGATAGAATCTGGTCCTTGACAAAGTCATTTACTGCATCGGAAGTTTGTGGTTCATCTGTTCGGTCCGAGCCACTCGGTTCCTCTATTATGGAGGCTGGAAGCGAGTTCAACAAGAGAGACACTACGGTAACGAAGTCCTTATGTACAGAGTAAGCCTCGGGAGTATTGAAGTTGTGGGCGTAGCGGTGAAAGTAGATGAAGGAAGCCAGAAGCCTTAGCCGATTCGCGGTGTCTTTGAGTACAGGATGTGATTGTAGTCCTGAATCCTTGAACAGCGTCGCCAGGGCATTTGCGAGCAACTTGTAATTGATAGTTTCGGCGAGCGACTCCCGGAACTTTTGCGTCAAGGATGAGTTTGAGTCTGAACTGAGGATCGGAAGCGTCAAGATGATGTAGCCAAATGCCTCGTATGCGGTCAAAGTATATCCCGTTACCTTGCTCAGCGGCGAAACGATCGTCTCCAGCACAATCTCCAGAGTATCCGCGCTTCCCACGTTTCCATTTGATCCATTTGATCCACTTGACCCTTGCCAAAGCTGCCCGATGACAAGGGCGAGTGTGTGGTAGAACAGCTTCGCATTGTGCGATGTCTCGGCAGGTATCCGGTTGGCGAGGAAGCGTAGAATCGTCAGGAAATCCCCATACTGATCCCAGGGAGACGAAAGAACCTTGCTCTGTCGTTCCAGAGCCGTCAGTATCATCTTTTGTAACCTGAGATATGCCATAGGCCACGGCCCGCTCGATGGGAACCCCAAGCTCTGCGCCGTCTCCATCTGGCGAAAGCCGGCGTGCCGTATCCTCGACAAGTCCTTTTGATATCGGGTTTGAGCAAAGCGGAGCAAGCGCTGGAGCTGTAAGAGAGCTTCAGCCTCGGAGCTGTATGGGGCAGCTGTTGGCGGGGCAGTCGATGACCCCTCCACGGCATCCCACTCGCTCCTCAGTAGGCTGGCAACCCTTTGGCGGTCTGAATGTCCTCTCCAGAGCCGTTGCAGTGTCTTTGCCGCCTTTAGCACATCCCTCTCGCGCTGTCTCTGCGCCCGTTCTTGCTGGGCTCGGTCGAGGGCAGCTTGGGACCCGGCGCCAGTGCCTGGGCTGCCAAACGCATGTGTCTTGCGGCCTGAGAGGTTGACTTGACGCGGGCGTCGGGTGCTGCCGCTGAAAGTTTGGAACATGGTGGTGGGAGGAACGCCCGTGGGCAAGGGAGGACGTGTCCAAGTAGTAAGTGTGCTTGCGAAGGCGAGGACGAGGTTGAGGTTGGAAGCCGGTAGCGGCGGTTCCGAGCGTTAGGTCTGCGACATGCGAGCCTCGATCGACTGCTTGTTCATGCAGCGGGGCGAAGTGATGGAGGATGTGAAAAGGGGGGGAAGAAGCAGCGCGGAGGCTGGTTCGGGTTCGACGAGCTTCTATCAAGCTCCAGTGCTTGTCATGGTCGAGCATTCAAAGGGCTGTAGTCAGCATCGCCGCCTACCATTCCCCATTCTGTACACGGTACGTGCGCAGCGCGCTGTCTTGGCGAAACCTCAGGCCATATACAAGAGTGCCTTCTCTTACCATTTTGTCAAACATCCCTAGGTGTCTGAACTGCATCACTTGCCTTGAGACCACATATGAATTTTGATACGATAGTACGTCTACGCATCCTCGTATCTCTTTGCATCTAGAAAGTTCCAGATCTCAAAAGGTGTATTTGTCTCTTTTCTTCTTGAAACTCCTGTTCCAAGTTTCTCTGTTGGACGCACCCAGCAAAATGGCCAGCATCAAGTGGGACATGTCATCATCCATCTATCCATCCATCCATCATCAATAAAGTCGACCATCAAACGCCGTCCGAGTGCCAACCCAAGCCCAAAAAAAAACCGAACCATCTCAGAAAAACGCCTCTTCGTCCAACTAGCCGCATGCTATCCCCCAAAACCTCTAGTCAACGCCTTCACGCTATTTCTCTCCCTCAAGCCGCCGCCGTAGCAGTAACATAAGCCGTCTCAATAACCGTAACCCCCTTTGTAATAATCACTGTCTTTGCTTCCCCATCAACAATCTGCACCAGGGTTGACACCTGCGGTTCCGGTGCCTCCGTAGCAGTAACATAAGCCGTCGCAATAACCGTAAGCCCCTTTGTAATAATCACTGTCTTTGATTTCCCATCAACAACCTGCACCAAGGTTGACACCTGCGGCTCTGGTGCCGCCTCACTGACCGTCGAACCTAAAGGCTCCGAAATCGAAGTCGACATCTGCACTACCCCAGCAGTCGATTCGCTTGAAGTCGATGTCCAAGTTGTCACACTCAAAATCGAGCTCGGCACAGTCCCACCCAGAGAATTCCCACTCGTCACGTTTTCGGTTGGCGGTTTGCCAAGAATTTCGGGGTGGTAAGTGAAGTTTCCGATCCAGCGGGGGACTTCGAGCTCCGACTGCGGAAGGTGCACAGGAATAGACAGCACGGTGACATTCAAGCCCTTCGGGGTGTTGTTCCGCGAAATCTCAGTGGAGTCGACCTGCTGGATGCGCCAGTAAAAATTCTCCTTTAAATACTCATTTACCACGCTCTTCTCCAGACTCTTAAGCTCTCCAGCTTTGAACTTCTGCGCTAATTTATCCGTCAAGACAATGTTGGCTGTGACGGTAACGTTGGAATTCATGCGTGGAGAAGACAATGTAGCGACCTGTCCCACGTAGTTTGCGTCCGTGGCCCACAGCTTCGGGTTTTTGTTTGGTTCTCCGATGAAAGCACGGACGGAATATGTCATTTTATTTTTAATGTCAGCCGGCATGTTGACTTCGACCATCCAGTCTATCGCATCGGCCGTCTGGTTCAACACCTGGGTTTGATTCTGAGAGGGAGTCGCTGTAGTGTTCTGGGTCGGGGGCAGGGTGGTAAGAGTATTATTCTTATTCAACCCTTGGTATTGCGGCCTGTATAGGCGATTGATGTTTAGCGTAAGTGTATCATTGCTAGGGTTATCCATAAGCTCGGGGTAAGTATAACCAAAGGATTCCCAGGCGCGGGATGTAGTCGAGGTCCACATATCGCCTAGAGCGTTCATATGGAAAGGCGCGAGGGGCGATGCGGTACCCTGTGTACTGTTCTCCGCTATTGAATAGGTTGCTGTGTCTTGGAGGCTGTTTTCGACATACGTGTCTGGGTAGCGGCGTTGGTAGATGGCGATGAGACGATCGATGTTGCTACTCAAGTCAGTGGCTAGACAGCTGATGAAGGCATGAGACATACGCATGATGGAACCAGAAGACGGGGTCGAAAGCGGATACTTCGACGATACCCATGTTTCCTAGTCCGAAGGAATTATGAATGCCATCATGTAATGTTTCAATGTTTCCAATTTTACCCCCGTTAGCTTTATTGCTCCATTCATTGAAGGGTTGGTAGACGGTAAGCAGCTTGTAGAGCATGTCGCGGTTATTGACCTGCTGCGCGCCAATACGGGCGCTGACTTCGTCGTTTCGGCTCGTGGCATGTTCATCATAACCATTAGCCGGATAGCGGATGGTCGTATTCCAATTCTTGAATTCGAACTCCTCCTAACTTATTGTTAGATACTGTTGCCAACTATGGTTGTGCGAGTTGTGAACACTGCACGTGGCGATGGCTTCAATTGGGAAGTGGACATACCAGTGCAGAAAAATCAGTATGATTCAGAGGATGGAAATCGTACTCATAAAGCGGGTTACGAATCTCTCCCTGGGTGCCATTTGGAAAGGTCACGCTGACAGTTTGATGTCTAAGACTGGCAGGCATGCACTCAGCCGTGTTATTTGATGGGTTGATAGCCCAGTCCCAATATGGCAGACGGATCTTGTCAGCAGCCTTTCTGGCCTTCTCGCGAGCATCTCCCGCAGAAAACTCATTCGCAATCTCGACGGCTTGATCGTGCAATATTTGCTCAAACAGAGCGAGGTAGGGTCTGTGCCACGTTCCGAACAGATTGCTCGCGTGAGGGCAATAGCCTAACACTCCTTCGCCCTTGACGCCGTCCCATTCAACGAAAGGTGCACCGTGGATAGCTAGGTATATCAGTAATGTTTGTATACATAATGTCGTTAATCATACCCGCAATCTGAAAGTAGGACAGCTTGTTGGATTGGTCCATGGCCTGGAATTTCGCAAAAGCCTGAACAAAAAGGTTCCACATTTCAGTGTCCTTTTCGAGCTCGCGCAATTCCTGTCGTGGATGAACTCCAGTTCCTTGAACGCCAACGACACTGAAGAAGCTGTCATCTTGCGTCGCAATTCCACAGCTATCTCCATCGCCAAGAGAAGCGCCATGCGTGTGTCCAAGTAGAGAGAGTGGGATGGCAAGTCCTACCAAAGAGGTGAAAAATGACTTCATAATGGCCTGCCGATAATGAATGTAAAGGAAATCGATCAAGATTCCAAGAAACGAATGTATAAATGTCAAATTCAGAAAAGAGTGACGGTCATGAAGACAAAACGAAAGACAAGGTAAAGAGACCCGTAACAACTGTCCAAGAAAACGAGAGCAAAGAGCATTTAACAGAAGCCCAAAAACAGCTGAGATGAAAAGGATAGAGATGTGGTCACAACCCCACTATTGCGTGTTTGAACATCCAGGTACCCCCGGAGGCTGTACATGCAGTGGCATCACTTTCAGTGGCGGAGAGTGATGCAGGTGTGCCAATTTTCTATGCGGATCCCTGCAGGAATCCCTGCATTCGAAACATGTTTGTGTTCTTCATATAAATTGGGCCATAAACAGATGAGAGCACTGGAAATAGGCCGTTGCTCTATGTTCTTACAGAAACTGCTTCTCAATGCGAAATGGCAGTTATAGAGTGCAGCACGTACGTGGTAGACGATATATGCATTTGCTCAGCCAGCAACGGTCCAATGAGTGGGAGGCTAGGAAAGTGAAGGTGCTGTCAGGGCAGTGCGCATGTACCCGTATAAACTAGTGCCTTAGATGTTGGTATCTGTTGGTACACCAATGAAGCTTTGTTGTCGGGTGCATATAAGAGAGGCTTCCAGTCAAACTCCTCGAAATTTGATTTTGGGATGCAATTTGCCAGTCTGACAAGACGTCGGTCCCCGTCAACGTCATACAACTGTGGCGCAATCAAACATCTATAGCGGTAATTGAAGGCTTATTCGGATTAATACGACTCCACTCGAGAGAACGAACAGCGAGCCGGGTGAAGTGTTATTGACGATGAGAGAACCATAGAAACAATCTGAGAGAAACAAGACTGACGAAAGCCATAATTGGGCTGTGTTACAATAAGGGGCATACAACATTGAAGCATGAGGTGACGTTGGGCGGAATAAAATGCGAGGAGCTGGCACGGACCATAATTAGGTCTGTGCGGCGCCAAAGGCATTCCAACTGCCTCATGCAAATTGAAAGTCACTGAAATTTCCGGTGATGTCAGCACAACTTCCGTTTATAGAAGCGGGTACCTGAATGTAGATCTGATTTTGGATCCGCTATCAACACGTGCCGATAAGTACCCGGAGATATGGTGGGGTGGTAATCTTAAGAGGTTTCGAAACGTGAAACAAATCCATACAGCTCGATGCTGTCTTTAGGAACCTTGACCCAACCTTCGATTATATCTTCCCTTGTTACCATCTAAGAGTTTCGAGTCTGGCGTTACGAAGCTATGTGCTTTTTCTGCTCCTGTGTCCTAGAATACAATCGCTAGCTGGAAAACGCTGCCCCTCGCTTTCTACTAGATTCTTGATCATGCCTCCATAGTGTCTGGAGGTAGGATTTCGCTGCCCTGATCGGAATAGACAAATGACCGCTTGCATTGTTGTCCCTTGCTTCCCGCGATCCCTTTTCTCTTTCTCGATTTCGCATAATCCGGCACTACATGCACGTTTGCCCACCTCTTTACTCTGACAAAAGTCTCAACAACAGCAGCAGGCAAGGCACTGAGCTGAGCAGTAGATGATCCGTCGATGCGCTTCAAAACCTCGACGGTAGTCCTTGCTCGGCTAATGGAAGGGTTCAGATTTTGTCCATACACGTTGTCTCGGAAGGCATTGAGGACGACATTGCGCAAAAGAAGTATGTCCCCGACACTATTCCGCTCCAGCGCGCTTCGAAGGGTCTCCTGTCCGTGATCTTGTGCACAAGAATCCTGATTGGGTGGCCGGAACCAGAAGGAGATTTTGAAGCCCGACTTGGTGTCATCGGCCACAGCTATTTCATATATGTGCATTCTGTAACCGCCTTTTCGGACAATCACCTCTCGATGCTCAGGCTGAGAGGTCAGAACACAGACTAAATTCCTCGTGGGGGTCTGTGGGAAGATGATCCGGAGGTGTTGGGCGCTAGGAAGAGAGTTGAGTGGTGACACAGCTAGAGTTAAAGGGACATGTGAGAGAGCGGTAGGACCTTCTCCCTTAACCGGACTGCTCGTCTCGGTGGTGACGATGTCCAACGAAGTGGAAAGAAATGAAGAGGAAACCTTGCTGTCGGCTCGAACATCAAGAGATATTTGGGACGACAGCAGCGTATCATAACGCAAGAGTGAATGTTGAAGGACATGGTCAACTTCGATAGTTGTGTCGTCGAGGGTGTGTGTTGTCTCATCAAAACAGGGCTGTTGCTCCACGCAGTCAAGTGAGTGTCCAAGATAAGGAATGGAGAAGGTGAAATTCGGGTTCTCGTCATAGATTCCTCCCGCTGGCAAATAGGGCTGGGACCAGCCAGTCCGTAGATACGTAGAAGTGAGGTGTCGCCATCTCGCGGGTGTTGATTCTTCGTTTTCTTCATGAGAGCGTTGTGTTGTCAGCACCCCGCATAGAAACTCGGAGAACTTTTCGTCACAATCTTCGGGGTCGAGCAAGCTTTCCCCACTGAAGTTTAGGTTTGCGCATAATGGCGCCCCGTTGAGTGTTTTGAGCCTCATTGGCCCATGGAAATGATGACGCGGTTACGCGTCTTTTGTAGGGTCGACAGCGCCAACGTACGTGTCTCGTAAGCCACAGGGACTGAATAAGGAATGTGGAACGCTGAACGAGGAGGAGTGCCCAATTGGAGAGTTGGCTGAATAGTTGAGCAAAGAATCGGACAAAACATACGTGGTGTCGGAGATGAGGAAAAACACCGAGCTCGTGACTCGGACCAACAGCATAGCCGCTGCCTGCTCGGCCTTTTAGCTCAACACATTCCTGCCACGAAGTGAGCAGCCGAGTGAATGTCACTAATCTCTCTCTTTCTCTCTCTCTCTCTCTGTCTCTCTTCATTGCCGTGAATACCAACGCTCGAGTAAAGGCTTTTCCGAGCAACCGGGTCCATCTGCCGGCTGATAGCGTAAACCCGCGCTATAATTCCGCATCCTAGCTTGGCGATCTAATCAGATCTCTAAAAGTTGCCGCAACCCAAAATCAAAATGTCTCAAGATTCGACGTCCAAGCCCTTCAACGCCTACAGAATGACGGCAACCCTCAAAAACCTCTATTATAAGCTTACACCTACATCCTCGACATTTTCGGTGCCGACACTCAAGAAGTCTGGAGAGTTTTCGAACGCGCCGACCAGTGACGCGCTCTTCCCCACCACAGACCCCACTGTTGATGGCGACGACTGCTTACACGACTGTGATAGTTGCACTATCAAGTATCCCAGCAAGTTCTCAATCGACGAGACGGAAGAGCTGTACGGGCATGTCAAAGGCTGGAGCACGCATCTGATTGTTGCGACAGGAAAGACGGACTGGGTTCGCGATGTCGCCGACGAGAAGGGCAGCATCATGGAGGCTGTGGACAAGGGGACTGTGAAGCCTAGCAACGGCGTGAGTGTCTGCGATTCACCTGCAATGTTTCCCATACTGACTGAGTGTGTAGAAATTGATGCTCTCCGCCTCCAATATCCCGGTCCCTGATCACTCTGAAAACAGCACCACTGTTCTCCTTCTCCCCGCCTTCAAATTCATCGACAATGTCACCCCAGAAAACACGCCCGAGCTGATCACAGGTTTTGTGAACAACGCGCCTACCAATACTTCACCACTCCCACACGCATCTACTCCCGCTCTCCTGTCTTCACTCCCACCCTCCGCCCCTTCCTCCGAGTCCTCCGCCGATCCGTCGATTGAAGTGACCCCAACCATCGCACCTACAATATCTTCTACATCAGCTCTCAAAGCGCGGCCATGTCCTCACAAATACCTCATCCTCCTCTGCAGCCAGAAGACCCGCGACGCGCGCTGCGGCCAATCCGCGCCTCTCCTCCGCCGCGAATTTGAGCGCCACTTGCGACCCCTCGGTCTATACCGTGACCTGCATGACGAGCGACCAGGCGGTGTTGGCATCTACTTCATAAGCCATGTCGGTGGGCACAAGTTCTCTGCCAACGTCATGGTATACCGGAAAGCATCAGCTGTCAAGCAGCCCAAGCAACTTAACGGCCACGTCAACGGGATCCAGGACGCGCTAGAAGAACTCAAGGTCGAAGATGATAAAGGTGGCGAGGTGGTATTAGATGTGGGTAAAGCACAAAAAGAGGAAGGAAATGGCGAGGCAGCGCAGTGCATCTGGCTAGCTAGAATCAAGCCTCAGGACTGCGAAAATATCATTAGGTACACCGTGCTTCAAGGAAAGGTTGTGAAACCTAGGAGTCAATTAAGAGGAGGATTCGACAGATCAAAGCAGGTTGTGAGCTGGTGATGTTCAAGCAAGATTTAGCGAGCATAGAGTAAGAGCGTAATAGAATCTGGATTTAGGTTTGCTACCATGGTAAAGAATACGAGTTTTTCTTCGATTTTCGTCTTAGTGTTCTGGTTAAACATGTTCGTTTAGGGTTTTGTCCATATATGACATATCTGAGTCATAATACATCCCTGTCATTCCAACGCTTTAAACTTCTCACACTGCGTACTTTCAAAATGGGCTTAAGTTTCCTTCTGGCGGCAGCTATTAAGCCTACACCACTGTCCTTCTCCATCTCTGCCAGCAGGCCAATAGTCCACCACCATAACATCACCAACTCGCCACCATGGAGACTCCATCGGACTCAGACGCAGATGCCTCCTCCGGCTTACACTTTAAACGAAAAATACGAGTGGGAAGATGAGTATCCATTATTCCTCACTGGATACTTGCTTCTCGGCGCCGCAATAAATCTTGGCAACGCCTTCTTCTCGTTATAAATATCTGCGTCGATATCTGTTGGTATTACAGTGGATTGCACGGTATATAACAACGACTCAGAAGGAGGACTGGGTGGATTAAGCGAGCGATCCGCACAGGCATAAATATACGGCCCCGGCAATTTAGAAGGAGGACACACCTGAGAATCAAAACCTACAATTGGCAAGCTAGCAGAGGACTTCGACGTCGCTGCTAGCCCTTGCTACGTAGAAGATTCGTGGTCACAAGCAATACATACTCTTTCTACCGTACCCTTCCAACCGTACCCTGCGCTCTTGCACCGCCGTGGATTAGCGTTCTGCGAAACCCACGGGCAGTCGATTAACAGCGTCTATAGGACCTTCCCATTTCACGGGCGGGTATACCGACAATATCAATAGGATTGAAAATTAGGTGACCATTTCAGAAATGGCAGGCCGCATTATCAAAAACAAGCCAAGAACTTGATTTGTCCACAAAAATAGACGGACATTTGAAGTGGTATGTTGCCATCACCAATTTTCTTTTCACGCGGGTAACAGTAATTTTCCCCCAAAAGCTTCAAGCAAAGAGACTGGACTACTAAGAATCCCCGTTTGGGTATCTGATGAACGCAGCGTGCGTATGACTGCCCTTTCCGCCGTACTTGCTCAGATCATCGATAGTCTGCCTCCCTTTCTCCCGGAATCCCAGCTTCTTATATATGCGCATGGCTGGGTTGTCGATAGCAGTGTCCAAATAAATGACGACGCCGCTCGCGTCCGCCTGAGGGAATACGGATGCGACTAGCTGAGATGCGAGGCCTTGGCCGCGGTAATCGGGATGTGTAGTCAGATTCTCTAGTACTATGAATGCCATTGGGCTCATGTCATTTCTTATATCACGCAAGAGAGAAGATCAAATATACATACGATAATGAAACTGCCCCTGCAGCGTCTCCTCCCTCAATCTATTCAATCCCGTCGAAAACTCTATAATCAAATCCTTATTACAAAACTCTGGTAATTGCTTTCTAAACGCTTCATCTTCAAATTGCTGTCGCTGCTCTTTCTCTTCCTTGGACTCCACTCTCCTCTCATTGTTGTCGTCGTTAGTCAATGGGAGCGTCCACTGCGCCGCAGCTATGATTTCATGAGACTCGGGATGACGGGCTACAAGGAAACTCCTACGGAGCGGGCTCTCTATTAATTGCGCGATGCGCGGAGCCATGCCCGCGGCGAGCGTGGCCGGATCGACATTGCCGAATTGGAGTTGGGTGAAGGGTGTGGCCCAGCAGAGAGCGAAGAGAGAGGCAATTGCCGCGGCATCTGAAGGCGCCGCCTTGGAGATGGGGTAGTTAGGAATGGGGGACATCATGTAACGATGGTGGGAGGGTGTAGGCGAAACTGATGTGCAAATTTACTTCCAAGTGTGGCGTATGGGATGTGAGGTGTGCGATAGCATTTATATGTCTGCCTATGCCACGATTCACCTGTGCTTAATTAGTGAATCCTCGTGATTGGCCAACGATCTGTCAAGTCCATTTCCTTGACAGCGGCTTGGCATTCGTCACGACGTAAATCAAGGAGATACACGACGAGAAAATCATCAATATTGAAAGAATTCCCTTCGTTTTTGAAGGCACCAAAGAAAAATGTCTAACAAATAGAAAATTTCCCCAAACGAAGAAATCCTCATCAAAAGACGAAGGCGTAAGCGATTTTCAAAGCCTCTATGTAGTTCTTCCAAGTCGAAGAAAAAAATAAAACAATGGCCGCCCAACCAACATTTGCATCTTTGTAACCACAGAGTTCAACCCCACCCTTCCTATCTACTTTCCTGCCTACGACACGCATGGAGTCGCACAAGCGGCGAAGTCTCTGAACACCCGCTTCACCGCCACTTCGACACCCCTCGCAGAAGATACCGACCCGCCGGCCTCCTCTTCGCCATCATCCTCATTGACGCAGACGACATTTTCGGAGGATGAACTCAAAAGCGCAAAGCGGAAGCGCGAATCAGTCATACAACAGGGCTCTACAGAGCGAGGCGCAGAACAGGCCCATAATAGGTGGAAACGCAGACCTTCACGCGAGACACAATACACAGAAGACGCCACTGCTCGACTACTTCCCCTAGGACACGAACTGTCCATCGATAATCTTTCGGCATTCAACGGTTAGCCTGTGGATGCATCCGACGGCGGGCTAACTAAGCAGGTTAACGGAAGAACATAAGACCACCCCTGTCAACCCCTTTTCCCCCTGACTGCACAGACTAGTAAAAGTCTGCACCTGTGCTTAACCTTCTCCGCCTCTGCTGTACGTAGCTCTAAGAGCTACGTCCTATTATCCTTCTATACTTATATTCTTAGACACCGTAATACTGCCGTTTTCCTGCCGTCCCCTGCCGTTCCCTGCCGCCTCCTGATAGCAACACCAATTCCATTCTTCTGTGTAATTGACTTCAATTTTCGTTGGTGTATTGAATATAATATTCCTACTAATAATAATAGTAAGTTTCAATTTTCAAGATCTTTTCTTCATAATACTCAAGTTTTTTGTTCAAATAAGGCAAGATGAATTCTTCAACTTATGAAGAAATACTCATTCAACTGAAGAAGGAAATTCTTGAGCAGGAAGTAATTCTTTTCCAAGATCGAAATTTTGCTTATATTTCGGAGAAAACGTTTGACTGGATGGAAATTGGGGTTTCCCATCCGTCGCTTCCTTTGAATGCAGAACGGCATGATATCGGACCTTCTTTCACCGTTCATCATCCTCAAGTCTACCTGATCTAGCCGGCGTTTCCAGGCGACCCATCAACTAATAGAGAAGGTCGTAAACTTTACAACCAGTCTGGGGATGATTGACGTAAACTACAATAACCCGGATTTCGGTAGACTGGACTAGGATGCTGTGATGCGTGCTCCGAGATCGCATTTGGCACAATGGGGGCAGCTTGGAGAAAGTTTTAGAGCAGCCATGACCATTACTAAATCTGTCTGATAGCCTTTGCTTCTTCACTAAATTACCTCCGCTTTTGATGCTTCCTACAGAGAACTCGAGAAAAGGCTTCCATCAGTCTGGCCTACAACTGATTTGTGGAACATTTTAGGAGCATTTCTTCACGCAGTATTATAACTCTCGTCATCGGCTATCACAAATTTGGATGACACTCCCACCGGCCCCTTTGGAAAAATACCTTTGAGTTGCCTTGCGCTTAGCCTCGAGAGGTGGTCAAACGTAGCAGGCTTAACAGTGTTAGTTCTAGCTTATCCAGCATTTTCCCGATGCGGTATGCAATTTGTTCGCGATTGACTTTCTAGGTTAGAATCATCACCGCTGCTTACATTTATGATGAGGGCGCGCCGCAGATTTTTAAAACTTTTATCGTTCACTTCATTGCCTCGCACTTGATCTACACATATCTGTAAACTCGAATTCAAATTCAACAACTATGTACGCATGAAGAAAGTATTCAAATATGATCTCGTACCGGCCGGTCGCCCAGCGTTATTGTAATTTCGTACATCCCTTCTGCCCAGCAAAACGAAAGACTAATAAAGTAAACAGGCACTAAGGGGAAGAAAAAAAATAGAGATGTTCAATGTAATGTTGAAAACGTCAGACTCGGCGTGCTAGCGGCACTCCCATGTATCATCTCCACCCATAATTCATCGGCTGCAACTTTGTACTCTTCGGTAGATGGGAAAATGTCGAGAACCTTTCTAAACTCCTCAACATTCTTCAGCTTCAAGATCTCGGTGATCTTGCGCAGAGTTTCCATACACCAAGGTCTCCAATGATTGCCGAAATCGCAAGACTCAACGCAGTAGAAGAGGGTTGCCATAACCGGCTCGAGGCTCTTTCCGCGTGGCCACGCGTGATAGCCCCCCGACCCCTCGAGCATGTTCCTGATCCGATTGAACAATGGGTCGTAAGTGCAGCGGGTTACTCTAAGTCCGAGTCGAGTCCGCACATGGCGAGTTGTGGCCCACACAAAGAGCGGCAATCCTGCTGTCCAGACTCTGAACATCAGTGCTGCTTCCTGGCCCTGAGATCCGCTTGGGATGGTTTCATTCCAAGGCTCCTCAATCTGAACTGCCACTACGGCCTGCAGCGACTCGAAGTAAAGATTGCTCAGGGCCCGCTGGTCGATGTCGTTGTACCATTCGGAAGAGGTCGCCAGACCCAGCTGCTGGAGCCAGGCCACAATATCAAAGACGAAGGGGCTGTTCTTGGGGAACCGCTTAACTGTTCTCCAAGCGCGGATCTGCGCGTCATCAAGAAATGCCAACGGAAATGCGCTTATGTTCGGGAACTGCGGAGATGGAAAGAGAGGAGGAGAATGCAGTACGCCTGCCAAACAGTATGTTGTCCTAATTCAAAGTCAGTTCCCGAGAATGCGTACCCAGGGAGCGGGATCACTGACCAGGTGAAGGTTCTCTGGAGTTCGAAGTCGACCGTATGAACTCCTCCGCGCGTCTCAATCATTCGTTGTAACGCCTCTAGATGCCCTCTAGCCTGATCCCACTCACAGTCGACGGCCTTTTAATCGTCAGTACGCTCACATATTGACGTTGAAAGTTAACTTACACATCCAAACGCTAGTAGACTGACAGCAAAGACAGTCGATTCAGGGACGTCATTCCCGCACAAACCCAAAGTTTCCTTAACGATCCGTACAGTCTCGCCCTTCGAATTGAGTGTCTCGAAGCTCGGCTCCAAAAGGCCGGATGTCTGGTCGCGGATCAAGGACGTGACGTAGAGCTGCGCGTAGTTCGAGACTTCGTCCTGAGGAGCATGGAATCCAAAGTCAAGTGCAAAGGGCTGTTTGATGCCTACACGCAATTGAGATAAGTCAGCATTATTCCGTTTCAGTGGGAAGACGTCAAGAAAGATGCCCCACTCCACTGCAGACAACTCCTCATCACAATTCTGTAATTGGCAGACATATAGCCACCAGATGAAAATACTTACCGAAATTTGCTTGGCCGTCGACGGTGAAGCCAGGAAAAGGGCTCAGTGAGGAGAAGCCAGAGAACAGTGACCCGATTTCAGTAGTAATTGAGCGCATTCCATCCGAGAACGCTAAACTCGATGGACTCTGTTCTGTCTCACGGGAGCCAGAGCGACTGGACCTTGCCCGCTGCTTTCCCTTTCGACGCTCACTGCCTGCAACTGCGAGCGACGATTCTCCCGACCCCCTCCGCTGTTGCTGCTGCAAGTAGTTCTTCATGACGTGGCTCCGAACCGTTTTGAGCTTTTGCTTCGTCGCCGTCGCGCTCTCATCGCCAGTGGTCATGATGAACTCATACTGGGTTGGCGTAGCTGTTCTGGTCGGTGCTCGGTCTAAGACGTCCGGTCTGCTTGTCCGTCGTGATGGAGGGGTCCCCGCCGGTTGTCCCTCAGGGGATGAGGCGAAAAAGGGCGAAAGAGCATCTTGGTCTGGTGAGTCGGCCATGATTCCAGGTAATAACCAGAAGGTATTGGCATGAGATGCTGCTGCTGTGGCTGGAGACATGCTGAATTTATACATTCGAGACAATACGATGCCTACAGGAGGGTGGTATATGTTTAAAGACACTCACTAGCCACAGCCAACGCCATTCGAATCGGCTAGCTGCTCAACCGCATTGGCCCCCCCCATCCTTCCCGCGGTCGGCCCACCATACCAGACACCCTGTAGTCGGTTGCATCATCGTTGCAAAGTTGCACACTACTTTTCATGAATCATCCAAACGCAGTGCGATCAAAGCGTTGGTGGCGCCCGGTTACCAGCCACAGGGTCGAGGCATCGCTATCTTCATTGGCTACGGCCTGAGCGCCAGTGAGGCTGATGCTGGGAGAAGATGAGGAGGATTCTCGAAGAGCGACAGGGAGCTGAGTAGTAGAATGGAATTCAGAAATTGGGTTTGGGGCCAGGATGTGGGGTCGGCTTTCAGGTCATTTTACAGCAGAAATGCAGGTGGGGAGAAGCATTCGCCCCGTCATGAGAGTGTCCGCCTGGAGCGAAACAATTGTTAGTTTGCTAGGATGACGTTCCGGGGTGGTTCACAAGGATGGTTTAAGAAATCTTAAGTAAGCATCGCTGGGAGGGGAAAAGGTCGGTTGCTTCTTGATCCTTCGCCTCGCCCTGCCCGCGCTTGGGCCTCAGGCTGCGAGGCTCAGCTGTTTTAAATTTCCGGTGGCTCAAAGGCCTACTATTATTATTAACAATACCTACAATGCAGCGGGCGGAGTTGCTCCATACAGGTACACCGAAACACCGTGCTGGGTCATCCGAGCCCCGACAAGATTAGCATTCCGCTGTACCACCGTTCGGTGCCTATCTGCGAGAGCTATCGCGAAGATTCGCAACTTTCCTCAAGACGTAAATTTCCCGACTCTTTAGCGCACAAACAATTCCAAACGGTTCGTCAAGTAGCCAAACCCCGCGCATTTTCTTTGAGCATCCGAAAATACGTCGGGAGTTTGTTCTATTGGTCTGATGAGATTTTGCTCATTAAATGTCAGGCATACACGATTTATTTTCGTAAAGGCAGATTCGCATTCAATGCCACTTCCTTTATCTAGATGGTTCAAAAGCTGATATCTGGTCCTTTTCCGGCGTCACCGCTCTTCATCGACCGTCTTCAGCTTGCAACGTCCATATGGGATTCACAACCCTGGCTTCACGCTAACGGTTCCACCATTCACACTCGAGATGCCACTCCAGACGAGCTGTTTGGGAACCAAAGGTTGAATTATCTTCAACCAAACGGTCTCGTACAAGCCAGGGCTTCCGTCAGCCGCTTTGCTCGTCGGCTCGAGGCTCCCCCATTGCTTCGAGTCGGTGCAGCAAGCGCTGTTTGAGCCCCAGAACGGACCAGCAGCCCATGCAGTCCAGCCGATATATACATCATTTGTGTCCATATACTTGATCATGTCGGAAAGCATCGTAGCGCACTATTATCAGTCGAGTTAGCAAATGTATTATGTTTGAGCATGAGCGTGTCAAGTATCGTGCTAGTTTCCTCTTCAGTGCGTTTCAACTAGCGACAATTCACTAGACTTATTCAGTAATGGCCAGCTCCTATATTGAGTTGCATATAGCAAAGCCTTTCTCTGAGAGGCATGTGAATTGCCTCCAAGGCCTCAGTGCCCTTGAGTGCATAAAACGCGAACGAGTAGCCATTTGAGTTTGGCCAGTATATTTCATGTTTGAAAGTAAAGCGCAATCTTACCTGAGTTGTATTGCTTGCTCCGAATTCGGTTATCATAGCCTATTTCTCGACATGTTAGTTTCTTGCACACAATCGTCCTGGGAACCCAAGCTTTTTGAGCGGTTGAGCTTTCTCGATGTTTTCCGCACCTTGTAATTGTTCTGCTTTAGCCAGGCCGTGACACCGGCGAGCTTCGATGCTGGTTGAGTGCACGCAGCATGCGTTCCGCTGAAGTCCTGGTCTAAATATTCATGGATATCAAACGCCATATTATTCTCAGGATCCTTTAGCTTAGTCAACTGCGTGTTGGAATCCGTGCCTTCAGTCCAGCCATGCCCCCCAGTCCAGCTGTTTCCAGGTGCGAGGATGAGTTGCTTTGCGCCGACCTTCCTGATGGCGTCGATGGCTGCTTGGTCGTTTTCGATCACGAGAGACGTCTTCATGTCATGGGGCTCATTCATCAGGCCGAAGATCACTTTTTCATTGTCCTTGAAGCGGTTGGCGAGTTCGCCCCAGAAGGCGCCGAATTGGGCTGTTGTTGCAGCTGTCTTGTCGGTGGTATCACCGATGATGCTTCCGGTCATGGGTTGTTGGGAAGGGTCATTGTATCTCATGTCTAAGTCTAGTGAGTACATTATATCTAAGAGTGAAAAATAGAGCTTACAATTGTGAGGATCCAAGATACAGTATGCACCTTTCGTCTTGGTCACATAGTCGACTGCCTCCTTGAAGAAATCGAAGTGGGTTTCGTTGAATTTCGCTCCTAAGCCGTATGACAGCGGGCACATGCGCTCTAGCAAGAAGGCAATTCGGAATAAGTTGATCTTGTTCTGGTCGACATGGATATCGATTCCCTTCTTGTCGATGAAGGAATAGTCAACACCGAACCGTCCTGGAAGGCCAAATCCCTTCTGGCTGGTCTGGCTCCATACGCCGAACTCACCAGAGCTTTCTGCAACGCCAGCATAAAAGATTTTGGCAGAAACGACTACTGCAAATGCAGTGATTGAGGCAAGGCTTTTGAACAACATGTTGGGAACAAAATTATCCACAGATTATTGTCTTACGTACTTGGGGGACTTTGATCTATTATCATTTTTCTTCATCTCATGCTATTTCCTTCCAATTTTGCCCGATCATGACACCTTGCTCTTGTTTACCCTTCTAGAATATTTCCGTACTCTGTCCTTCCGTGTTCAAACTGGCAACGCTCCATGATCTACAGTGCTTGCAATCTATGCAAATGGCCAAAATCTGGTCTCTGGATACCTGCAAATGTGGGGTTCTTTCTCCACCAATCAAATAAATGAAGCCATATTGTTTCGAAGAACTGTTTCGCTTAACATATATCCCAGCTAGAGCCTCACAATATTTCATCAACTTGAGATATGGCTTCTAGGGCCGTGATACGGAGAGCGGCACACCGAACGGAAAGGGCTGGATGGTTACGTCAGGTCTTGGTGCAGCTTGAGCACGACGTTGCTTTTACTTCACAACTTATTTATTTTTTTCTTCTCTTCTCTATATCTCCTGCATTACCTCGTGTTGAAACCTTTACAAGGTTTACCACTCCAATAGAAGCGCGGCTCTACTCAACGTATCTACTGCAGTACAGAGTTTTGGATAAGGCTTACAATACAGCGCGTTTTGAATCCTTCCTTCGGCTTCAACTTCCTCGCCCCCTCATCAGGCGGTCAATGCGTAGAGTGTGTCTGGGCGATAAAACGCTAATCTTACGACCCAGACGGACGAGAAGAGACGACTTGTCGGATCTGAAAACCTAGACATCTCCCCGGCGCCTGCGCATGCACGCACGCTACATCTTCTGATCTTGATATCTTCCGACGGACATAGTCTCGACCCGGAATCTGACCGGTACCGCCCAGGCAAGATTTACCTTTTGCTGTACAGAGGAATGTGGCGGGCGCCACATGTCTTGCAATACCCCTCAGCCAATAGGCTGCTCACCAGCCACATTCACCCTCGCTTCTTGCTGTTCGCTTACGTTTTAGCCACAGGTGCAGCCACCCTACGGTCAAGGCTGGCTGTGAGAAATCTTATGTGGGTAGGAAGGATTTGTCGGGGGCACGTCCAAAGCTTCTTTTTTCCAAGATGCGGGCCTGCGCCGCAACACCGCTTCACCAGCCACATGTGAATACGAGACTCATCCACAATTAGCCACACATGAAGGACGTGCACAAACGCTAATACTAATGTAGCCTAAATATCGCCTAGCGTGATCGGACATTAGCCAATAGGACTACTTTCGGACACACCAGCCACGATTGCCATCCGTGCGTTGTCTTGCCCGAATCCTCAACACCATGAGTCTATCGCAGTTCACTGGCATGCACAAAGAAATTATCATTGTGGAGGCTGAGACCCCGGTTTGCCTTCTAAATCTCCCTCTCATTAATCACGGTTCTGTTCTTAGTTTAGTGTCCTACCTCAGTCATTCCTTTCGGGTGTCGTTTCTTGCAGATCTTCTTCACTGTGTCACACCTAGCCCTTGAGTTTCAACTACCTCATATGTGGCTGAGGAAGACACTACGCATATATTTCAGGCATCTCTATGTTCATGGCTTCTATTGGCTTATCTCCAGTTCCAAAGCCACTCCTCGGAGCCCATTGTCCTAAGTTGGCACAGTCCACAATCAATGAGGATTTATGACATATACCCACTTAACACTTGATCAGCAATTTCAGATGTCTCGGTGAAACTAAACAGGTCCGACTTGGCTATACAATCAATAAGCATCGGGACGTTTGGACGTTCCGCCCCGGCACAACATACTGATGTGAAATAATATCTACGCACAGACAACACTTCTCGCAGAAACTCGACAACACTAGCCACACCTATTCTCAGCCGCACGCTAGAAGGAATATGAGCCTCGATCTCCGAGACGACAGTACGATTATCCCCACATCTTGGACCCATTTTTCCAACTGTTTGACTCGGTTCCCCACACGAGGCCCTCCTAGTGGCTACGTTGGTGAACCGCACAGCCACAGACTGAGACATTGTGGAGTTCTTCTGCCTATGAAACGACCCCCAAGGTCTTGTATGGTATGATGTTGGGTGAAAAGCTCACCAGGTAGATGTCACCAGCCACATCGGCATCTGATCACCGGCTTTAGATGATGTCACTGCTTAAGTGTGGTACCGGATCATGCTTGACTTAACGGTAGTAGAAACTGGAGGCGAAAGATTTCTAATCACCGACGTCTTGGACCCCAAAGACAGCGGCCCTTCGTTATCTTATACTTCCCTGTCCGGTGATGTCTCAGGGACGAGGATCTGGATTCTATGCTCTCCTCTACTATATGTCCTACCAGTTACGGTTAGCGCACCGTATTCCTCCCGTCACTGCTCCTTCTCGCTTCCATCCAGTCCATTCAGGACAACGCAAAGCTTCGGAAATAACGGCTACCGAAGACAACACCGTTCTTATTTACTTCTGTCTCACATGTGTGCTGTTCTACCTTGCAGCTCCCTTTCTATCTAGGATCTGCATTGGGGTCTATTGTCGAGAATACTTCTCGCCCACGGCATAATTCCTGAGCGAGACTGCGTTGTCCCGCTTCTGGAAAAACGGTGTCATCCAGTTTACTATTTCCAGTGAAATCCTCCCGTATAGTACTGCGAAAAACCTCCATTGCTGCTTTGTGGTAGCGGGCATTTGAAGTGTCTCAAAGTGTTAAGGCTTCGTGTCGGCTCATCTAACGTTCTGAATTGGAATTAAATGGCTATTTTGCCGGATGATGCCTCACGGCGCAATCGTAGAAACGTAGTGACGGATTCTAATGGAAAGAGTTTTCAGCTGAGGGTTCAAGGTATTGCAGCGAGCTTGCGAATGCAAATATCTCAATTCTGGTTTACTCTCATAATCAATCAAGACTGGAATAAGTAGTAGATGGACGGATCAAGCAGGCTTCCACTGCACCACGAAAGATTCAAGATGAAGGAGGAACATTTGGACCACATAAGGCACACGAAAGGCTTTCCTTGTACATAGGTTTCTCCTAAGGCAATAGTCTGCATAACTCTATAGAGGGCTGCTAACAGACGGTAAATAGAAATAATAATAGTAGATAGAAACAAGGGAGACGGAAAAAGAGAGCGGAGGGAGTTCTCGCGCAAAATTCTTCGCCTTGTCGGTGAAGAAACTTGTGAGAAAAGAATCTTCTGGAAGAATTGTGCTGTCATATTACTATATTTATACGAGTCTACCAATCTAGTAATAAGCAAACGGTGAATTGACTTTTTCCTGTCCCTTTTTTAAGACCATAAACTCTTATTCCTCTTCCCTTGTCCTTTCTCGACCTTGGGATGTTCTTGCTTACTCTTGAGGAGGAAAAACGATGATATGTGGTTGATTTACGCTCACTGTCACGGAGTGACACTGTCAAGGGTTCTGTATTCTACAGTACCCTCCGAACGACGAGCCTGACAAGTACTGTACTCTACGGTATTACCTCCCGAACGACGAGCTCGGCAACTAGCCGACCTAACTTGGAATAAACAACCGAGCCCTAATCGGGCTCAGCCTAGGCACGAACCAGACCACTGATGCACGAACCATGCCGAGTACTTATTGAACGCGAAGGACCTCTGGTTGAACTCCTTACGCAACGTCTTGTATGATAATATATCGCACCTGAAGTTGAATCCGTAGCTTCCTAAAGCCAATTGAGCCTTGATCATCAACTACTGATAGCCTCTCGTGAAACTCACTGAAGTCAGTTTAGTAATAGTCAATATAGTCTGCGATCGTGAGAAGACCTGAAACGAATCCTGTACGCCTCTATAAGAAGACACCAAGAAAAATTTGTGCTCCACGCGGGTTTGTTTCTTCTCGTTATATTGTGCCGTAGCAAAGTGCTACTTTGCGCGAATATACCACTGGCATGGGTTGAAGGCTTGAATGTATGGTGCAGGAAATGGGTCTTGTTTTCTTTGTCAGCTGCTTGCTTCGTCATCAATCAACGCGGCATATATATGGGTATCTGAACACCACACCCAACGACATCGCACGACAGCCAACACGAACGAGACGGACCACCCTCACACACGAACCTCAACCCAACGAGACCACGAATATTTCATATACCTTTCATCACTCCTTCTTCTTTCATTTGATTCGGTAACTAGATACAACAAAATTGCAAATAGTCTACTGCCAAACCTCCACGGTGATAATTCTTCCTCCTCCAGTGCATTGCTGCTTCGGACATCGCATGGCTGCGAGTCGCCCTCCTACCCCTGTGTGAATACCTTTATATCACACACACACATTTACTCCACTGCAATATATGTCTTTTTCATATTTTCTATGCACTGATGGTTTCTCTTGTAATATACTGGAGCAATTTACTCTCCCTAGATGTCTACTTAACTTTGCTTATATGAATCGTAATTAGTATTGACAAATTTTCATGTGCCAATGCACCAGAATTTTTAACTATACGGATATTCTTCTATTTATTTAATCGAGTAATTTCATATTAACGTAGCGTGGGTGCTTGAGTAACTACGTGTAATTCTACAAGCAAGCCATCGTTTTACTTCATGATTGTATTGTAAGGTAATGGATTTTAATCTACTAAAAGTTGCTCCTCCTTAAGTATAACGAAACATAATCCACCAAGAATAAACATTTCCTTTCTGTTTCCACGTCTGAGGAGATGCCGGCAGAGGCTAAGATGCTTAACTTTGTCTAACTAGAATCTATTGTGTCTGCTAGCGGTACTTTTATAATCTCACGGAGAGCTTCTGAAAAGACCCTTGTTATTCTCCCATGAACGTAGAAACATGCAGTGTATTTGAGTTCTTAGGTTTAGCAGACGGAATTGCCAGTCCATTGATTAGTCTCTAAGGTAAGTCGGAAATATTGACGTCGCGGGGAAAAGATGGAGAGACAAGTTCCTCGGGATCTTGTTCGGGCCGAGCGACAAAAGTGGTTAGTCTCTTGGCTCAGAAGAGAATATTCTCGAACAAAGTTCTCCTACTTCAACTTCCAACTTCTTCTTCCCAACCCAACATCGTGCTCTCACTAACCTTCACTGTTCTCCTAACCACTATTCATACAGCTACAGTCATTACGAACTCTCGACAAGCTATCTGGGTAAGTTCGAACGCTTGTTTCCCCTTCATAAACCCCCAATCGTATGATGAAATTTCAGCTGGCACCAGTCCTAGAAGACTTGTACTCTTTTGATGCGGATACAGCTTTGCGGGAGCATAGACTCTTGTACTGACATAACTTGTCCTCTCATTCATTGCTCATGACACTTCACGCGGACCTACTGCTAACCTCGTGAACTGCAGATTATCCCGGGCTTATACGCGTCCCCCGCCCGCCGCAATGGTCCTGCACAACCCGAATAACTGGCACTGGGTGAATAAGGATGTCTCAGGGTGGGCGAGAGAATACCTTGATAAGGAGCTCGTCACCATCTCCGCTGAGCAGGATGGAGTCACCGCGAAGCTGGATAAGGTCATTAGCATGGATGGAGACGTGGACGTCAGCCAGCGCAAGGGCAAGGTTATCACACTTTTCGACGTACAGCTGAAATTGGAATACTCTGGTGAGTCTTTTTCGTAGCTCGTTCGACCTGCGGTTCCGGCTGGCTGACACAGTCGGCAGGCAAGAACAAGGAAGGCGAGGAGGCGAGCGGCACCATTACCGTCCCCGAGGTGGCTCACGACACCGAGGAGAGCGAGTATGTCGTATGTTCCCTTAACTCCCAGTCGCTTGTTCTTTCTTCTGCTCGGTCACCAGGCCGTGCTAACTCTGGATACAGTTTGACGTAGATGTCTACTCAGACGCCAGCAGCAAACAACCTGTGAAAGACTTGGTTCGCTCCAAGATCCTCCCACAACTTCGCAAGAGCCTTGCTACACTTGCGCCGGCTCTTATAACCGAGCACGGTAAAGACATCCAACATGCTCCGGGCTCCAATCCCGGCAGCGGAATCTCAACTCCCAAGGTCTACCCCAACTCTTCGATTAACAAGTCTTCGGAGGTGAAATCCTCGTCTGCTACCCAGTCTAATGCTGGATCCTCGGTCAATGTCACTACCATCACAGATAGTACTGAGTTCCGCACTAGCGCAGCTGAGCTCTACGAGACTTTCACAGATCCTCAGCGACTCGCGGCTTTCACTCGATCGCCACCACAGAACTTCACTGGTGCTAAGCCCGGAGGTACATTCGAGCTGTTCGGTGGCAATGTGAGTGGAGAGTTCACCGAGCTTGAGAAGCCGTCCCACATCGTCCAGAAATGGCGACTTGCACAATGGCCCAAGGGACACTACTCGACGCTCTCGATCTGGTTTGATCAAAATGATGTAGACTCTGTGACTGTGATGAGGGTGGAATGGAAGGGCGTTCCAGTCGGCCAGGAGGAAGTGACCAAAGGCAACTGGGGAGAGTACTATGTAAAAAGCATCAAGACGACCTTCGGTTTCGGAACTGTGCTGTAAACGACCATTCTGGGGTTTGTAGCAAGAAATGTTTGGAGTCAAGGGCGTTCTGAACGGAGTTACGAATGAATGCGATATGCAGGACACTGAAAGCTAGATAGAAACTTCAGAGGCAATACACATACATGATCAACAAATCAGCCCCACTTCTACCTCTCCACACACATGAAGCAAGCTCAAGTGGCGCCTTGGCGGAACGGCTGTGGCTTTCGATTTCAACGGCCACGCGTTCATCCAATGCATCTTCAGCTCTTGCTCCATTGCTCTCTTGGGCGATTTTTGAGTCACCTTAGACCTTTTTTTGAATTTGCGATTTCTCGATCTCACTCAAGCAAGCTTTGGGAACCTGACGCCGGCCCACCAACAGATAACCCAAGGCAGCGGCTCGTGTTCCTGGTGGGTGTGCCTGTCCACCTGCCAAATAGGCTTTAGCGACGCGCATCAATTGATCCCACAAACTTCGCCGGCAGCTATCAAGCTTACCAAGTATTGTGTATACGCCCATGTCTTGATTATTGCCGGCGCGGTCAATCCCTAGCGCTGGGGTATGCAAGAAAGTGGGGTCGTCGTTTCTCAAATGTTTGCATTTCGCTCTCCTTTGTGCGATGGTAGAGCTATAGAGACCCAAGAGCACGGATAATGGAAGAGATGGACCTCAAGCTACGAAGCCCATAATCCGGGTTCCTGGTCGCAACACGGTTCGGGCCCATCAAGAACACATGATATCCCCCAACCATTATCATCGTCGTGGACCCTGTAAGCTCACGTCATAGGTCGTGTCCCACGGCTTCGACTGCTTCTCCCGGTGTAGTTTGTACTCTGGTAGTAGTGTGGCAACGTGCATTTAACCGTGATGGGAAGGTACTGTAGGTCTTATCATATCTCGGGTTGAGGGGAGGCATGCAGGCAGCTAAGCTACCCTGGTTTGTTTATAATGGCTGGATATTCCCGCTGGGAGAGCTCTGAGCTTGTTTTCTTGCTGCTTCGTTCGCTCCTGTTCTTCTCGGGAGTCTCAATTGCTGCTTTCTGAGCAAGTTGTGAGTGTAAAAAAGGTACGCGCAGTTGAGGCTTCTTCCCTTCAATTGCATCTCCAATGGCTGGCTAACTTGAGGTTTTGTTCAGCGCTGTCGCGTGGCATACTTAATCTCAAACTCCGAACAAACGAGCGACCATGAAGGGTGCACTTAGGCGATCTGCCGTGGCGTTACTGGCTACAGGCGCCGCTGCGCAATTCGTCAAAGCCCCGACCGACCTCATCACGAAGAAAGGCTATGCGGGAATCAGTGTGCGGTACAAGGAGGTCCCAACTGGGATCTGTGAGGTGTGTGGCAGCTTCACAACACACCATTTTGGCCACCCAAACAGCTAATGCAAACCATAGCTAGACCCCAATGTGAAGAGCTACTCGGGCTATGCGGATATCTCAGAAGGCCAGCATATTTTCTGGTACGTCTTGATCTGTTCCAAGGCAATTGAGCACCGTGCATCTGTTTTGCGATCATGTAGATCAAAGCTGATAAGCGTAGGTGGTTCTTTGAGGCCAGGAACCAAGATCCCACGGAGGCACCTCTGACGGTATGGATCAACGGAGGGCCCGGGAGTTCGAGTATGATCGGCTTGTTCCAGGAATTGGGCCCTTGTGGCGTTGGCCCTGATGGGAAGCCTTTCAACAATCCATACTCGTGGACGAATGCAAGCAACATGCTTTTTATCGACGAGCCGAACCAGGTTGGAATGTCCTACTCGGTCCCTGTGCCAGGTTACAAGGACAGCGGCTACATTATTCAACTGCCAAATAACACCTGCCCAGACTATGCTCAGGCGTACGGGACTTGCGGGACATACTCGCAGCCGAATCATACTTTGACAGTGAACAGCACAGAGGGGGCAGCCCCGGGTATGTGGAAAACACTGCAAGGTTTCATGGGCGCGTTCCCTCAGTATTCGAGGAAAGCGTTTAGCTTTACGACGGAGAGCTACGGGGGTCATTATGCGCCTGTTTTCAACGGTAAGATCTCTTCCCAGCGACCCTACCCTAAAACTATGCAGCTCAAGTTCTGATGCATAACAGAGTACATCCTGGAACAGAACGCCAAAAAGATCCCCGGAGCACACCACATCGAACTCGAGAACGTGCTCATTGGAAATGGCTGGTTCGACCCCATTGCGCAATACCAGGCTTACTACAACTACTCCGTTTTCCCAGGAAACACGTACGATTACGATCCCTATAATGACACAGTAAAAGCAGAGTGGTATAACAACCTATATGGAGTAGGCAACTGCCTCGACATGACCAAAGACTGCTACGCCACCGGTCAAGACTCGATCTGCTCGGCGGCCGACAACTTCTGCTACGAGAAAGTGGAGTATCTGTACGACTTGTACTCTGACCGCGACGAGTACGACATGCGATATCTCAACGTCGACCCGTTCCCGTATAGCTACTACGTCAATTATCTCAATACACCCGAGGTGCAGGCGGCCATTGGCGCATTCCAGAACTTTTCCGAGTCGAGCTCGACGGTTAGCACTGCGTTTGGAAGCACTGGAGACGATGATCGCGAGTCTGGCACCATCGAGGCGTGTCAGAAGCTGGTCGCGGCTGGGGTGCAAGTCATGCTGTACTATGGTGATGCGTAAGTCCCACAACCCCAACTCTCCTTAGCCCGAGCACGTGACTGACGGCCGCTACAGCGACTACAACTGCAACTGGCTCGGCGGCCAAGTCGTCGCCTCCATGATCGACGCCCCGGGCTTCTCCACCGCTGGCTTCGTCAATATAACGACCTCGGACGCTGTCGTCCACGGGCAAGTAAAACAATCTGGCCTCTTTTCCTTCGTTCGCATCTACGAGTCGGGCCACGAGGTCCCCTTCTACCAGCCGCTTGCCTCGCTCGAAATCTTCGAGCGCGCACTGGCACAGAAAGATATTGCGACGGGCAAGAAGAAGATTTGTGATGTAAAGGGGTACAAGACGGTGGGAACGCCGACGAGTACGTACAGAGAAGGGAATGCGACGGTTCAGTTTAAGGTGGTGCCAAGCAATGCGACGTACAATACGGTGCTGAATGCGCCGGATCCGGAGCCGACGTGGGCGGTTGAGGTGCCAGAGAAGAAGAAGAGCAGGGAGAAGAGGAGCATTTTGGGGCGGCCGAGGAGGAGTAAGGGTGGGAAGAGGCCTGCTTGATTTGGAGATGGTTTAGGAGCGATGAATGACAAGGAAAGAGGGAGTAGTGTAGCCCGTTATTTGATCCATAACGCTTGAGCTGATCATGACTTTGTGTACCGTCTTCAAGGCTACGGAGCGCTCTTCCGCCGCATGGTAATTTGGCAGCTCTTGGGTGCTTGCACGACCTTGTGGTTAGTCAACCGTAGATGCATTGAGGCGTGCGTGCGCCCGGAACGTCATTGGTTTCTGAGGGAAATCTTCCAGCCCTACCACGCGGCGGCGTGGGAATAAGCAATGCGACGCCACGCAGTAATAGCCGCCTTTTTTACTACGGCATATGTGCAAAGGACGAACAAGGGGATGTGCCAGAGCGAAGACAGAGACGTGGCTCTGGATAGCTATTCTCGTCGGCTGCATTCCTAAGCGGGTTGATCCCTGCGACTGCGCATTGCACCCTCGCTGCACCACCTCACATCACCAGTCGGGGACGACGGCAACGACGCCAACTCCCCCACACACACCTCACACCCACGCCCACACCCGTCCGCACAGTCTCACGCAGCACCAGAGTCTGCAAAGCGAGCCCAACAAATCACTACATCGCGCTCCCCGCCAGCGCCCCGAGCCGTGCGACACCGGAAGGTCTCCAAGACACCATCCCCCATCGCCGCGCCAGTTAGCCTCAACAACGCTCGGCTGCCGTCACGACGCCCTGTGATGGTCGCTGTTGGCATCTGGCCTCGCTGAGAGGCGCGAATTCCCCCCCATCGGCTAGCAGCAGCGCTCTCTGGCAGCTCGCTTCTCGTCCGCGCCGATAGCCACTGCCAAAAGCAACAGCATCGCGGTGACAGACTCGCTCGCCAAACCACGCCCTCATGGCGCCCTCGAACATGTTCTCCTACCTCCGCCCGGGCCATGGCAAGCGCAATGCCTCGAGTTTGGCCTCGCCAGGCGTCTCCAGTCCCTCCTACCCGTCGCCCTCGCTGCCGCCCACCGAGTACTTCACGTCGCCGCGCATGCCTGACAATGCGAGCTACACCTCCAGCTCCCCCGTGTCGCCCTACCCACCACAGCTCCCTCCCATTCCACGCGTAGCCTCGCGCGCAGACCGGTCTGGCGCGAGCTCGGCCCTCAGCAGTCCCCACTATCTGGCTCGCCAGCAATCCAACAACTCGGGCGGAAGCAGCGAAACCGACATGGAGAGAGGAACACGGTCCCCTCCTCACCCCCTACAAGACCACTCGTCGCCGGGATGCGAAAGCCCGCATCTACCGTCAAGACCAGCGACGTCTAGTCCGTCTTTGGGCTTTCGATCGCAGGGGCAGCGTCTGGCCCAAGTGGTGGAGCAGGTGGTCTTGTCAGATTCACAGACAGCACCAACCAATCAGTCCTATCTAGCGCCACCGCTCATGTCCTCGAACTATTCGGTGAACTCCAAATCGCAGACATCGCTCATGAGCGGATTTAGCGACATGCTGTCCAGCACCCCGAAAGGGACGCCCCCGCTCACCGCAGCGCATCAGAAGTCGGGGAAGTCGAGATTGAGTCTGCGGAATCCCATGTCTCTCCTAATGCGCCGCAGATCGAGCCAGACTTTGGAACACCTTTCCGAGGAGGCCTTGGTGAGCCACAAGTCGCCTTCGGTGGTCCCTCCCATGCCAGACAACTACGACCCGAGCATTCGCGGCCGCATCGTTCATGACTTCAGCGCCCCGCGCGCTAACCGGAATTTCTCGTACAGCAACGCCTATGGAAGCGATCAGGGGAGACCCGTTTCTGGGGGTACCTCGGGTGAGTCTGGACGCAACAGTCCGCCCCGAATAGAACGTGAACATACCCCCGTCTTTCGCGAACACTTCGACGACGACACCTCTTACGAGGCCACCCAGGCTGCCATTCGGGCAGAACAGCGAGAAAATAAAGACTTCCTGGCTCGAAACTCTCTACCACCGCCATCACGATCCCCGCCCCCACCGCCGCCGTTGCCAAAAGATTCCCCTCCCATTACGCCACCTCGGATATCCACAATTCCCCCGCCTCCTCCTGAGAAAGTGACTGAGTTTGAAGCCTCTGCTTTATCTCCGGTACAAGAAGCACCTAGTCCAACCGGACCTTCCACAGAATCAACACCGAGAAAGAGAAAGTCGACCAAAACTCCCCCAACTTCCAGATCTCGAGCCACCTCCATCACAGACGCCGCATTCGTACCTGCTGGACTCCCCGCACATCTCACGAGCAAATCATCAAGATTCAGCTTCCAGATCGCCGGTACCGACTCTGCACAGGAGAAGTTGCTTGAGGAGAGGCACAAGAAAAAGGCGGCCGAAAAGGCGTCAAAACAAGAAGCCCGCATGTCTACCAACACTCTTGATGATGATGAGTACGACGAGTATGACATGGACAGCTATGATATGGATGACGGCTTTGAAGAAGACATTCCCATGCTTGGCGACGACGACGGCTTTGGCGATCCTGCCATGTCCCCCGGAATGTCCGCCTTCGATTTCTCATCGCTTTCGCTGCAAGTCAACAACAACCCTATGAGTCCTGTCAGCATGGTTGGGGACCCTCAGACTCCGCTCGATGCATACGGTAACCCTATCGGCTTTGCCCTATCCGCAGATATCCTTGAGAAAATGCATTTACCTGCACCGGGGCGACATGTAGGCGGATCCGATGCCCCTCACACTGAGCCGCGAAGCTTAGGTTTGGTGGACCTCCGAAACGGACATGTAGATCCATCTACATTCACCCCTGCTGATACCCCGGAAGATATTGGTGTCGAGGGACTGAATACGGAGAGCAACAATCTTGATGACGACTTGTACTTCGACGACGGCTTGATTGATGAACAGGAAGACGGCGACGCTGTGGAATTCGACGAAAATTTGTTTGATGATCCGTCAGGTCCACTGTTTGAGAGGAAGATGAAATCTCCTCCCATTGAAGAGCTTCGCACCGCTCTTACTTCACATCCAGTAGAATTTCCGAATGAAACGGGCAACGAATCAGATGACGATACCGAGCCACCACTCGCCCACAAAACTTCCACGACCCAGAAACCACTTCCAGACTTCAACAACATAGAGGCATATCACAGTGCTCTCGCCGATGCTGCAAATCGTGCGGAAGCCGAAGGTCGATTTGCGCGCAAAGCGAGCATTGATGTTGGCCAACCCAGCTCTGACGTCGACGACTCTTCTTCCCTCAGCAATTCTCGCCCTAGTCTTGTTCCCGACGATGGTCGCTTCAGCCAGGAGACTACTGGTTTCCCACTCGACGATGATGTCTATGGTATGGACTCAAGTTTCGTTGATGACTACGACTACACCGAATACGACTCTGCTCTAGAAGACGATCCCATGATCGCGGCAGCAAACGCTGAGGCCCTAGCATTCGATGACGACGGCTTCTACGGCCAGGAGTTTGGCTTCTACGCCAATTCTCAAGGTGATTCTTTGAATGCATATGGCGGCTTCTTCGGCTCCCCCAGCCTCGGCCGCACCGTCAGCGGCCGCAATGCCGTTCGCGAACCAAATCTCACCCCCATCACTGAACGCAGCGAGTACAGTACGCGAAACTCTTTCATAAGCCTGAATCATTTCAGAGATGGCGGTCAACCAGTCCAAAGTCCAGGTCTTGCGCAGCTGGCTAGAATCAGTCCATATGGGTGGCGCGATGATGATCCAGACATGAGTCTCGACTCGTTGATGAAGCTGAGAAAGGGCGCGTTTGGAGGGAGTACAGTAAGCTTGGGGAGCTCCGCGGGTAGCCCGAGAAATTCGAGCCCCTTGGGCATGCAGTTCGTGCCCAAGACTGCTACGAATCATCGCATGGCCAACAACAGTGACGACGCCCTGGAGAGTGATGAGTCTAGGCCCGTGGATGAGAGCTACGATGACGACGATGAGGAACTTATGAATGAGATGAATTCTATGCCGGAGGATTTTGAAGATTTTGAGGACGTCGAGGAAACTAGACAAGAAAGTCCAACGCTTACGGCGAGCGATTACAACTCACTTTCGAATCCCGCCAACTATTTCCACTCAACGCCCTTTCCTCTGCAGTCGCAGTCCGCAGCGCCACTCCAATCTCCTCAATACATCCCTCTTCCAAACTCACCTCCTCCACTTACCCTTCACACTTCCTTCCAACCGGCAGCACAACCTATCGACACTAACCTCTCTTCTCCTGCCTTCCCCCCGGCATCTGCCTCCACCGCCCCGCGCCGCCAATCCCTCGGCCTCGGATCTCCTATATCAACGACCAGCCCGATTACTCCAGGCGGGTCGGGCTGGCGAGCGGCGCATAGTCGTAAGGGAAGCGCGGCTGATAGCGTGGCATACGTACGAGAGCATGACGAGTTAGGTGGTGATCGGTGGGTGCTAGAACGGAGACGCACAGCCGAGAGCGGGGAGATGGAACTAGTTGGACGGAGTATTGTTGAAGGGGGGAGGATATAGCGAGGTTGATTGAGTCCCCCGGTACTCTAGTATTCTTTTGAGGCTCGCGGACTGAGTCCGGACTCTTGCGCCTTGCTGCGTAAGCTTTGCTAGGAGCGTCTTGATTTTTTTTAAAGCGGTTTGGATTTCAGGCATTGCTTGGCGTTAGATTCCACGATAGATTATCCGCTTTGATCGGAGCGAAAAAGTGTAGGATATACTTGTGGGTACCTATTCTATAACTAGTAAGCAAAGGCATAGCCATTGAGAGCAGGCATTTCCAATGGCATTTTGCAGTTCATACATCCATATCGTAAGCTCTCAGATGCTCAAAGGCGAAGTATGCTTTCTTGTCTTCATTTTTAGTTTCTTGTGTGCGGCTCAGATATTTGCAGTGATTCGTTGATCGATAGGTCTTTCTCCAACTGAAGCTTGACCTCCTCTTCCAATCTTCCACCGACTTGCGCATCTTGATCTATGAAGGTATAACTCCTATCTTCTCAATAAATAATCCTGACTAGAAGCATGGCCCATTTTTCAAGCTATGATTTTTCCCTCTGCATCAGTTTCTGCCTCTTCCTTTGCCATCTCCTCTCCATAGGCTCCTCACTAAGCCGAAGAAGATAGCAGTGTGGCGAATTATCGCGTGAGATTGGCTCCCTGGAGGTATGATGGCATCTTCAAACCTCTGTCTTCTCCGCCGTGCTCCTGCGCCACGGAGCCATGATGAAGGTTTCAATGTTCAGGACGAAGTCTCAACAGACTCGACGCAGGGTGCCGATTTTTCTCTTTACGTCCTGGTGCTCCAGCAGATCAAGAATGATGCTGACGCAAGATTGGCTGAAGTGGGAGATTGGCGGACCCGTGTCACTGGCACAGGAATCTTACCTACAGTTCCCGCAAAGTGTAAAGGCTAGTTTCACGCCAAGAGTATTTTGTCAAATCTAGCACACTTTCAGCATCTAAGACGGGCATCGACTTCGAGGATCACGACAAATTTGAAGATGAAGATCACGACGACGACATTTTTCCGCATGATCCGGCTTCCGAGGCCCTTCCTCGTCTTCCAACCTGCTATCCGGGGTTTAGTTTAACCGAAGAAATGGCCAAAAAGTCTCTCGACGTCTTCAAAAAATTCCTCAAGAAGAGCAACTACTCGGATGAAGCAGCTAAACACCTCTTGAAGGAGGTCGACATGCATTCAAAGATTCCATATGAGGGTGCTGTCCGCATCGTGCTCATCGGTGATGCTGGTGTCGGCGAATCTTCTGCAATTAACTCTATTCTAGGGGTTGCTAATTTGACAGTGGAGGGAGCTGCACCTATGTCGTCATCGAATTTGTTCAATCAGAGCTCACACAAACGACCCGTACTCGGCCTCAATCAAATTCTTTTCCACGGAAGTGTGCGTTAAATGATCACAGACCTCATCGTTCAATATGTGCATCATATGCAAAAGATCCAGTAAGATGCAGATGATATAGACGATATAGAAACTGAGAACGCAAGTACGGCGCGTGAGTGCTTTCAGGTGCTATTTGCTGCCCATCCGGAATTTGCAAATGAAGAGGCTGCAGAGGAATTCCTATCAACGGCTAAGACCCCGAAAAACCCATTAGTTCTCGCTGACCTTCTTAGATGGACAAGGAACATTCTCAGTACCTTTGTCAAGGATGGAAAATCGACCGTTACTACGGGTTCGGATACTGCTTCTGGTCTTGTCGAAAAGTTCATGCCTTTTACCCGCCATGTTCCCTATGCTAGTTTTAACGGCAAGCCCCTCGCCTTCTCTCCCTGGCCACTTGTCCGGCTTATTCGGTAAGCGACAGTCTTGATAACTTAATTGTTTTGAAGAGCTGGCTGATTGCAAGCTCAGTATAAGTCTGGATTCCCCGATCTTGAAGCAAGGAATTATACTTGCGGATCTTCCAGGTGCTGGCTAATCCTCATGTGAGAAAGAAGTAGTTTTGTAATTCAATAATGCCATGCTGCAGCCTTACAGCGCCATCTATATGATATTCATACATATTGTGAAGTTAACTATATGACATCTCAAGCCTTACTCAGCGACCCAAACAGCAGCCATGCCCATTCTGCCAACCAAAGTCAGTACACATATCAAACCACATGGCATAGGATAGAAGACTTACCCAGTCCCAATACACATCGACGTAACCCCGACTTGCTTCCCTGTCCTCTTCAACTCGGTGAGCAGTGTGCTAACCTGCCTCGCGCCCGTAACACCCAACGGATGCCCAAATGCAATAGCGCCTCCTTTGGGGTTAATCTTGCTCTGATCGAGACCAAGCTCATTGATGCAGTAGAGACATTGACTCGCAAACGCCTCGTTAATCTCGTAGATGTCGACCTCGCTTTTATCGAGGCCGGTTTTGGCGAGGACGACAGGGATAGCAGCCGCGGGCCCAACACCCATGAGGAGAGGTGGCACGCCGACGATGGAGGCTTGGACGTACTTTCCGATAATCTTCTGGCCGAGACGCTCGGCGGTGCTGCGCTTCATGAGGAGGACGGCGGCGGCGCCGTCGGAGATCTGCGATGCGTTGCCGGCGTGGATGCTCCCGTCTTTGGAGAAGGCGGGCCGGATCTTGCCCAGGCTCTCGGCTGTGATACCCTCTCGTACGCCGTCATCCTTGGAGACGGTAATCGTCTTCTCCTCCTCCGTCTTGGGGTCGGTCCATTTGACTGTCAGCGGAGCGATTTCTGCGTCAAAGAGGCCGTTCTTTTGCGCCTCGACGGCCTTTTGGAAAGACTTGGCGGCGAAGACATCTTGCTCGGATCGCGGGATACCCTTGGCTTTCGCCATGTTCTCAGAGAGCACGCCCATGGGGACTTTGCAGTTGGCAGCCTCTTTGTGGTTCTCGAGCTGATCGGAGAACTCGGTCACGGCCTGGGGGCCATACTGTGTGCTCATGCTCTCGGTGCCCGCGCCGATGCCGATATCGATGACGCCAGCCCTGATGGCATTGGCGATGTCCACGCACGCCTGCAGACCACTCGAGCATTGTCGGTTCAGCGACTTTGTCGAAGTGGTGACGGGGAATCCGGCAGCGAGGGCGGCGGCGCGGAACTCGGTGGCTCCTCCGCCGGGGGCGAGCACGGTGCCGACGGCGATGTCTTCAACAAGGTTGGGGTCGATGCCCGAGCGTTGGATGAGGGCTTTGAAGGCGCCGATGAGAAGGTCCGCCGAGGCGGTGTCTTTGAAGCCGCCTTTGCCGCCTTTTGTGAAGGGGGTTCGGAGGGCGCATGTGACGACAACCTATAGAGGAGCTGTTAGACCATGGCGAGAGCTTCTGGCAAGGGATGATAGGGTGTGAGGTGGAAAGCAGAGCTCTCTCAGGTACAGTTCGGGGTAGGGAAAACCAAAACATACATCATCCGGGCTCTTCTCCAATAGTGACTGCTTCCCCTTCCTGCTCGAGCCGCCACTCAAGTGGTTACTGACTTGTGAGAGGCGTTCTTGGGCTACAATACACCATCAGCATTCGCATTCGCATCCGGACCGACTATGCACGTCATTGCGTGGAGGATTCACACACCCTGTTGGCCGCGTCCAGTCTGGTTTGCCATGCTGAAAGAGCGGGAAATGGAGAGGAAGATAGAGTACAAGAGAAGAGAATCCGTGAGCAAGAGCGAAGATGTGAGATGGAATGAATGCGCAAGCAAGCCCTTATGACGGAGTTGTCGACAATTGAGCCGCGGCTCGTTTTGGAGGTCCGTGCGCCGACGCGCGCCTGGGCATCTTCACATGCGCGGGGGTTTGCGCCTGGAAGTTATCTGTCATGTGCCTGTCAGAAGCTACTTCTCTTCTCCCATACACATTTTATAGTGACAGTGAAAAGTCTTTGAGAAAGAGATGCACGCAGAGAAGCAGCAGCCTCGGTCCTGAAGCCGCCGTTGATACCACACTCCATTCGTCTCTCGCAAATATGCGAAGTCAAGCTACACGGGCAGGAGCGAATTGTAGACGTCAAATGATCTTAGCACAATGCCCCCAGACCCACCCCGAACCGGCTGACCTCGGAGCACAGCTAAAGCCCACCTGCGCAGCACAAGGCCGCCGAACGCTGCCCGCGTGACAGTTTCACTATACTAATCACCATGGCGAATCTTTCCTAAACGCCAAGCTTGTCACATCCGATCAAACAAGCAGAACTGGTTCGTACAAGAATGGAATTATGCTCATCTTTCATCTCGTTGCTCTGGGTGCCTTAACCGCCGCTCCAATTCATCTACTATGCTACCCCTCTGCACTTCCTCGTAGCCTGGCGGGGGCTCTGACGGCGGCGCGAATGCCTCTCGATGTGGGCTCGATAGTGGACTCGACGTAGCGCAGGGCTCGGGAGACGACGCCACCACGCTGTCTCTGCCCACGGGCGGCGGACTGGGTATCGAGTCCAAGGGCCCCACCACTGTGTGCTGCCGCGACTCCTCGTACGCCGGCAGTTCCTCCAGATGCACCGAGTTCAGATTCACGCCCGACAGCGCTCCCGCTCCACGCCCATCCCCCAGCTCCACGCCCTCGCCGGTGGCGAGTCCAGACTCCCGAGCCACTTCCACCGCTTGTTTTAATCGCTCCTTCAGCCGTTCGAATGTTGTCGCGAAGTCAAACGCCCCTCCTTCCTTGAACTCCATGACCATCTCCAGCTCCGCGTGCTGCGCGGGTATGCCTCCGCCATACACGGGCTGTATCACGCCCTCCCACTTGTTGGCTCCAAACCATGGTGCTGTGACGCGCGAGTCGGTGACGTTGAGGATGGGCACGGCGAACGACTGGAGCTCCGGCGTGGGCGAGACGGGGAGGTAGATGATCTGGGCTCGCGTTAGATGCAGAATCTAACCTGGGGGGCCGTGGACGCACTCGTCGATTGGTGAGATACACAATACCCGATTTGCATTGCTGTGAATACGCCTGGCTGGGGGGGTTGCGGTTCGCCGACTGCAGCGAGAGTGTGGTGCGTGGAGGCGAGACGTAGAGCGTCTGCTCGCCGGGCAGAGGCGTGTAGCCGCCAGCCTCAGCGATCATGACCCAACTGGCCTTGCGGTTAGAAACAGACTTGGGCATGTCTTTGGTCTGCACACTCGGTCGCCCTCGTGCTGCCGTCCGAGCTGGAAGATGGATCCGCGTCCAAGCTCTGGGAGCAGCTCGCGGGGTAACAGAGGAGCACGCGGGCACGCTGGGGGGCGTATACTGACTTTATGGACATGGTGAAGCTCGACGCTCGTGGCAAGTTGTCTCGGTCGCGGTGCAGTAGTGAGATCTGGCTCCTGCAGCGGTTCTTGTCGCCCGTTTGCAAGACGTGCCTTTGCTTCGAAGCGGAATGGCTGCAGCGAGGGGAACCGCCTAGCGTTGCGACAGGGTCGCCCGATGCAGGCAAAGCGCACACCCGTGCAGGCCAGCCCAGGCTCGTTGTGGACGGGCCGCCGGCCCCGTCGAATCACAGATATTGCTGCGGCTAAAGCGCAGCTGCAAGTGAGTCGTCACTGGCGCCTTCGATAGGGCGGATTGCGGGGAGAGCGCGAGTGCCAATCACAGCAGCCCAATATATCGGCGCGGAGCCACGCTGGTCGGAGGAAGGATAGAGGAGAGAGAAAAACGTCTTGTGGATGATGAGCAGGAGCGGATGCTTAAGTTCAAGTGTTGCCTTGAGGAACGTGGAAAGGCCGCCCATCGTCCCGTAATGGCTTGCGTCATCCATCGTAAGGAATGGGAATGATTATATAATTCGCCCGGGCGAAAATAGTCGGAGTGTTGCAGACAATCACTATGTCTGCACGTGATATACATGCATCGCAAGGGTCTCGTACCAAGTTCTCCTACAAACCGAATGGTATTTTTGATACATGATTTCGCTGCCTTGCCACATGATAACGCTCACTCCTCTCCCTCTTTCTTCCACACCCCACTCACCCGTGCAAGCACCTTCCCTTGCGCCAATGTATCCACCCAGCTCCCCGCCAGTCCCGCGAACCTCCACACCGTACCATCGCCCCTATCCGGAGGCTCGTTCACCACAGTTACCAGTCCCTGCGGCTGCTTACCCTCCCACTGCTTCCAGCACAGCCTCTCAACCTCCTGATCACCAACCTGATCAAAGAATGTTATTCCCGCGATGTATCCCGAGCCTGGGATAAAGGCGATGACGATCTTGGTGATATCCACGTTTCTGAGTTCGAGGTACTTGAAGGTTGAGGAATCGTGTTTGTCCGAATGGTGAATGTGCCCGAGGTGGTGAATGCAGCCATCTTCTTCGTCGGTAGCAGGATCGTCGTGTACAAGCGCGACGCCGATAGCACCGATAGCGTTGTCGGCTGCCTTCAGGCCTGACTTGGCCATCCATGTAATACCAGACGAAAGCCGGTAACGATGAATAGCAATGCGGCGCAGCGGGTTGGCACCTTGCGAACCCCGAGGCTCGGTGAGTTCTAGCGTGCTGAAGTCTTCGTACTTGCTTGGGCCAAACCTGCGGGAAAGGTCCGTGTCGTTGGCTTTGGGGTCCCCTACCATGTCCGGCTCGAACCAGATGTTGTCGTCGCTGGCGTAGGCGATTGTTTTAAGGTAGGCGCCGTCTGTGGATAGGTCGGAGAGGATGTCATTGTGGATGGGGACGGGGAGGCGGATCTGGAGGACTTCGGGGTAGGCGTAGTTGGGTCGCTTCATGCGCGTGGATTTCGTTTTAGCGTCGTATTCCGCGTATGCTAGGTGCGGGTGATCGACAAGCCTAGAGGCCTAACAAAGAGTCGTTAGCAGCGTATACAGAATATTGCGTCACCTGCAAGGAGATGCTGTCGAACGAAAATCGACTTTCGTGTCCTGAAACTGGGACCTGGGTAGGCAGGCAGGTTGCTCCCTCGCAGTTGGAAATGTAAATGGGACAGGATATGAAAAGCACTTACTTCCTCCGTGATCAACGTCATAGCTTCTCTACACAGCAATCTTGCCTCATTTAAGGCGACCGGCTCTGGCGGAATAGGATCTTGCCGCTTATTGTTCTCCGAGAGATTCCAGCCCGATGCACCCTCCTCGACTGCGAAGGTAAAGACACGCTCCATCCCCGTAGACTCAATGGCCTTTTCCTGGCATGGAGAGCCACCATCGGACGCAGTGGTACTGGTACCTTGCTTTAGGATACCCCTCGCGAGGACAGGGGACAGATTGGTGCTAGGTGAGCTTTCTTTCAAGACCTTATTTGATAGCGTGGGCCGAATTTTGTACTTGGTTGGATTTTGGAGCACTGGCTGGCAGTCAGTATGGACAATAGAGAAATAGGGGAGGGGGTTCTGCGAATGACCCACTTTCACCAATCTTCTTCCACAACCTCTTGTAAATCATGAGCGCATCGAACAAATCCGCTGTATAGAGCGCGCACGGCACATAGTTCAAAATGATGACCGGCTCCTCGTATTTCTCCTTTCCATCCTTGTTGAACTCTCCACCCTTCTGATTCCTCGCATCGCTTTCCCAAATGCGTCGTTCCTCAAGTAGCCTTTTCCACTTCCACGCTTGGAAAGATCTGAGCGACGTATACCGCGTCAGTATAGCTTGCGTCCTAGCCGAAGACCGTGCAACCATGGAAGGGAATGCATTGGCGACGGCGACAACGCTCTTGATCGTCCAAGGTACTGTGGGCTTCTTGATTTCCCCCCCGCCAATCCAGTTGACCGAGATGGAAATTTCCGTGTTCTGAAGCGCTTCGTTGTGCTCCTTCTCTAGGGATTGTTTGGCCCCGATCTCTAGAGTAGGCGGGCCGACAGCCAGCTGAACATCGACTGCCTGCTTCACAGCTCGGTGCTTGCTCTTATCGTTGAGCTTGATGGAAATGATGGCATTAAACTCGCCGCCCTCCGTAAATCCGCTAATGAAGCTGTCGCCGTAGACTTCTGTAAATCTGTCCAGAGGTAGGCCCGGAATGTCTAGAAACTCCATCTCTTCTACCGCGGCCAGCGCGTCGTTATTGACGATGACACTGACGACGTAGTTTAGCTCGCTGTCAAGCACCTTGTTCTCGTTCACAAACGATGCATTGCCGTTGCCGTGAATTGTGCCGTACTTGATAGACATGGAGGTAGAGATGTTGAGTGCATCCATGATATCGCTCACGTTCTCGATCGCTCGGGTGGAGTATGTCACACTTTGGCTGGTGGCCGAAGCAGGGCCACTCAGGAGCTCGAAGGGCAGCTCATTCGAGGGACCAGCGACCACGTCCATCGCCGAACCCAGATCTGAAGTAGCAGCTGGAGGTGGCGTCGGCAACCGGGCAACATCAGAAGTGGTTGTGATGCCATTGATGGCGACGACTGGGATGTCACCAAGCGGGCCTGTGGCGGCGGTTGTGTCTGGAGTGATGGGTGGGGTTGAAGGAGAGAGGGTACCAGGGGCTGCTTTTGGCGGCTCGGGGCTGTTCGTCTTCTCGATTCTCTGGATAGATCCGACCCGTACCGCGTTCTCCAGACGGATCTCTTGCGTGTAGGTGTTGAAACCTTGGCCAATCTGAAGCAATGTGAGCACATTTCCGCGAATTGCACGGGGTAACTTACGCGCATGGCATTGGTATAAGGCGCCGTCAGCGACATGATTGACGTTGTGCGCCGGGGCAGACTGGCAGACTACAAAGGCAACTAAATGAATAAGGCTCAGAGGGATGTTATCCGATTACCAAAGCAGCCTAGAAGAAGAAGGGACGAAGGACGATTGAGGCAGTAACTTCTCGAGAAGGAAGGTACCAACACAGTGGCAATTAGGAAATATTATACGTAGAGCTGCCAATATCGCAGAGAATGGAAGGACTCGGACGTAGTACTTATACTACGCCGAAAGACATCCTTGTTGAATAAAGAGGCACGGGTCCATCTGCAGGTACACAGCACTGACCGGTTATAGGACACTGTCCACACAGTAGGGCTGGGGGCTGTTCTTTAATTGGGATGAAGGGTACTTGGGGCTTGTGCCCTCGAAGCTTCAACATGATCGACCGATGGTCTCAGCTTATTATTCAAGGCCCGAAATACAGGCAACTGCTTGGTTAGAAGAGTTAGCGCCCTGTAAGGCACAGCACCGTGTATTCGCACGGTCAATTCTGATATTAGAGCTCTGGCGCTAACCATGGTGGTTCCTGCGGCGCAGCTATGCAGCACAACACATCGCAACAACAGCTGTAGTTCTCGTAACTAAATGTGTTTCGAGCCTGAGGAGATGGTATACGTCTGCTTTCCCGTTATGAGAAGATGGTGTGTACGCACCACCGCAACAAAACTTGAACAAGGAGGGCCAGAACGTGAAGTCCCAGGCGGAATACGATCCATCACGCAACAATGGTCGCAAGGTGGTGGTGGTGGCAAAGACACCAAGCCACAGCTATGTGTCTGGCATCTGAGCACGAGGTGCGGTGATGATTGAGGGATGAGGTGAGACTGCCTTCTTTAACGATGGTCTGAGCAGGAATTGGAATCACTCGATTGGCAGGCGAAATTCACGTAAGAAGAAAGCGGCAGGTGACTGGGAAGAGCCAGAAGAAGAAGTCCGTACGACTGACGCTCTTTTGCAGCTGTGGCGTCCTGCGTTCCAGCTGGAGGGTAGCCACTGTGTATGGTGGAGGCGGACTGGGGTTGTCAGCCCAATGTACTTTTGCAGCCAAGGTAGGAATGGTGTTCGTTTCGCTTCTGCAGTGAGAATTGATCAATGCACGAGTTGAGGATCGCCAAGACGGTCAATGATTGAGTGTCGACGAGCAATGTCGGGTTGTAGTTGGGGCGGCTGTGGCCCCGGAAATGTGGGCCCCACGTGACGCTCACGGCAACTCCCGCCTCCCTACCGCTCATGACGACAAGGAGCGACCAACGACACAATCGCATCCTCACCCGCCATGTAATCTATAATATGCGTGCCCACATGCGCATCCCGCTCTTCCGCATCTGGTACTCTACGACCTATACCGTCCTCTTCATCATCCTCATCATCCTGCTTGCTGTCTCCCCCGGCGAAACCATCTACCAATCCATCCGCTCCGAGGAACTGCAAAAGCTCTTCGTAATCGGCGGCGTCTACCTCCTCACCTTCCTCGTCGTCTTCCTCGTATACTCGACGCGATTATACACGAATCGAAGCATCCTCCAGGCGATCCCGAAACCGTACCTCCCGGTCGAAGATGGAGAGGTGGGCAAATTGGTCCGGCGCATGATTGTTAAGGCGTTGAAGCGGAGCGCGATTGTGGCGTGGGACTCACGGCCACGGGATGCAAGAGGGGAGGCACACGGGGACGAGGACGGAGAGGGGAGGCTGGCGACAACGGAGCGGAATCACTCGACATTCAAACGGCGGAGCCATCACCACGACACGACCATCATACCCGTGTCTGCCCAATCCCCGCCCTGGGGCCACGTCTCGCATCCAGGATGGGCTTCGCCATCGTCCCCCGACCTTCCAAACGTCCAGTACTGGGACGTCGTCGCCGAACTCCCGAACCTAATCGAGGCGAAAGCCGTCTCCCTCGCGCCTCCCGACCCTGCGCTCGAGGTACCCATACACGCACAAGACAACACGCCCATGCTCCCCGACGCCTCGATTGTCGCGCTCCTCCAGCGCCCCCGCACAACAGGTCTACGCGACTACATCGCCCAACTCGCCTCCTACGGGCTGATCAATCCCCCCGTCCTCGGCCCCAAATTCCTCGCCCAATACGAATACGCGCGCTTCTCCACGCACTCCCTCACCGAGCCCGAATTTCGCTCCATAATGGCCGTCTTCGCAGAAATCCTCAACGGGATGACGGACCTCGATCCACTGATAGTCGAAGAAGCGCGCGCGGAGAGCACAGGCACCGACACGCGCAGCCTCGCTCCATCCTCAACATCCAGTGGTTCCACGCCCTCGGGTCTCCCCTACCAAACCCCTAGAGTCGACCGCGGCTCCGAATACTCGTACAGCGACGGCGCCGAGAGCCCGCAGACTGTCCGCACCGCGCCGTCCGTGTCGAGGAATATGAGTTCGGGCGCGTACACGATGCCGAGGACACCTTCGGAGAGGTCGTTAGGGTCAGATGCAGGATCAGTGGTGTTTATGACAGCGGAGAGGAGTCCGTCGACTATTCTGCCGAATTCGTCATCGTCGAGTTCTTCGACGTCCACGAGGTCAGGACGCTCGGTTGTGCGGCTACGGAATAATCCTGGGCTAGGGGATCTACCATATCAGTATCATTTTGATGAGGGTTGAAGTACGGTAAGGGCAAGGTATATATAATTTCTAACTAGGACATGCGCAACAGTAAACAGCGCAAACTCAGGGCGGGGCTAAGAGGATGAAGAAGTAGAGAAAGAAGAGGTCATAGCTAGGGTCGATAGCTGCTTGTGTAGCAGAGACCAGCCATAGGTCAGGAGGATGTCCTGTGAAGTGTATGATAGGATGTAGTGGCTTCATTGCCATCCGCGATACCCAGGGAAGTTGTGTATAATAGCGTATTATAGCTACACCATTCTAATGCCAGTAATTCTTCTTCCGAGGCTGAAAGGCCGATCAACGCTTCAGTGGTGAGGAGATCGTTCTGGAGAACATCCGCGTCACTGAAGCCGAAGATTTTCAGCACACGTCGAAGGGACCGGGCGATCAATGAATCCTTGGTAGTGTCGGCACATTGTGTAGCCTTAGCGACTGTTGTAAAGGGTGCCATCTTGCTTCTGTTCGAGCTGGTCAAGTTTGACGAAGACGGCATGGCATTCGAACAGTCGAAATCAAATAGAGAAGCACTATGCTAGGGTATCTAGGTAACTTGGATCTTTTATGCTTTCCTCGGAAGAGCCACAAATATCTTCGCAAACTGGAAGGTTTTCATTTGTCGAGGATATCGAGAGCGGAGGTGGAAACGGGGACGATCGGAGAAACTCTACCCTCAAAAGGTGTGACAAGTGGCTATTGATGCGTCTTTGCTATTCAACACTACTCTTTCTTGAGCTTTAGTCGTCCATCTCTGTCACACCTAAGTCTGACACGTATTTTTTCCGAAGTCTCTATCATAGCATCGCCCTCCTTCTCGTACTCTTTGAATCTTTCCTCATAGCCTCCAAAAGCGGAGACCTCTAATTTGTGAAATAGAATCGCTAGAAAAGAAGTCTTGTACGGGTACGGTATTTTTCAGCTCTGGACAGTTGTGAGAATCATGAAAATCGTCGAGAGGAGAACAACTGAAAGTGGCATTACTAGCCATACCCATTGAACTTTGACAAAGACTTCCAGTCCACAGGCGTCACCGACAATTTTTCTTGTTTCCGGATTCTGTGGGCCCTGCATAATCACCGAACATACCCTTGCAAGCCTACGAAAGACCTCGATGAAGTTTCCGTTGAGCGTCTTCACCAATCCAGAGTCATACACGCTCGTATGACTGAAGACGTCAGTGCCGTGACCATTTCCAATTGTGTACCAAGTAGATCGATCCCATCGCCACCAAAACCAAAACCAACACTAGAGTCTTTTGGTCCTTCCGTGAGGTTGCCCTTCGGCTCGAAGGGCACATCTACGACTTCTCCTGAAAAGAACGGATTGTTCTTGAAAGTGGTCTGTTTATATGTCTGCGCGTACATTTCGAGACGTCATCGCGTGATGGTTCCATTGATTTCCCCAACTGGGAGAGATCATTGTAGAGCCCAATATAGGCGAAAAAAATTGAAGCAGGTGTAGGTCGTGACTGTGGTAACACTGGGGCAAGGCAAGGATGGAGGATAACCCGAAATACAACCTTGTATATACTGCGGATTCGTTTCGCTGACAGTTCCGTTGGTTGACTTGACCATGTATGTATAAACTCCATCAATAATCGATATTGGATACTGTAAGCCTTTCATCGGGGTGACTCATCCAAGTTGCTTCTACTAGCGACGCCGCAGTTTGAAAGACCATGGATGAAATTTGTCTTTTTCGCTTGCACAACTTACTCGCAGGTGGGCAGTGAATGGCGATGACGCGTTGTGAAGATAGCCTGGAAAATTTGTTATGTCGTGGTATTGGTAACTTCTCTTTTCGTCCGTGGCTTCGTCTGCGCAGACATCGAAGTTCTTGATATGAGCAGTCTCTGTTTCGCAATTTGGACATAAGGCACGTGAATCGAATTCCAGGAAGCGACATTCTAAAGCAGGACAATAGATATTATCTTGCTCTGAGACAGGGTGGTCGGATATGAGCCCCCAACAGACCCAATCTCAGCGGGAAATCAGCTTATCATATGGTCAGTTCTAGGACTTAAGAGCCATCATCCGAGAAATTACTTTGGGAGATGGCTCTCCATATGAGGATGACGGAAAGCTGTGGGTGTCTTCTATGCGTTTGCTAGACTAGGCAAGGGTAGTTAAGTACCATCCTGCCTAGTTGTGTTGAAGGGATATGCGTGTAGAGAATTCGATAACTTGCTGAGTGAAGGGTTCGAATGGGAGCATCAGGACGGTTGCAAAGGCGCCCAGAGAAGCAAGAAGTGCAGTCCTCTGGGCGTTCCAAAGGAAAACAAATGCACTCCATGGGCCCCTACTTGCTTGATTGAAAATCTCCATTTGACTTAAAGCTCTTGGCTTTTCAAGATAGAGCCATTTGAGTTGTCCAAGGCCCTGAGCAACAGCAAAGAGCAGGGGCGGTTGAGAACATAGCGACCAAAGAATTCGGCTGAATGGATAGTTCCCACTCTTGCAATGGCTTCCCGTTCATGTAGAAACACCATGGCACCGGCTTCCTACCACCAGCCAAGGCGAATGAACCTTTTTGGGAAGGATTTATCCTAGGGCGCTTTGCGAAGACGCTGCTCGTCTGTGAAGCATCAGGGAATCGGAGTCTTGTTGGTAGAGAGACTGCATTGTGCGCTTTTGTTCGCAGAAGGATACTGTGTCACTGAGGATTCTTCAATAAACATCTCTTCGTACGCGTATCCAAACGATGCTCTGGAGTGAGATGAAAGACGCGAGTCTGCCATTACTGATAGCTGGCCATTACGAAGCCCGGGACTGGAAAGGTGAAAAGGGAGAAGAAGAAAGTGAACGAAAATGGAGTCCAAAATTATTGTGCGGCACATTATATTGGGAGGAAGCAGGGGATAGAAGAGTGCCTGTTTGCCTTCTTTCTTGGGGCTCCTACTCGAGTTCAGAAAAAGAGGATGCACGTCGCTATGAGAGAACGAAAAAGGGGTCGCGAATACGTCCAATTGAGTAATGCAGGAGTAATACGGCGAAGCATATATAGACTTCATCAACTAAACTAATAATTCTACAGTAAGTTCTAGTGGTATATAGTCTGCTCTTTGAGCACCTTGCTGCAATCAACTCAGTCCCCACGCAGTTATCAACACCCTTTATCTGACAATTGTGCATACGAAAATCGTTCTAAATTGCGAGCAGAGGAACCGTCAAGGTAAGCAGCTGGTATACAGGTTAAGTATTCTAGTGCATAAACTACACGCGATAAGTACTCTCTTAGACCCAATGAAAGCGCCAAGCAATACATAAATGCACAAACGTAGAAGATTCACCGGTTCGCTGCCTAATTTTACCGTGAATGGATTAGTAAGAATTCTATGCCCCCTAAAGGATAAATTGACCAAGTGACCCACCTTTTTCCGTAATCTTATCTTTATTTTCCGCCCCCAAGCACTGTGCGTGGAACTGTATAAGACTTGTTGGAACAATCCTGTGGCGTGTTCACTTCATACCCAATGTTCACTTAGTGTTTTTCAGGTTTAGCCTACGTGGTCTTGAAGATTTAGTGTTGCAGCGAATTTTTTATGCATCATGGAAGTCGCATCATGGTTCTCGTGGTGGTCCCCAATTTGGCTGTCGTTGATTTTCTCTCTTGTTTTCTCCCTTTTCTTCAGCAGTTTCCGAACGCGCAAACTTGAGGAACTTCGACCACCTACACTCACCACGCCATTGCGGGGAAAGCCACGAATATTTCCCTTCAATATCGGTATCGTGAGAGACAAGAGTATTAAAGCCCAGAATACCTCTAAGAACGAGAATGCTAGCGATCACGAGGACGATCCCTTTTCGAACACATCTACCTCGCACCCTGCTTTGAGAGAGTCGCACAGCCTGTCTAGCCATATCTACTATGGCCTATTTGATTCGATCTTCATGTCTGGAAAATTCGATAGTTGGCTACGTCGCAAGACTACTGCGCAGCTTCACTGCATCGGAGGGCCGGGCTCTGGAAAGGTACTTTGGAACTAGTCGCTTCACATGTGACTTCGTTGACTGTATAGACAACATTAACAGCCCTGATAGCTGAATATTTACGGAACTTCTACGTCGCATCGCTATCAAGCAACGCCTTTGTTGCAACTATTTACATCGTGGATGATATAGTTGACAACGAACAAGCGTTCCTCGAAGATTTCTTGTGTCATATCTACCGACAGCTTGCCACAGAAGGGGGATGGCACAGAAAATCAAAGAGCTACACCAGTTACCTTCAATCTCGAGATTCAGGCGAACGGACGTCAAAGCGCATCAGCTTGATTACAACAGCACTTCACACCATGATCACACATGTCGGGGCAGGCGGGCGTTTCTTTCTGCTCGTAGATAGCATCGACCAATGCAACCTGCCACTGAGAGAGCTTCTGGATCGAGAGTTATATGCTCTCCAAAACTTGGGCGTCAGCATTATGGTCACTTCACGTCTCCCAGTTTACGAAAAACGAAGGCAGGTGTACTGTAATTTCCATACAGAGGATTACGAATATGAAGATGGGTTAACGTTCTATTGGCGCTGCACGGGCTGCGAGCAGTCTGTGAGATGCTTCCCATGCAAAGATAAAGGAAGCTTCTGCCCTGGATGGTACGCTGTCTTCTTCTATAAATCTCTGTTTGGTCGCAAACCTGATTTTTAATGTTGGCGACTACGAGGCTGACTTTGCGGCGCTTGCAGTGCCCTTGATACGACATGGGTAGAGCCGAAACAGTTCAATCTAAGTATCGACCACATCCCAGAGTTACATATGCATAAATTTGTAGCTTGGGATCTTGAGCGAGAACACGGCGACATTGGTCTTGAGAGTAGTAATGCTCGCAAGCCCCCACTGTCATTGCTTGGCATTTCGATTCGCGCGGCCGAATCAGATACGACTGGCCATGATTTGGTGGCAAAGATAGTTAGTGAGGCACATGGAAACATCAGTCTAGTAAAGCTGGGCCTCGATGTTGTCCACAGCGCGACATCTCTAGCCTCCATCGAAAAGCCGTTGGGTCGCCTACCTCGGAATGTGGAAGCTCTTTTCAACGAGGGCATTAAGAGCATTGAGCGACAGCCAGCCAGCCAACGCGACCTGGCTCTGAAGAGTATAGTAGCCGTTGCAAAGACTAGTACCGAGATTAGGGGCGCTCCTCTTTCGCTCGTGGCAAATTTACTTCGAGAGCGACCTCACGGATCGGCAGATAAGCGCGTGCCCCCTCGGAGTACCGAAGATATCTTACAAGCTGCTAAAGGCTTCTTACAACTACATACGCCCTTGAACATTGGATCTAGTCACACCTTGACTGCATACAATATCCTATTTAATTCCTATGCTTCTGAAAGCTACAATGATGAGCTTGTGTGGGCAACGGCTGAACTGCGGACATCAAAAATCCCACGTTCCTTCACGCACATTAAGCCGAAGAGCGAGATTATTGAGGAACAGGGACCCATGGTGGATGTTTTAGGAGATATACGGAGCTCCGTTTTACAGATGTCGCCGTCGAAGGAGCGTGAGTATTCCCTTCTTAGATCCCGGACTGAAACTTTGAGCGGTATGGAGGCAACTAAAGGGTTTATGGGGTAACCTCCACAGCTATACAAGATGTTATCGTTTATTACGACGAGGATCATTTTGGAATATGAATGGATAAGACACCCGTTTTGGGAGTTAATGTTTCACATATATCGTGGGGACTTTTCTCTCAGAGTACTTTTCCGAACTAAAGATTATGTCAGTTCACATGATGAGTCGCCTTTATGTTTGCTCATGTGCCTTACTTATTTGCTTTCACTCTCTTGACAGGCTCCTAGCGTGCTTGATAAGACTATAGATATTCCTTCGGTAGCTCTTCTGCAGAATCAACATAATTAACATCAGTACAATCAACTTCGTCACATCACGACAGATTGAAATTAGGTGTCAATATTGTTCATAGTTTACTCAATGCCATCTGAAATTGCATTGCTGCAATTTTCTCGTTGTGTTCATTGGATTCCAACGTGGAAATGGGAGGGCCGAGAGAGATACGAAATGTAAACGTCTGCTTCATACACGCCCATCATCCCAACAAAAAATCTATTCCAGTTTTATTTCTCCCTTCTTGTCTGACGCCTTCATTACCTAGACTCCTGGCTTGGAGGTGTCTCCACATTCCAACACTCAGTCTGTGAAAGTGGAGAGCTCCACTCCTTTTGTAACATCTCCACCCCTCTCTCGCGCCACTCCATTGGTCCAAAGGCTCAATCATGATCCCAACTCCAGAGAACCATGAATCCCTGCCTGGCTTGGATAAATGAGGCAGGGTTATGTTGGACCCATTGTGATGACTCAAGGCAAGTATCACAAAGCTAGTAATACTATCTTCGGTGTTTTGCCTAACATCTGGAAATGCGTCGATGATAGCATCTTCTGACGTGAGAGTGACTTCGAGACTGTCCTCGTTCGAAAGGTCCAACTTCCAATCAGAGGTGTCTTTTCGCCAACGTAGAGGAGCGGTGTTTATATAACCTTGAATTTTGATCATTGTGTCACGTAATTTCGGTTCTTGGTCACGTCTAGTAAAAGTCCCATCCCGTCCCCCTGGCGTGGCATACATTGCTGAAGAAGCGTTCTTTCGTTTTTTTGCGACGGTTTCTAGATCTTGATTCATAGCTGCGAGTTCCATTTGTATGTCTTCGAAAGTCTCTCTGTGGAATTTGGACCGAGAATCTCCCTCAACGATAAAACTAATTGGGTGGCCATAATGATCTTTTACGGTGTACCACCGGGTCAAGGGAAAACGATCACCGACAATGATTCTACCCCAGACTGAAATCCAAGTCCATGAGGGGTAATGTTGTAAATCTGGTAGCCGCTCAGTCTTGAAGCAATCCACAACTCTCCATGATAGTTGTTCCTCGAGAGTGTGTTCCCACAGCCCAGCCCCATACTCTTCTCCAAGACTGTCTCGGACTAAAGTTGCGACGCCCCACACCGCCATACTCTTGTCAGCTTGGAAAGTGAGATCACAACTTGTATAATTTTCGATAGCAGCTTTCCAGAACACCTCTATCGAATCATCATTTGCTCCCGACACTGATATCCATCTGTTGGTGCCAGACTCCTGCAGTCTGCCTCTCCAACGTCGGTCGGCAGATGATTTTCGGTCCAAAGGAAAGGGAAGGCCGCCCGGGAGGCTCTCGCAAGCACTAATGTCTGCACAATCCCAAAATATTTGGTGATTACTAAAATGCAAAGCCCTGGGTGAAAGCATGCGTTCTCTCATGATGTCAGCGACGCCTGGTACTCGGTAGGTTTTGCGAGTGTGTATACTAACCTTGGAAGACCCATCCTCGTGTGTAAAGAGGTGTCATCAGCACGTCCTGCTCCCACAAATCCTCTCTCACAACTCTCCAAACGGCTTTCCCAAATATGGGAGAGTTTGCATCTGTCTCGAATCTTGCTGGCGACACTTCGTACCACTCTCTTTTTCGAAAGAGACCACCATAACTGTCAAGAGAAGCTGCAGCTGCAATATTGCAATACGTGTGGCGATATACCTTGTGCATCAGACTTCCTTCGATTTCCCAATCTCCCCTATCTCCCTGAATAATACACAAGCTGTCAATCCACATGTACTCAATACCTAACAATCTTGCAACTGTGATGCCTTGTTGAAAATTGGGTGACAGATCTTCCCACTTGATCCCGACTGACATGAATTCTGCCTTTGTTTTCAAGTTAAGAGCATCAGTTCTCGGCCTGCTTGGGTTAAATGCTCCCCAGCAGTGACTCAAAGTCACATATGGGCCTTTAATGTTGTTCGGCCTTGTCTCCAAAACTTTAATCCGATCTCGACTTCCCTTTTTTCCTACGGCTATTAAACGTGTTGGAACAAATGCACCTCGCTGTCTTGTTTGTGCTGGACAATGTTTATGGTTTTTATCGCAATTCTGGATCCATTTCTTGATCTGTATCCCGCCGTTGACGTCTGGATCCGTGGTAGTACCGAGGACACCTTGCCCAAGCGGGCCCTCTACATCTGCCACTGGGAAGCAGTAAAACACCCTCTCGGATAACCCGAAAGTCTTATTTTCCAGCACTGACAAAGAATCTGTCACTGTCCCATTTTGTGGAACAACACGGAACGTTACGGCGACCATTTCTTTGCTCTCTCTTGTCTTCCCTAGACTGCGAACGCTCCACCGATATAAGGAAGTCAGGCATCCATGTCCAGGGGGGAGCTGTTCTGTTTGCTGCACATCTTCATGAAGCCATCGATTGACAGCGTCGGAACTCGCTAGAATATCTCGGCAAACGTTCACATCTTTGTAAAGCTGACGACAAAATGCACAGAGCTCGCGAGCAGACTTGGCGAGAGATATGTAGGAGGGGTGGTGAAAAGCCCAAGATGAACGAGAGTGCACAATATTCTCAATGCAAAAACTGCAAAAATTCGACGTCAACATCGGTAATGATTATTGGTGTTTGAGTTTGGTATTGGCAATGAAGTTGGGGAGACTTGTAAGTGAGCCTGCGACAAGGACGGCGCGGGGCTGAGTAGGCACTAGCGCCAACGTCCCACTCTCTCGACCATTTCTGAGTCTTTGAGAACTTCAGCCTTCCCAACCAAACGATTATCAGCGCTTTCTCTACATCTCTTTGCGGGCTAACATTGCTGAGTTTGATACGCGCCCTCCTCCTCGTACTCCGAATACTTCCTCATAGTCTTCAAAAGCGGAGACCTCTAATCCGTGAAATACAATCGCTAGAGAAGAATTCTTGTACAGGTACGGTATTTTCCAGCTCTGGACAATCGTGAGGAGAAAGACCTCGGTGAAGTTTCCGTTGAGCGTCTTCACCAATCCAGAGTCATACGCGATATACTCTTAGGGGAAAACTGACCTCACCAAAGTCTGCTTCCGCTTTCGAACCTGTGCATACAAGGGTGTAAACTGAGCAGTGGCTAAGCAACCTGAGCTCGTGGCTGTGCAAGCCTGAGTATGTCTTGGCAGCCTGAGCAAGCCTAAGCAAACCAAGTATGGGCCCGAATCAGGGACAATTGATGTCCCAGATTCGAGTCCCTCCGCCGCTCTGCGACCTAGTTCTTGACATATGGCCCAGTTTCTGGCCTCAGGTGGACCAATCGTGGGTCATTAAGCTCGTTTTTGTTTTCGATGCCTTGCCACGCAGAATACACGAGCTGACGACGTTCTGCGCAACAGGATCTCGGACTGGGCACATTGGTGTTCACGGAGTACACGGATACAGAAGAGCCAATGGCGCTCCAACGTTGGTGTGTTGCATGTCAGGAATGCTCAACAATCTGCCGGTGCGAGGGGAAGAGGAGTGGTGGGTCTGATGGGCTCGAATTCGGCGTAGGCGTCTGCATCGGTGGAGGAGAGGTTATCGGACGAGGGATTTGCAGTTGGAAAGAGCTGGGGCGGGGCGGGGCTTAGGGACCTTTATAAGTAGTTTGCATATATGGTATTTGTGTGAGAGTGTTGTGAGTCTCATGATATCGGGCTGGTGATTGTTGGAGTTAGAAGCTGGAGCGGGGCTAAAGGCTTTCATGGATAGGTTGGTGGATGGGGTTGGTAGATGAAGAAATAGCTGCGTGACAATCAAATGCTATTGAAGCGGCTGAAGACCCACCCTCATTGGACCTCCAAGTCGTATGGGTCGGCTGACTTTCGCCAGCTCAGCCGAGACCATCTTCAACTCGCGACTCCGAGTATTCGTATATGCGATCCACATTGAGCCTTCTACATACCAGCTGGTCTCCATGGCTACGCCACTGTACTGCACGTCATGTAAGCTCATCGCCGAAGATGAAGATCGACAACATTGGTGGCAGTGGACAGTTTCACCCACAGACCAATACAACCTTTGTCCACGATGCATTCTTCCGAATAAGTCAAACCGCGAATTCTTGAAGCTCTGCTATCTAGCCGGGCTTGGATCTGGGTCAGAATTAACCACCACAGAGCTGCGAGATATTCCTCCAATCTGCGAAGGTGATCTTCTCAATCATCCTGGAAGCCAACAATCTTCGTCTACAACAGCAACAACCTCTTCTAGCCCGACGGGTGCCGAGTATCCCTACTCAAGCTTGAATCCATCTCAAATTCGGGTCCTGACTCTTCTGCCTGGCTCCAAAATCGACGCGATACACTGCCAAATGGATGCGCTCGATTTTACCGAGGAATATTCCGACTATTCGGCCCTGTCATACTGTTGGGGCAGCCCCACGCAAGAAATACGGAAAATACACATCGACGGCTACGAATTTTCAGTTCTGAGGAACCTCTACCACGCTTTGGTGGCCCTTCGAAGACCGAATGACAAACGCCGGCTGTGGATCGACGCCATTTGTATTCGCCAAGACGACAGCGTTGAGAAAAGAACTCAGATACCGTTGATGGGCAGAGTATACAGCCAGTGCCAATCGGTCGTAATCTGGCTAGGAAACTCGACCCCGGGCAGCAACTTTGTCATGCGGTGCATCGGCACACGGGACATTGAGCGCATCCAGACTTTCGCCTTTTTCCACGCATTTACTTCTTTCTTGAAGCGTGACTGGTTCACACCAGTGGGCGAGCCACCTACGGAGTGGCTGTCTTCAGCAACAGGACACTTTAAGACACCTCAAGACAAGGAATCGGATACAGTCCACAGGGATTTGCTAAAGTTCAATATCCTGACTCAGTGGGCTCGAGCAATGACTCAGTCAGCTACCCTCACATTAGACGGCATCCGAGCAGACCTAATTGACGAAGGCGACAGGCTCAGAGTACGGCCTCTTTACCATCTCCTGACCAATACCAGTGGTTTAAATGTAACCAGCAATCATGACAAGATTTATGGAGTCCAAGGCATGATCGACGAGCGTCTTCTCCACCATCTTCCTGTTGACTACGACAGCCCGTTGCAGCAGGTGTACGGGAATGCTGTGGAATACATGCTCACATACGAGGAAGCTCTCCTTATCTTTCTCCGGTTTCCTATGCCAGCATCAATTGGCGATCTTCGAGCACAGTTGAAGGAGTCTGCCAACGCGTCTGATTGGCCGTCGTGGGTGCCAGTCTTCAGCTCCAAAGAAGCCAGTCTCCTCCCTAGCAGTACCGATGACGACTGGGCTTTCCTTTACCCATTCCGTCCTCTCGATTTCCAGACTCCCACTATCAAACATTGCAAAGGCCCGAAACCTGAGCCGCAATTCGCCATTTCGGAACAGATGCTGATCTCGATGGGGACCGCCGTGGGTATCATTGACAATACCATCCAGTCAAGCATGTCGTCGGAACCTATCACTCAGGGAGCAGATCAGAAACGAGTTCGGACTTTGGCCGAAATCGACCATCTCTGCAGGGCGAATGCTGATGCTCTTGACTTATGTCCAGTCAACGAGGCCTGGATCACCGTTATCTGGGAAGACCTGTTGCTAGGCTATGGAGAACTTGCAAATCTAGATGGAGCCCAGTTCCGGAGGGCCGTTGAGGACTCAGTTGGAACTTCAGTTCCTCCCTTTCAAACAACATTGGATGAACAACTCGCGAAGGAAAGAACAATATCCAGCCTGCGGCAAATTCTAAAATCTCGCGACGTTTACCTAGAGCACAAGAATCCTCATGAGGCCGACGAATTGGAGGATCAGCAAGCAATCTTGAAAGATATGAGCGCGATACTCCGTCCATCGGCAGAGCAAAACCCGAGGAGGGAATCTGTAGGCACCAAAGCCTTCCGAAGCGCGCTTTGGAGTATATTTTCCGACCGCAAACGGTTCTTCACGATGACATCCGCGGGATTGTGGGGTATTGGCCTATGTAATGTCCAGGCGGGAGACGTGGTTGCCTTTCTCTTCCCACCCTGGCACATGCCATTTGTCCTGCGCCGAAATGAGGGCGAAGACACGTACAAGATGATCGGACCAGCGATATTACCAAGTAAAAGGCGGATGGCAATCCTCAAAATGTACCCGAAACTAGCGACGGAGAGGTTTTGCATTATTTGGCATTTTTGAGTCTGCTGGTTCTGCTTTTGGACAAGACGATGTGGGGATGAATTGCGTATTGGTTCCTGGATTCATTATGGATGCTGAATCGCCTTGACCACCTTCCGCTGGTACCCAAGCTTTCCTCGACAGTTATTGAAGGCCGTCTTAGCGACATCTTTAAAGTAATGAGCAGTTACTAATACTTAAAGAGGAGGTCGAGCTTGGTGAACCCATTCGCTTAGCCGAGAGCGTTGAGGTATTCCAGGACGCTAATTGAAGAATCCTACGGCCAACGGGGTTGCCCCGTCCTCTTTGTAACCAAATCCAAGCATAGAATTCCGCGCCCTCGGCGATCTTACTGTAAAGAACCGGTATCCTCTTCCCCGTATTTTGGAATGCCCCGACGCTTTCGGCCAAGCCAAAGTATGCACAAAACTCGACCTCCTCTCAGGATATTGGCAATTGCGTATTGATCCTGAAGACATCGCTAAGATAACCTCCAACACCCGCTAGGGAAAGTTTGAACTCCTGATGATGCCCTTCTCGCCGTACGACCGCTCTCACCTCCTATGCTATGATGAATGATTTCTTCGAGTAGGCTGGTAGAACATCGCGGGGTGTGCGAGCAACCGCGTTACTTCGAAGCAGAGGTGACAGAAAACTTTCGAGGAGCGCCATGTTCCATCACCAAGTTCAAGATCGGCAAATGTAAGCTGGAGGATGGAGGAAAAGGTGTCAAGATGTGTATTGTATAGATGACGGACTGATTAGTCAGTGGTACATCCACGTGACCTGATGGTGTCCTCGGCTTACAGCAAACCTTCCACAATTCGGTCATCGCACCCACCGCAAAGGCCGATTGTTCAGGCTGGTCTATCCACATATTCCCAGTGTCTTATCTTTAGCCCCATGATAACGAACCCGAGAGCTGGGATTTCCGAGCCGTCAGTCAAATGTGATTCCATGCCGAGGCTTCTCACTGAGAATGCCCCCATAGACAACGCAACCAAATCTAGACCTTCTTGATAGGACATACCCAACAGACGCTTCGTTCGATTCAATGCAGAAGCGAACGCAGCGGCAGTACTTTGAGCAATATATCCGAGATCTTAACAAAGCCAACCTATAGAATAAGCGCCATAGGGTATCCTATATCATCCGACATAAGGAGGGTATACACAATGCGAAAGAGCGTGAGGTTAGGAAGGAAGATTTGTGGGCCTGTATCTCTAGCATAAGGCTAAGCTTCATTCTAACAAACCATAGCTACATTGGGCGCGACTTTCTAGCGACGAGAATTCCATCTAGGCTAACATCTTTCGGAGAAAAGCAAGCCAACGACAAAACCGCTTTCTGGTTAGACATATTCGGCGTTCCCAGAATGCCTGTTTCGGAAGTGCTCTACTGAAGCCCATTGAGCTGCTGTCTTCGCACGCTGGAACTCGCATTTGGTCCTGTCATGGAATCACAAAGCTTGAGTTTCACTCCAGTAATCAAGAAAAGCTGCGGGGGCGGTTTGGCGTGCATATTTGCCACCAACGGAGCAACAGAACATAGATCACCTCTGCTTGCCTTCATTCACCATAGAGCAGGGCTTCACAGAAAAAAACGAGCTATGGAAACCTGATGTGTGAGAGCCTTCGAGAAACTCGAGAAGCGAACCACTGATCTCTTTGATGACCTATTTTCTGACGTTGAGTGCACTTTTGTCTCGCTAATCATGCACTCAGGTGCTACTATAGGGGTATTCGGAGCCACTGAGTAAATGAAGATCCCAGGAGCTGCTAGTACGATGTGCCCGCTACTGGTTCTGGGTGAAAAGGCAGGGAAATCCAGAAGTCAAACAGAAAGAAACATCACCATACAGGACTAAGCATAGGGACTTTCCTCAAATCCCATGTTCACCAGCCGCCACTCTACAGCATAAATTTCATGACGAGAAAATGGAATTTTCTCAGCGTGCTTGTTCATCGAGTTTGTAACAGGGTACAGCTTGTATGCGCACAATTATTCATTAAGGGAGGCCAGTCACTATATACAGACTCGACTAAGACCAATCTAACATAGCAATACGGACAGTTTGCAAAGAGCTTCCGATCGCATTCACCACCATAAGCGTCTGCCAGTGTGTCGGCACCTACATCAAGGTAAGTCGATGATGGATTGAGTATAGAAATGCTCACTGACCGGACTCAGACTAGGTTTCCAATCTTCTCTCTTCGCTTCTAAGCCTTCTCTTCTGCGGCCTCTGCATCCGCATCGCGCTTGTAGTGGCCATAGGTGGCATATTGGCCATACTTTCCATACTTTCCATACTTGTCATAAGTAGTTTTGTAAGAGCCTGATACGTCAGTACCACTGGTTGGATAGCTCCACATCGTTAAGAGCCTACATACCGTAGCTGGCATACGTGCCTTGTGCCTCAGGGTCGGCAACAGGGGCAGCCTCAGCGTTAGCGGCAGGAGCAGCCTTGGGGTCGGCGACCGGGGCAGCGAAGGCAGCTGCCGCAAAAGCAAGGACGGCGTAGGTGAACTTCATCTTGAACGGTAATTAGACTGCTTGGGACACGTGCGGCAAGTGAAGGTCTGAAATTGTGCAGTGAAGACTTTGAAGAGAGCTTAGAAGAGGTGGTCGACAAAGGTACACGACCTGGAGCTCTGTTCTTATAGCTACATTAGGTAATGAGCTCAGCTCAAGCTAGACCTTGGATCCTCGCAAGCCATTACACACGTTGACGCACGCTGTGGAATCCAGACTGGTGGAAACAAGGAGCTAGACTGTATGTCATGCTTGGTAGCCATCACGAGGCTTCAAGCTGAAGATGCGAAAGACAAAAGCTATTCAGAAAAAGGTAACAACAAGCATCAATTACGCGAAAGGGCGCTGGCGAAGCTCTGCTATACGTGGGGGAGAGCTTTGCCACACGTAGGCCGGCCCTAGTCGTTAGCAGAGATCTATTGATTTCTGCATCCGTGGCATTCAGTCTGAGAAAAGCGGCACGTTAATACGTCTGCTCGGTACTTGGTACATGCGCTCAGTGCGCTTTCACGACACAGGGTTTCGCCTGGAAGATCAATCCCGGTGTGTCCCTCATTCTACCACGTCATGGTCTAAGAATACCGAGCTTCGAAGGCTGAAATCCATTAGTATTGCTGTCATTCAAAGCTTGTTTCGGAGCGCCTGATGTCGGTGAATGGTGCATAGACTACGCCAACTGGCTCCGACCACCAATCTTCATCCACCACAACATAATTACACCGAAAACTTCACGATTGCCGCATCCATGCATCTATCTAACCCCACTTTCTTTGCCATATCGCACAATCACGCCACAGTAAGCCAGGGTATCTTTGATCCGAATCAATAAAGACCTAGCCCGCCGATGAAACTTAAACTAAAATCAAGCGAAAGCGCCACGTTCATGCGCTTAACGTTCCCCAAAAGCACGCAAGCTGTCACTTCGCAACTCCAGATCCACGGATACGAGGCATGTGCTCAGCCTTATACGCCACTCACGATGCTGAGTGGACGACGAAAGCGAGACGTGGAGCTATAGGCGGGGTAGCTTGGCAGCTGAAGAAGAACAACGCAGTGCTTGCCCTGCATGGGACTACTTGCTTTTTGGGCCGGGTCTTGGGTGGCCGTTCCTTGCATGCGATATTGGTGTCGCTGGCAAGTTCCACGAGACGTCCACAACCTGTCCTGTCGGGCTCTCCTTATCGCACCTTTCTAACATCAACAACATCGCGTTTGAAGAAAGTACAATGTTCGGTTGGAAATCAGAGAAGACTGTTGAGTTCACGAGGGTGCCGGGTTCGGAGGACTCTGAAGAGTTGTTAGGCGAGTCTGAGAGGACATCGGTTGAATCTGGACGATTGCGAGGGCCTTCACAATTGCCATCATGGCTTGCCATAATCACCGTTCTAACGTTCACTGCTGTCAGTTCAGGCGTGATAGGAGCATGGGCAGGTCGAACATTGTTACTTGACCCGGATCGCTTCAGCATGCGGCATATCTCACAATACTGTAAGTCACCGTCACTCACCGCACCTGCGGCCTCTACTGACATTGAGCAGCCCCAATTGTTAGCGATGTCGGTGTCACATACAAAACTGTCCGATTCAACGGCTCCTTGATGATGGAAAATGTCTTTCGACAAGACGCTGGGCCAGAAGTCGATGCGGCGTGGAAGTCCTTGGGAGCCGACTGTGAGCATAATCTCTCATCCTTTCGAAACAATGGTATCACAAGCAACTAACATCCTCATCGTGAAGACCGTGCGTCTAGGATTCCTGCTGATAAAGCGGCGCAATCGGGACTTGCTCCGGATCAAGTGAAGATCAAGGAAAAGTATGGCGGGGGCTATCCAGCGAACGTGGAAGGTCTACATCACTTGCATTGCCTTGTAAGCCTTCCAACTGCTGTCCTTCATGAAAGGTACTGAACCTAGGATAGAACCTCCTTCGAAAATCGCTGAAATGGAACTTCGACTATTACCAGAAACAAGGATTAGGTCCCTTTTCCAATAACGGAAATATCCTTAAATACCACATCAGTAGGTGTACATGTTATTTACAATTCGCAAAATCTAATGATTATTCCAAGCTCATTGCCTCGATATCCTCCGCCAACAACTCATGTGCACCGTTGACATTGGGGTACTTGGACAGGTATGGTTTCAGCCTAACGACAGCATTCCGAACGTCGAGCCGTTCGTCGACTTCAACACAATGCACAAATGCCGCAACTTTGATGCTATCAGGGACTGGGCAGAGAAGCATCAACTGCCAGATGAGGAGCACGTTCCCGAGGATTTCTTGGAGTCGCCGAAAGAAGGAGATAAGATATACCATAGTGTGCCATAATGTTTTATAGAACGATTTCAACGAAAATCTTCGCAGCCGTGAAGGAAGTTCCGCGCATCTTCCGCTCTTCCTGAACTTCATTCCCCCAGTCTGACATCACCCTAACTCTCACTGGCTCCTTCCCACCTACCACTTCACTTTCCCAATCACTTCCAAGCCCCCATACCTTTCTAATAGCTAGGTCAACGTCCTCCGGGATCGCCCTACGTCCTACACCCCTGTGTCGCTCAGACAACACAAACTCCATTCTAGGGCGTTCGCTTGGCATAACCAAGCGTAGGCTCCAAGCCAGCCATATGCTCCAACACCTCTTTATCCTCAGTGTATCTCGTCACGAAGACGAGACGTATGAGGTTGCAGAATGTCCTGATGTCTCGCTGAAAAGTCCCTATGGAGGTGGCTCTCCATACCGGGGCGACGAGGCGAGGGGCTTCGTTGTGGTAGGATAGTTGTAAAACGTGGAGGCGGATCTCAGTGGAGAGGGTGTCGATAGACACTGTTGGGATGGAGGCCAGAGTTTGAAGTTGTAAGCCGAGGACACCATAATGTCACGTGGACATGCCACTGACTAATCAGTCCGTCATATATATATATCAGCTGTACATACATCACATACAATACACATCATGACACCTCTTTCCTCGATCCACCAGCTTACAGAAGTTGAGTGGTTTGGAGGTCGAGGGGGTGGAGGCGAGCGATATGATGTGCACGTGAGAACGCGTCTCGGTTATTTTAGCGCGTGTCTGTGAAACCTGCAACCTCGGCCAACCTGTCGTGAGAAGAGGTGAATCGCAATCTTAGTCTCAGCTACGGTAGGTGCTTATTTCTATTCCCTTGATGCTCGCTTTCACTCGCTGGGGCCCGCATCTTGTCTTTGGCCAATTTGTTGCCCCATCCCGCATTTGTTACCTTCGCCTAATACTCAACAAACAGCAACCACTCTCGATCTCAGCCACAGCCTGAAGCATGCCATATCGCACCTAGCACCAGTGGTGTCTCCGAAATGCCGTCGTATGAATTTCCAAGCGTAGCCAGGGAAGAAAGACTCATTCTTCGCCCACAGTCTAAAATCGCCCTGCGCAACCATGGTGTGCGGGTAGCGGGCACTGCAAATAGCGTTCCTGATGAGGTCACACTGCGGCCATCGAAGTCTCACTTGCATTTCGTGGCAGCGTCTGCCGCATTTGAAGACACAACCCCAGTCCTCATGATCGATTCGGTGTGCAAGCAGAATTCTGAATTGTAGCAAGGGATTCAATACGCCATGGAGACAATCCAAGCCCAGGACTCCCTGCTTCGAGGTATCAACAAAGAACTTGAGTTAAGGAAAGCCAAGCTTCAGCGTTTCAGAGACCAGAGCATCATTGAACAGCTCTTGAGGCTCGTCCGTAGTCTACTTGGCTCGCATGATGCTCTCTACGATACCTCTCATGTGTTTCGCTGATGATGCTGCCCGGCGAGCTTCGCAGCATCTTATAACGTATTTCACAAACGAGTCGCCATGCCTCAAAACTCACCGAAAAGTCAAATTTGTTGGCTTAGACTGGTCGGTCACCCTCGACCCATTCAAGGACCATTCAAGAGAAACTGTCAATAGAGAAGAATGATCCGAGGACTGTGCTATGCAAGTTTGGCAATATTGACCCCAAGTCTCCAGCCAGCCTACCACTTGAGGGCCTCAAAGCCTTCGCACGTGGGTGCGAGATCCTTGTCAACTTTCCGGCCCTCAAGAGCTTCACGGTCATCGTACCACACAACGAGGGAATCTACACGCTTGCCGCGAGGTTCATCACCAATATACTGATCTCGTAAGACTGCTCCCTCGTACTCTGTAAGAAACCAGCAAGCAGCCCAAAGCGAACATTCGTGTTCCTCTGTCACCCTTTATCCCAGCCACAAATTGTGAATCTTTGTAATGTCGACGATGATGTCGTCATGAGCGGAGGGAAACTCGCGACGGTGCGGCGTGGTATGGAGATCAAATCTAGCTCTTATGATACCCTGGTGTAAAAGGTTTCCTATGCGGTCGATGGCGGAAAAGATAAGTCCGATGTTGAGATTCTGGAGCACTACATTGCGCAGCCAGTGTCCAAAGAGGTGTTTGCTCGTCCGGCCTCTTTGGGCAACGAGAAGCTTCTGGGCTATTGACGAATGCGCTCTTCCGTTAAGCATAGCTGGGCGCACAAGCATCTAAGTCGTGAACGTGCAAGAAATGTTCTTGGTCTTCGATAAATAGATATATGCCGATTCTGTAAGTTAATAGATACATAAAAGACTTATGCGTGGCCGATATACTATCTCGCCTTTTCACGATACTACTCCTTCCAGAATTCGAGAGCGTTCCACTCGCGAAAGGCTTCAGGCTCTGCCACAGCACCCGTAGCACTACTATTCACGTGGGGGCAACTCACGCTGGACAAGCGTAAGGCGAATACTTTACCAAGAACTGCACTGGTGACATTGTCCGCCATTACCGGTAAAGCCGGTCGGGGTCTGATACACGTTAGGTTTGCCCAAGGCGTCCGGAACATCTTGCCAAGCTATGACACGCAGATGTTTCTGCGAATCCCTTGGCCTTAACCATTATGCTTGTTTCAATACTAAAGATGCTCATCGTGGTGTTTATCGGCTCCATAATCATGAACAGGACTAGAAAAGTGCCACCTACATTCGCGTCTATTTGAAGAAGACGATTGATACACGCTTCTTGAGTCTAACACTCGAAGCTGAGTTTTGCTAACTGCCGAATTGCCATGAGCAATGTTTCGACAGCTGGCGTTTTTGCCGAGAAGATGCAGGGCAACCTCTCTTTCGGCCTTGGCAGGCACCCCAAACCCGGCTAGCCTTACCTCTTTTCAGACTCCAAACAGACACCCAACGCCTAGCGTATCGACAATCCACGACGCGCACACAACCCGCACAGCTGAGGCTCTGCGTCGACGGCCGATCCACGACTGAAACGCTATTAGTGCCCGCTCACCACTCACGTCCCTTGCAGTTTGCGGGGTGTGGCCCCCAGCACAGGAGGCGTTACGGCAAGGGCCAAGGACTCGAGGTAAGCGATGCCTTCTTAATTGATCGATTCCAGCTCCTGTGCGTTAGGAGGAATTCCTCCTCCCTTCCTTCGCACGACCATCACCATGTATTTACCAAAGGGCCCTGATATGCACCCCCGGCGCCAGGTGCGATGGTCGGCGCTGTTGCTCTTCATATTCATCACGCTCGTCTTGCTCAACTTTCTTCCTAGTAGATTTCTCCCCGCGCCGCCAAAGTTTCCATCCTCCCAGAAAACCTGCCCTATAACTCCGCCGTATCCATCGCTCGTGTCGCCGCCGCATTCGGGCTTCGATTGGAGAGGCATCAAGACGCAGAATCCCGTACGAACATTTACGAGACTTCCGAGCGGCAAGAAAAATAGGTTGGCCAAGGTGCAATATGACTTCGATAAAGAGGAGGCTGCAGCGCTGTACAGCAAGGTTATGCGGTCACGACGCCAGGCCGCTGTCAAGGCTGCTTTTACGCGATGCTGGGCGTCATACAAGGACCGCGCATGGTTGAAGGATGAACTGCAGCCTGTATCAGGCGGTTCCAAGACTACATTTGGAGGATGGGGAGCTACGCTTGTGGATAGCCTCGACACTCTATGGATCATGGACCTGAAGCAAGAGTTCGAGGAAGCGGTCGCTGCGGTCGTCGATATCGACTTCAAGCCTGGTGACACAATCAACATGTTTGAAACAACGATTCGATATCTCGGGGGACTGCTTGCAGCGTACGACCTGACTAATTGCAAGGATAGCAGGCTCTTGCAAAAAGCCATGGAGCTGGGAGACATGATATATGCGAGCTTTGATACGCCGAACCGGATGCCTATAACAAGGTGGAACTCAGTCAAGGCTGCCAAGGGACAGAACCAGTCAGCAGCGTCAAGTGGGATCATCGCCGAGCTGGCATCATTCAGTCTAGAGTTTACACGCTTATCTCAACTTACAGGCGACATGCGGTACTACGACGCAGTCTCTCGTGTCATGAATGTTCTGGAAGAGCAACAGATGAAGACCAAGCTCCCTGGTCTATGGCCTGTTGGCATCGATGTGAAGACGCCTGATCTCACGCAGGACACACAGTTCAGCCTAGGTGCAATGGCAGACTCAGCATACGAATACCTAGGCAAGACTTACCAACTCCTCCACGGCGCCAAATGCGCAACGCGGTACAAAAACATGTACAACCTCGCCATGGACGCTATAATCAAGCACCTCCTCTTCCGTCCAATGGTCCCCGACGAAGCCGACATCCTGATGCCAACCACAGTCCGCGCTTCCTCCCCCTCCTCTGTCCACCAGGATTACACTGCGCAGCACTTGGTCTGCTTTGTGGGCGGAATGTTCGCGCTAGGGGGTCGTTTGTTTGAAAACGAGACGTATATTGAGTACGGCCGCAAAGTAACAGACGCATGTGTCTGGACCTACCAAAACGCGCCCAACGGCATCATGCCTGAAATGTTCTCCATGCCCGCCTGTCCCTCTCACGCACCGTGCGTCTTCGACGCTGCAAAATCTCAGGTTCACCCCGGCTTTGCGTCCGTGTCCGACGCGCGCTACATTCTACGGCCAGAGGCTATCGAGAGCGTCTTTTACATGTACCGCATCACCGGCGATCCAACGTACCAAGACATTGCGTGGACGATGTTCCAAGCAATCGATAGTCGATCTAGAACAGATTATGCGAATGCAGCAATCAGGAATGTGATGAATGGGGAGGGGACGAAGGAGGATAGTATGGAGAGCTTTTGGCTGGCGGAGACGCTGAAGTATTTTTACTTGGTGTTTAGTGACCCAGCCCTGTTGAGTCTGGATGAATGGGTTTTTAATACGGAGGCGCATCCTTTTAGGCTCGTGCCCTAAGTCTTTTGAGCGGGGAAGTGTCAACGAATGCATCACAGGGTGTTTAGATTGGCGTTTAAATTGGCGTTTGAGGATCAGTGCGAGGGTCTGAGATCCGCATGGCGCTCTTTTATGTCTATTTCAGAGAATTAGATACCCCTCTTTATCTTGCGATCACAAATGAAATGCTACCAACGATTTCTCCGATTTCGACACAGTTGATGGTGTCCTCTTCGCTCATCAAGTGGTTATACATATTTAACCAGTGCCATGTTCCAGAATCTCTTCATTTCTCACACATGACATCTTCTGATTAATAATTGATCGAATGGAACACAGACTTGTCTATAGGGTAGGGGATGTTGTATTTCGAGAACCGCAACTGGATATTTAAAGGATATTGACTCGCGCTTCGCCCATGCAATCAGCAACTCAATTCTGATCCGTCACCTAAAGGAAACTTCAGAACTACTTGTACTAACTACGAAATTTAGGTCATGGCTTTGTTCGGTATTGTTCCTTAAATATCGCATAGATAGTGGCGGCCGCTCTCCCCTTGCTGTCAGCGACTGCTAACACAAGTGCAACAAATCCTCGACCAGTGGCTCCAGACGTATTACGAGCAACCTGCAGACTGTGGCTCCGGAGTCACTGCATTCGCAACAACCTCATCACGGACACCCGGAACCGCGCTCTCCTACATCTTCTGTTACAAGCGATATGTCGGACTAGCAATAAACAGTTTATGAAGAACACCACAAATATTCATTTCAGCGTTCACCTGCGACCTATGTCGGTCCTCGAACGGCGACATCCTAGGAACCCTCTTCAACAAGCTTTAAGCTTCTTGCAATCTACCTAACTTTACACACGCTTCTCGCAGTTGAGAGGCACATTTGGTTATCACGCCAGTGTTCTCCCGGAACGTTTCCTCGTAAACGCCAAGCAAACTCATCGAGAACTTCACGGCCGTTGACATCTTCCCCTTGTTATCTTCCGATCTGACTGCGTCGAGCCTGCATTTCACATCCTATGCCCGCCGACAGCTCGGACTGTAGTTGTGTTGGACCTTTTTCAACTCATCAGTCAAGGCTTGTTCAGCTTTGCACAGCACCTCTCGCGTTCCTATATTGGTATCAGCATCGGCAATGCTCGCGGCCACAGTCCTCAAAATTTCCTTCTCTTTGGGAAGCCATTAATACAACGCTTTTTCAGTAGTACCTAGCGCGGTTCGACCCGCAATCCAGGATATTTTGGCAAGTATTAATACTTTCTAGCTTACATATTTGTGGCCTATATTCGTGGCCTCGCCTTGAGATAGCGCAGTCCTTCTTCCTATTTCGCTTGAATTGCCAATGTTTTTCAGACTATTGGATCTTTTCCCTCTACTTTTTGAAATCGTTTCGATTCCAAGTATACCCGTACTATTGTAAGTCCAGCGAGACACCCCATGCCAAGACGGTATTGCCTGCCCGCAAGTACATGAAAGAGTTGTTAGCGCTCTCCTTTGGTTCTTTCAGGATCTGCATCACAAGCTTTTCTGCATTTTCCCAGTACGATCATGGAATTTCGTCTGATGGGCGAGAGATGTAGGTTTCAGCATCTGGTAGCCCACCAACATTAGTTGGGTTATACGCTTGGGCGAATTCGAGGATGGGAGAGGAGAATAATCGCTTGCACATCTCTGTCAGCAAAGCTAAACTAGAGAGATGATGAATTCTTCGTTTCGAAGGCCAAAATCGCTCAAACGGGGCAGCAATAGCACTTTGTATTTGAATGATGAGTCTTGGGGCTGTGTTGGACCTGTCTTCTTTCTTGTCTTGACCTTCTTGTTGCCTATCATTCGCTCTCGGTAACATATGTACACCACCGAAAGCGCTTTGTCGTAGATCCTCAAGAGCTTGGCTCTCTGCGTTGTTTCTTCTTGATCTATTCTAGCATAGCTAGTTGAATGGTCTTGTTGATAAATATATCTTCGTGCCATCATCATGCTCGATATTGATTATGAAGGAACAACTTTGCAATATTGCAAGTACTTGGTGTGAGTTGGGACAGATGACATCACAGTCGATCCCATTCGTGTTGAAGGATACGAATCGTAGAAGCATTTTGACTTCTCGTGGCCATTTCTCCGAGTCCTCCTGGGAACACGTTACGGAGGGTTTTAGGACATATTCAACCAAGCGCGGACTGAAACCATCAACCTCCGAGAGGTCGCGGTCTTTGATGTCGTCGAAGAGATCTTCGGTAGATAGGTGCTGCGCATTCATGTAGACAGTGGCATCTTTGATGAGTTTTTGATATCATAGAAGATCAAAAAGATGGTCTGTGTGCTTAGTGAGGTTCTTGAACAGCGTCTTATCGGTGTAGTGTTTATGATCGCGCAAGCCGTCTTCTGTGTTGGGTTGTTTAACCTCGAGGCAGGCGCTCTTGTGATTGGACACTAGCAGGAAAATCGGAGGGGTCCGAGCTTTCGGCTGCGCGAGGAGCGCCCGCTTTTGGTATTTGCGCCTTGAATAACATGCAAGAAATAGTTGACCTAGAAGTAATTCTGTTAGTACAAGCAGCTGTAATCTAGCGCCACTGGCCGTTACATGGATAGGAATAACAGCAGAGAGGCCATGACTTAGTAATCGAAGACAGGTTTTGAAAGACAGATGACTCTAAGCTTCAGCCGGAGAACCTGATACGCAACTGCCGACCTCGGAATATATGTTGAATCAATCTAAGCTTCAATTAATCTAACATCCCCCAATAGTCGGCAATCTGGCTTGCACACTCGCTAGAAATTCATCATGATGTAAGGCATTTTAGGTATTCGCGGCACTTTTATGAGCCAATGCATAGGTAGGGTTCATGGGCAGGGCATAGGAAGGACATTTGCCGTATTTTCCACTCATACATAGAGGGCAGTTAAGAAGCCTGGTCCATGCACATAATTAAATAGTCATATCGCCGGACGATGATCCTAGAAAAGCGGATAGGAGCTGATTCGCAGCAAGTCGTCGGCCATCTCGTTTCCTGCATTATCCGATCTTCACTGCCTTGCTACTAAATTTCAAGGGAATAAAGACTTCGTATTTGGGTTCGATGGGGATTCGGGAAGCTAGAGATGATGATACAAGGAGTTCAAATACAAACTTATAAGTGTCACCATCCTGGCTCGCCCACTTCTCCAAATCTCCAAATCTCTAGCTCCCTCCTGCGAGTACTGTCGAGACCAGACCCACCGCCAAGATGAAGTCGCTCTCCACAGCCTTCACGCTCATCACGGCTGTTCAAGCCGGCCTTCGCTTTCCATGCTCAACTTTGACCTTTCAGCGCCTTGACCCCGCCGGCCAGCCAGGCTCTCTCCCGTCTGCTCATGTTCACCACATCGTCGGTGGAAATGCCTTCAACGCCACCATGAATGGCGATGTTGCTGAGAGGGCCACCTGCACTACCTGTCAAATGGCGGAGGACTTCTCTAATTACTGGACTGCGACCTTATACTTTAAGCATCCTACCAACGGCTCCTACCACCGCGTGCAACCTGCACCCGTTCAGCCCCTATTGGGAGGTTCGAATGGTGCCCAAGGTGGACTTACCGTCTACTATACCCAGTTCGACTTGAACAAGGATAACTTAAAGCAGCAAAGTATTAAAGCCTTCCCACCAGTAAGTTCACTAAATATTATAGCACCGATTAAGATTCTCATACTCTACAGGGTTTCCGTATGACGGTGGGCAGCCCAGGTGCAACTTCGAAGAACCACGCCGGCCTAAGTTACCAATGCATGACAGCGAGCAGCAGAGGCACAATAACTAACACGATGCCCACCAAACCATGCGCAGGCGGTCTCTTCACTACCCATCACTTCCCTGCGTCAGTAACCTGTCTATCCTGAGATATAAGCTTTCGCTAACCGAACCTAGATGCTGGGATGGCAAAAACCTTGATAGCCCAGACCACCAGTCCCACATGTACAACACTGTCACCTCAGAGGGCTTCACCAACGCCCCTGCATGCCCGTCAACCCACCCTATCCGTGTGCCACAAGTGACCTTCGAGACCGTCTGGGATACAACCAAGTTCAACAGCATGTGGCCCTCAGGCGCTGCTAATCCTTTTGTGTGGAGTTTCGAGGGTAGTCCCACTGGCTACGGCACCCACGCCGATTACATGTTCGGCTGGAAGGGCGATGCGCTCCAGCGCGCCATGGACAAGTCCGAATGCTTCTACGACGGCTGCGGTTCTATCAAAAAGCAGCAAATGACTGCCGCCAATCAGTGCACTGTCAAGGATATGGTTGGCGAGCAAACTGAAGGATGTACGTTTGGAGATACCCTTACACCAACGATATTAGAGCTAACATATATTAGGGCTTACAATGCTTCCGGGTATGACATCCTAGTTTGGCAAGGGTCCGTCCGTAGTAGGGTCCATTGTCGCAGAAGTTACACCTTGTAGGCTCCAGGGAAGTGGATGCCTGAGGATTTTAGATTGATTTTTCAGGAAGCGCGGCCTCGAACAGACTTGTCGTGATTTTAAAGTCATCTCACCTCCAGCGAGCTGCCTCTCTTTTTCTTCTCATGCAACTTTTAACAATTAGCGCTGTCTGGTACATAGCACACTCGTTTAGCTCATATATTTAGTTAATCTTCACTATTTGTTTGTGACTCCGTGACACTACGTTATGTCAATTCTTTCCCCACCCAACCCGACCTAAACCGATATATCCACTGACACGAATGCCTCTGTCGATTAGCTCACTACGGCGATTTGTGCGCAGATGAAGAATCATATCGTAAGCATCTAAGTCTTGTTCATCGAAATGCTCAACAAGCGGCGTGAACAGTTTAAACGAACCCTTTCTGAGCAGGAATCGCAAATTAGTGCGCTCCCCCAAAATCTACGAAGAAGAGTATTTTACAGCCTGATGCTTCACTAAGGCCTCAACCTCTTTAAGAAGGCTTTCGAGTTTGCATCGTGGTCTCTTTTTTGCCAGGCATTTCGATTTTGCTCCAGTTTATTATTCGTTTCTCATTAGTATCGAAAACATTACAAAGTAGCTACCTCCCTGTCACGTGTCGCACGTGTTCTACCATTTGTTCTATTCTAGCTAGCTCCCCTTCATGGGTATATAGTGTCACCATGCAAGCAGTCAGCTCTTCACGGCTTTCACACTCCTTATATACATTTTTACCCATCAGACGATTGATTGCTTCCACTTATCGTGAAAAGCCCTTCACTGAATCAATCTAGTGCCTGTCTAGAAAGCTGCCAGATCTCGAGCCCTTCAATGGCAGGCGCAAATGTTACGAACAAGGAAAGAATTACTCAGAGTTCTAGGCGATGCCTTAGTCCTAGAATTCTGGGGCCTAAGGATCTCCAATCGCAGCTGGGCACAATTGTGCATTAACAAGATGGCATCTGGCATCTACATACTAACCCAGAAGGCTCAGTGCCTGTTCCAAATTACTGATACTCGTCAGCGTCAATAGGTGCTCCTTTCCTGACACATTATTCCTTAGTTCCAGCGTCTCTTAATACATCTACTCCGCCTCGACGTACTTCCCCTAGCTAATCAGCACTAATCATACCTTGAGACAGGAATAAGTGTTGTACAGTAAAGGATAGAACGAGTGTTGCACAGTAGAGAATAGGTTATATAGTCAGAGAATGTATCGGAGTGCGCGGTCACGTAATATGGACGAGATAAATCAGGGACTGAGTTGATTTAGAAGCTATGGAAATCGACGAGTATATATATCCAGCCATGATTAATCGGGACATGTGACTAAGCACACAGTGCACGTGATATCCAAGATCATGTGGTGCACGTGATATACACGTGATATACCGTGATAGAATGGTATGAGCACTGCGCGGTAGATCATGTCAACCCTCTACAGCTGCCTTGTCGTTAATGCGGAGGATTGCTTATAGCCAACCCTGTACGTCCTCCTTTACTCTTAGACTAGGAACCCCGTAACCTTCTCCGTATACATATGTGTAGCGAAGATTTATGTCACACATTGAGCAAAGCATTTCGCTCTTAGTCCTGTATCAAGAGACTGATTGCCGTCGGCCCGTAGCCACCTCGATGTTTGCTCATGTGACTCACTTCCATATTTGTTATGACTACCTTAGCAGGCTCTGCTGTGCCTAGTAAGATTCTAGATATTACTTCAGTAGCTCCTCCGCAGAATCAATACAACAATAATTACACACACGCACTGTCTCTCAATCTACTTCATCACATCACGACAATTGCTTCATGCTACTGTCGGGATGGTTCAAGACGTCAAGATGTAGAGGAATAGAAGGTTCCTCTGCAGGCAGAATACAGAGACCAGAGTGGTTACCATGAAACTACGCTGGCAATGGATACCATCTTTTCTTGCTAACAATGCGATAACACGTTACAGCTTTTTATCGACCAGTTTAAAAGTGGCAAATGGAAAAAGAGATGTACTACATGTCGACAGCCACAGAAGGATTACTCTCGTCTAGAGCGACAGAATCTAGAAGACCCGCATCCAGAATGCCCATCGCCAAAACAACCTTCCTACCGGAGCAATTCACCTCCTTGCACTCTCAATCCTCTTAGATCTATGCTTCGAAGCATCCAGTCACACGCGCAATCACCGCCGCCTCAACAATCCCCATTACCATTAGTCTTCTGATTTGACAGCTAGTCTTCCACAGTGTTCCACTTCTCCCCCCAATTGTGGACTAACATGCCTTGCTCCTCCCAGATACAACCCCTGTTGTCACAACCTGTTATATCAACCGAAGCATTGTTTTCGTCCTTCTTGTCCTCTCAGCCGCCTATTGCGACCCTTGATGTATCTTGAGCAGGTGTTAGTCTAGATACGATGGTATTAGCTTAGATGATGGTGTAGTATTAGTCTTAGGAATCTACAGGATGCTGAACGCAATGTGTACACCATCCCACGTCAACAAGCGTTAAACTTTAACGACCTAAGCTATCTCTAAAATCAAGCCATTAGTAATAAATAAAAGGCACTTATCTGTAGGTTCTACGTGTAAGCGCGGTCCGGGCCTGTACGGAGGCAATGTGGCTCAGGTGTCATGTGATTTAGCCTATTAATATTCCCCGCTGCCAACGTGGCTTGACAGCAATTCGACCTCCTTACAATACACTCCAATCTACCCCGAAGCCTACTCTCAACCCTATTAGTGCGACACAAAACCTCCTTTACATTTGGCGTCATTGTACCTCTGCGCGTACGCACGCGCACGTTAGGCTCTGCCTGCTCCTGCCTCTGCCGTTTGCCTGAAGGTTGAGCTCACGTAGCTCTGCCTGCTCTGCTTCTGTTTCGCTTTGCCTACTTCTGCTTCCCCGCTGTCGTACGTACGTGGGCGAGCTCTTGTAACTTTGTCACTTCAACGTGCGCGTGGGCGCTATGCTTCTGCTTCGCCTCGGTTGTATGCCCGCAGGTAGAGCTTGCGTAGCTCTGCCTGCCCTGCTTCTGCTACTGCAGTGCCGTACGTACGTAGACGAGCTCTTGTAGTTCTGCCACTTCAACGTGCGAGTAGACGCGCTTTTTTACCCTTTGGTCTCCTGTAATCTCATTTTTAATTCTCAACTGTCTTTTCATCCCCTATCCTTACTTCCAACATGCTAGCTTCGGAGCTAAGAGCCGAATTCGACCGGGCCCCTCGCAATAATACAAGCAACCACGACGTGATAGCTTGGACAACCCGCCGAAGGATCAATCGACCAGAGTCGAGAGCTATGGCGGATTTCATCGCATCTGATTCAACATGTCGTGGAGTTTTCGCTTTTCATTCCTATCTTTGAATCATGTACCTTCCAGCTCTGCATGCTAGTGCATAGCCTAATGTGGATTGGAAAAGCACTTTGTGGCTGTGCCTTGCCTATAGTTGGTATGGTGTACATCGCTGCATGTTATTTTCAATAGAATTACACCTGCAGCGGCCTTTTCACGCTTATAGAGGTGATTACCGCTACGAATCGTGAGCAAAAGGTGGTTGATCTGTTGGCTGACCGGCCTGCGCGTAGGATGCGCTATGCACCCGCACTTGGGGGCGGATTATGGCGCTAAGAGGATAGCGCCTCAGAAAGGTTCGCATTTCGTTCTGTAACGAGGTAAAGCTCTCACCTACGACGTAAGGCTTTTGTTAATTAGCAGCACAACAGCTGGCTCTATCCCTCCCTGCCACGGCCCTCTAATGAACTGACCAAAAAGCAAAAAGACTAATTGTTAGCCCTGGCGATCTCAGAATCTTCTATTAAAATGGGCGGGATTTGGAGTCTGCTGCAAAGTTCTCTCAAAGCCTCATCCACACTTTGTGTACGTACCTCATATTTGTCAACCTGCTCATCGGTTTAGCTTAAAAAACGGTGTTTCGGCTGGCTTTTGCTTCCGTTATCGTCGCCATGGAACCTTTGAGAGGACAACACGCATCCGACACGTATTTCCCGGCCTTCGCAAACACACCAGATTCACAAAGCAAAAATGTTCCGTACTCACCGGATCAACATTCGGCATTCTTTCCACTGAACACTACCCCACTTTATGCGTCTGCGGTGAAGTCTCCACCCAACGCTCCACATGATTCAGCGGCGCAAAAAGGATGGAAATGGAAGCTACGAAATTTTACGTCCAGTTTCTGGATTTGGGAAGTCTCCGCGTCCGTTCTCACTCTGGGCATTATTGGTGTCATATGTTGGCAGTTGCTGAGGCTAGATGGCGAACCCTTATCCTACTGGAGCCACAAATGGTCTCCGACCTCGAGTCTTGCGCTTGCTGTGACCATTGCAAAGGCTTCAATGATGGTTCCAGTTGCCTCTGCACTAGGCCAACTAAAATGGCACTGGTTCAGGAGGTCGCAAACGCTGGATGGAATGGAACACTTTGACGAAGCCAGCAGAGGGGTTCTAGGATCGTTAGGACTTTTATGGAAGCTGAAATTATGGTAAGCCAAAAATAACCCACATACTCTCACATTAATCGGTCTGACCATGCAAAGGCGTCTGGCTTCTATCGGCGCCCTCATAACTGTCTGCGCTTTGTCTATTGACGCATTGACTCAAAATTCCGTTCGCCAAACCTCGGTCCCTAACCATACCTATGACAGCTATGTCGCTCGGACCAGGGCCTTCAATGTCAGGTCGATATTCAGTCAACGAGGTAGAGAGCTTCCCCCGTCGGATATACTATCTGCTGCCTACTATGCCATTACCACATCAAGTCCTCCGACTTTCGACACTAATCTCGCATTATGTGGGAGTGGCAATTGCACCTTTGGAGCTTACGATTCCCTCGCTGTTGACTTCGAGTGTGTCAACTCCAAGATACAGCAAAACGGGTCTATCATTCAACACTCTAGCCTCATCGATGATGGTTTCTTTTTAAACACAAACTACGGTATCATCAGATCGAACACCACAACTGCGTTCCCAGAATCTGGAATCTTCAAAAACGTTGGGCCTCTCATTGCGAGGTGGCTGGTACTCTTAAACCCAAGCTCTGTTAGGCCGGCACCCATGGCGATGGATTGTGCTTTCTACTGGACAGTTAAGAAGTATGGCTCCGAGGTCATCAATGGCGTATTTCACGAAAAAGTCGACGCCACTTACACAAACCACACGGACAAGGCCGTACAAAATAGAAACATCTACATAACCCCGGATGAATGCTGGCGAAATAACCAATCTATCCCCACCAGCAATCCAAATTGCACCAACACCGTGAGCCTGAAGTCCCAATCATCTCTGCAGTCATGGTTCAGACTCACAGATTTCTCGCTCATTGGTTGGGGACTGAACGATACCAATTCAACCGATGGGCAAATGTGGTGGGGTTACAGCAGCATCTTCATGCAGGCAATCATGTCCAACCTGACTAATGCAAATACATCGGAAATTTTCTCTCAAGTCAATCTTACGGCAGAGCGGCTAAGCACGACTCTCACCGCGATGATCCGTCAAGCGCCCGAGCAAATTTATGAGAACGGTTCCGCAACCTATGGTTGGACAAATGGAACCACGATATGGCAGCCAAACACGCTCTACGATATTCAATGGAGATACCTTGCTTTCCCTCTTATATTAGTAGGTTCTAGTACACTATTCTTGATTGCGACTATGGTCTTTACATGGGGAGAGGGAGGTTGGAAATCCTCACAGTTGGCTGTCGTCTTCCACTCTTTGTCAGTGAATGACACCAAGGCCGTTGGGGATGTGAACGATTTTGCGGATATGAGGGCACTCGGGGAAAATCTGCGTGTGCAGCTAGTGGTGACTGATGATGGGAAGAAGCTAGTAAGTAGTGATGCTTAACATGCCTCGCTGCAGATGTGGTAGCATCGGAACGACACTTTTTAGCGTAATGCAAAGAGCGCAGCCCACGGGGATAACTATTAGATGGAATACATTGTATGCTATCATTAGCTGCCAACACTGCGGTACATCTTCGGGCGAATTTCTCTCTCGGGCTTATTACCTTTTTAAATTGCAAGATTTCTCTTCGTATGTGGGATAATGCTTTACTTGTTGCTTGTTAGAAACGAGCTTTGTTGGTGGTGAACACACGGCAATGCCGAGTGCGCAGATTTGTCTCTATCCATAATACCCATTTCTATGGCTAAGAAGAATTGTTACTGTTTGTAAGGTTAAAATACTTTTCTAAATAGTGTCGTGTGTGAGCACATACTCACTTTATTGTTTTTGCTTAGCTCCCCTCAGATTATGTATATATAACAACCTGTGAGCAATTAGCTCACCACGGCCTCCGACACTTCCTCAATGCACGATTGTTCTATATTCACTGACTCCCTCTTACAATCGTGATAGATACAGAAGAGTAAAGTTTATCCTCTTGCCTTTGACTTGAATTCCCATACTCTGATCATCCTTGCCTGAGCGTGCAAACAGGCAATATACGCCCTGAGTAACCAACGTATGAACGATCGGCGCTAGGCATGTACCCCTGTTTATGTGCCTCCTCCCAATTACCGTTGAATTCATGTCCCCAGGTGAGTTACATGTTGTTTCTAAAAAAAACTATAATACCCAAAAAAGGCGGACTGAACGACCAGTACACCCCACGAAACGCTCACTTTAGTAAGGGAATATTAGACAGAGAGAAGTGATTCCAGCTGACTTTTCTAGCGTTGGCGTTTATAAGTGTGGGTAGATGTCAGTATGCAGCGACATGAGGAATGCCCGCACTCAGCTCTTGCGAAAGTATAAACTTACCCACACCTCTGAGCATACATTGAAATTGATCGAAATTATGTCGCTCTTGAACAGTGTAACCTACAACTACTCACTCTTGAACTAAATCACGAATTTTGATGATCACCCATTAGACTAGTCGCATACGGCCAATCATCTATAACTAAGGGGACGGTTGCAGAGCGGACGGTAACGCTTGGCGCGCTGTGATTGTTCTGTCCACGTTTCAACCTACACAGAATAATACCTCCCCGCAAAGTCTCTTCCTGGCTCTCAAAGTGATCTCGTGATCGATAGAATGACCTTTGGTCTATGAGTCCATCACAGGCTAGTATCAAGTTATCACGCATCTTCCATACAGTGACAGTGGTCGCCATCGTTGGAATCGTGAGCTTACATAGAGTGCCCTGATCTGACTTTTAAGGTTATAGCTTAAACTTGATATGTTACAATACCCCTTTTAGGAGCTGTTTTAATTAATTATTACTCTACATTCCACAAAGCAGAGCCTCTCTCCAGCTTAAAAGACATCTAAGATCCAAGAAGCATTCGGCCTTGTGAATCGTGAGCTTACTAATGCGGGAGTCACCCTTAGGCTTTAACTACGTCAGATATCACAACGTACTTAACCACAGCATCGCGCTCAGAAACTGTTTGATATGGGTTGTCTGGGGCGAGAAACAGATGCAGCTCGAGCGTGCTACCCTAGGGGACGACCACCCGGATTACTTGCAGACGGAGGAAATGATGGGGCATCTGCGAAAATATACTGACTTGGATTTAGACTGATTCGTAATGACATTATAGGCTGGATTAATACATTTCGCAACGAACCGCATGTTTTGTTTGCGGAGTTGATGTAGTAGGCTGCTGGATAGTGGAAAGAAGGGAAGAGTCGGGCAAAGGTGCGGGCTACAGGGCTCGTCAGTATTAAGACGACAAATAGAGAATACAGATAGCCGCGTAGCTACCCGAAGATCGACATAGGATCGGAATGAAGTTTGGCTGACGCCTTACCATTTTCGGATGGTTCCCATGGTATGCCAATGCTCGTGCAATAAGGCGACTGGGGATTAGCGCGTTAGCAACGTTGGGGGGTTGGAAGGCTCGTGAGACGCACATGACAGGGATCGAAGTCCTGAAACCCGACACAAATCTTTCCCCGATAGAATATCACGCATGTTCATGCTAACGCAACCTTCTTAAGTGATTTTTACAGAAATGAATCTTGTTGTAGCCAGTTTTACTTAGTCCAGTGTGCTCTATTAAATCTCGAAGAGTCACTTCGTGGCCCATATATGGATTGTTCTATTCATGGTTAGGCTGCCAAGCACCTCATCCACAAGAATTGAAGCGACGAGACATCTCAGCCTCATCACATCCACCTCATGTGAGCTCATCTCATCAAGCCTCTCACGCGACGCTTGATCGACGATTTGAATCATAAGTTAAGTGCTTCTATCTCTATCAGAATAGCTGTGACTACTAGCAAGCAGTAACTACTTCTTAGAGGGTATTGTCGTGCAACGCGACGCGTCAACCTGCGCCCACGGCGTCTCTTCTCATCATCCAAGCCACGAGGCTTTATCAACGCGACCACGGCACATCCTCCTATCAACCAAGCTACAAAGCTTTATCAACGCGACTACGGGGTTTCTCCTTCTGCACGCGCTAACCAACGTGCCCACAGCAAGCTGACGAGCCTTATACACAATCCTTACACTGCAAGCCCTGCAAAGGTTTTTCCCATGTGGTTTTCCAGGGCCTGTACTAAGTTAATTTCTCTCACGCTACACGCACAAACTATATGTCATCCTACACTACACACACAAAGGATCAAGAACAACGTTATTTGGGCCATCGAGTGGCGCATCAACACCTCACTGATCGATAGAGAAGCTATACTCTCTCTACTCTGATAGGCCTGTCTTGCCAAGCTCACGTCAAGCTTCAAGACAAGCGCAACGCTCACAGGGCCTATCACGAGCCTGAGTACGAGCCTGAGCCTATCGGTCAGTCACGTGAGGCGAGACGAGCTCTGGCCCCAATACAAGCGTTCCAAAACCAAACTACCTACTTCCTGCAGGCCGGATTGATGAATAGATAAGCAGGATTCCGACAGACGAGCAGTTATGTAGGTAACTATTAGTAAACTCCTGTTATTATATAATTGTTTTTGAACCCCTACAGAACATTTAAAAAGAAGATACTATGTGAACGTCTGCCATTTCGGCCTCCATCTGCCACTTATTTAGAGTTATAAGCGATGCCTTGGTGCTAGGATGTTGAGGTCCGAAGCTCTTCAGTCGCAGCTGGATGCATTTTTGCATTAGCGAGATGGCATCTGCATACTTCCCCTGGCACCTTAGTGCCCGTGCCAGGTTATGCATGCTCGCTAGCGTGTATGGGTGCTCCTTTCCCGAAACCTTCTCCCTTAGTGCCAGCGTCTCTTGATGCGTCTTCTGCGCCTCTTCGTACTTCCCCTGGCGGCTCAGTGCTACTCCCACCTCGTTCATACTTGTCAGTACGACCGGGTGCTCTTTTCCTAGCACCTTCTCCCTCAGTGCCAGCGTCTTTCGATGCATCTGCTCCGCCTCTGCGCATTTTCCCTGGCTGCTCAGTGTTTTTGCTAGATTATGCATGCTCATCAGCGTGTGCGGATGCTCCTTTCCTAGCACCTTCTCCTTCAGTAACAACGTCTCTTGATGCATCTTCTCTGCCTCTGCATACTGCCCCTGGTTGCTTAGTATTTGTGCGAGATTATGCATACTTGTCAGTGTTTCCGGATGCTCTTTTTCTAATACCTTCTCCTTCAGTGCTAGATCTACCCGATGTATCTTCTCTGCCTCTGCGTACCTCCCCTGGCCGCTTAGTGCTACTGCTAGATCGTTCATGCTTACCAGCGTCTCTGGGTGCTCCTTTCCTAACACCTTCTCCTTCAGTACCAACGTCTCTTGATGCATCTTCTCTGCCTCTGCGTACTTTCCCTGGTTGCTCAGTGTTTGTGCCAGATTTTGCATGCTCATCAGCGTGTCCGGATGCTCCTTTCCTAGCACCTTCTCCCTCAGTGCCAGCGTGTCTTGATGCATCTTCTCTGCCTCTGTGTACTTTCCCTGGTTGCTCAGTGTTTGTGCTAGATTATCCATGCTCATCAGCGTGTGCGGATGCTCCTTTTCTGACACCTTCTCTCTCAGTGCCAGCTCTACACGATGCATCTTCTCTGCCTCTGCGTACCTCCCCTGGCTTCTTAGTGCTATTGATAAATCGTTCATGCTAATCAGCGTTTCTGGGTGCTCCTTTCCTAGCACCTTCTCCTTCAGTACCAACGTCTCTTGATGCATCTTCTCTGCCTCTGCGTACTTTCCCTGGTTGCTCAGTGTTTGTGCCAGATTATGCATGCTCATTAGTGTGTGCGGATGCTCCTTTCCTAACAACTTCTTCCTTAGTACAAGCGTCGCTTGACCTATCTTCTTCGCTTCTGCGTACTTTCCCTGGTTGCTCAGTGCAAGTGCTAGATTGCTCATGCTCGTCAGGGTTTGTGGGTTCTCTTTTCCCAATATCTCCTCTTTTCGTTTAAGAAGCTGTCGATGAGCCCACTCCTCAGCTTTGTACCGTCCCAGAGTCCGCTCACACCATCCTACCCGTTCTAACAGCGAAATCCTACCTTCCGCTTCATACACTTCAGCCAAATCCACGATATGCATAGCGTGAGGCAGATAGGGCGTCCAGACCTCTCTCTTGTCGTAACCGTCGAGAGGGATAGTCTCCACCAATCGCGTCAATGCCTTGTCCGCCCAGATACGCCACTGATCCTTTGACCTTAACCAGCTCCGCATCACGAGATGCACTAGCCGATGGACATCAAGACCATCGTCTGTGGCCCGTCTATTGACGAATGAATACGCATTCAGCATCCCGATTGCATCTGTCTCCCTCTTTCGAGACAGCCCCGGCGGAAGAAGCGACTGCGGGATGTTCTTCGGAGATATGCACGACATAAACGACAGATAGTCGGCTGCAAGAGGGTCAAGCCGCTGGATCTGTTGGAACGATATCAACCATGTCTTGGCCACGGGATTCTTAGCGTCCCGATATCTCCCTTCGTCTTCAAAGTCTTCGCTAAGGAGTTCTACCACGTCTTGTTCTTGTTCCTCTAACAGCGAGAGATATTCCGACAGTCTGATTCCGTTCTTGTTGATATATGCAGCAGCCTGTACTACAGCAAGAGGCAGGAACGCGATTTTCTCGAGCAACTTTATCGCATTCTGATGATCAGCTAGGAGCTTCTGGTTGATCAATGACTTGCTGAGAAGTTGTATGGCCATCTCTTCATCCATCTCCGGCACCTCAATCACATTGCTTGCCGCGATTGTGACGGCGACCTGCCTGTTCCGTGTAGTACACACTACAAATCCTTTCTGGCTCTTCGGCATACAGTCCTTCAATTCATTGTCCCAAATCTCCATGTCATCGACGTTGTCGACTATGAACAGCCACTGGCCGGCGCTCTCTTGGCTCAAATAATACTGCACAAGCTTCTTTGCACCAGCCTGCTCCTCCCTTATGCCAGGTACTTCAAGCTGCTGGCCAATTTCCATAAATGTTTGTTGAAGACTCTCAGCATTAGTGGCCGGTATCCAGAGAACTGAGCATTCGGGGTATTTTTCTTTTGTCCAGTAGGCCATCTCGAGCGCAATTTGAGTCTTGCCCATGCCCCCAAGGCCAGTAATTACAATTTTGGGCGGCTGATCTTGCTTAAAGAGGGCATGTTTGAGTCGATTAAGTTGAGTTTGACGGCCTACAAATCGTAGATTCCGTGCAAAAGGTACGTTCCAAGAGGCTTTAGGTATCTTAGGAGTTTGTGTAACACAGCCTGGAAAACTATTAGACAATTAATAAGTGCTATAAAGACTACAGCAACTGACAAACACTTCTTAGTGTCACCCTAACCTTTATTGGGTTGCACAACATATCCACAACTTCATCTATAGCCTTGGATACCGAGACTTCTTCTATATAAGCTTTGGTGTGCTCTGTCAGCTCTCCAATCTTGTCCCATTCCTCTAATAAGATACCCTCAGCGCCATGGGCGACGTTGAAGCGGAAGTAGAACCTTTCGAGATCTTTGAACCTGGTGCTCAACTCGTTTGCCATGTTCTCACAATCAGTAGCAATATCCTTGAGCACGCCGATTAGTTTTGCAGGCAGGAGTTTCTGGAAAGCGTCTGGCTTAGCTAAGCCAATAGTACCTCGATGGCCAGTTCCGAGACTAATCAGACAGCGAACGAGCTTGTCATTTCCAAAAATTTTCCTTGCCTCTTCCAATACCTGGTTTGCCGGGTTGTTACATTTAAGCCCGCCATCAATAAACTGTTCTTTGGCTTGACCTTCCTCGCCAATAGCGATCCGCTTGAAGAATGTAGGAGCCGCAGTGGTAGCACGCGCTGCTTCCCAGATCTTGCAGTTTGCGCTCGCATTTTCTCTAACCGGATATGTCCTAAAACGTCGCGGATATGCCATATTGTTGGCGGGTACCGCACAGACAAAGGCTTTGCCCTTTCTTGACTGGTGTGATGGATCTAGCATAAATTCTCCAAGTCCTTTCTTCGAAACCTCCTCTTGCACTTTTTTCTCAAGCGTAGTAGCTTTAAACAACCCGTCCTGACCTTTCCACTTTCTGTTTTCTTTTGAGAATATGGCGCAAGCCAGCGAGTTGTAGGTTCGAAGCGCTTCATCTGTTGTCATCCGTAATCGACCGAGCATAAGCGCGATAAGACTAATCAAGCATTTGTAAGTATAGAGTGTGCTGAATTCAAAATGCATAACAGAAAGGAAGAAGCACTTACCCTCCTGTACTCGTCCCCCCAATGAGGTCAAAGTAGTCGCAGGGTCGCGGCATCTCAGCAAGCCCCTTATCGTGTTGAATGCGACGCATGATCTCGTCGAGAATCAGCAACTCCGATACCCCGCGGATGCCTCCGCCATCTATATAGCGTCAGTCGAGGCTCATGTCTAATTGTGCTTCTTCACTTACCCAGCGCTAGCAAGTTGACTGGCTCGCTGTCGGCTAGTGAAGCATGCTGTGCCATAACGAAAGTTTTTTAGATAGCAGCGTCAAACTTCCAGGTGCAAGGCGCACAAGAAGGGAACTGCCAGAATATCGATGGAAGGAGCGCGGTGGGGTTAAGTACAGGGGGCTTTCATGAACGGACTGCTAGCGTTGCATGGGCCAAGGGCTATGCATGCAAGTAGAGTGAGGTTCTGGAAAAAATACCTACACTTTTATAAGGCTCCAATACAAAACCAAGGTATCATTTCCAACACAGTCATCAACTTCCCACCGCCCACTACCTCTACTACTGCTACCACTACTACCGCTACCGCTACCGCTACCGCTTACGAATGCCCTAGGCACTATTGACTCTTAGGTCTATATTTAACATATCCTACCTCTTGGTTTAGCCTACCAAGGCCTCTACAAGCAGCACACAGGCAGAGAGACCTACTCTTTATAGAGGATGGAGCCTCTATCCATCGCTCTAAGGTGACAGGCAAGGCTGAGATAGACATTGGTATTAAGAAGATGTGGTGGTCTACTAACTCACCTGACCTCAATCCCATCAAGAACCCGTGGCAGATGCTGAAGTGGAGGATCTCAAAGCGGTTTCCAAAGACTGACGCTAAGGTGAAGCAATACTTGGAGGAGTGGGATAGGATTGAAATTGACGACTATAGGAAGAATATCAAATCAATGTATGAGTGTTGCTTCGCAGTCATTCTAGCAGGTGGTGGGCATACCAAGTGATAGATGACGATTACGTGGCATTTGTATATATTACTTACATAGAAAATTACATTTTTTAGCCATCTCAAGCATGGACCAGTTGCCACTATGGCCCATGCGATGCTAGCAGTCAATTCATGAGAGCCCCCTGTATAGCGATAGCAATCAGTTAGCCTAGTGGCTGAGTGGTGAGAGCAACCCGGTCAGCAATCTGCAGGACAGCCAACAGGTTCTATGTACAGATTGGTGCAGAACGCTAGTGCACGGCTGGCGGCTCTGTCGGCGCTATGCAACGCGACTGGCTGCCGCGAGTTGCACTACAATGCAGGGCACACCTTCAGCTCTTTGGCACTGTTCGGTTGCCCAGGGTCAGGGCCAGGGAAAAGAATATTTCTGGAGGTGGTATGTGCTTAGAGGACCCGCCTAGGAGCGTCAAATTATTCACGGATCGAGGAACGAGCGTGGTGAATTTACAGTCTCAAGGGCCTCCAGATTCCATGGTTAAACTTCGGGCCTAATGTGGCTAGACTATTTCAATTTTGATCCGAGGTTTTTGAACCACTACAGAACATTTAAAGAGAAGATACTATGTAAACGTTCTCTTCTAATGCTTAATCTTTGCCACCTCGTATCAGGAAGGACTACAGCGATGTAGCCATACTGTACGAAAATATGTTTTATTAACTTCCTACACAATCTACCAATACCTCCCAAAAGCTCTGCTGTGAAAAAAGCTTTCACCAAGAAGGGAGGGGGGAGGGGGAAAAGCAAAGTACAGTGGGAATAGAACCTAAATACATGAGCTTAAAAAAGAAGGAACCCCACGCTATGCCTGCTCAATAACCGCTAAAGATTGGCGCCATCGATAAATCTTCTTTCATCTTCCCACTTATCCCTTAGCATTCCAGCGATCATTATACGCATTAACTGCCACAGCGACCTGTCTATAAAACCAATTCCTAGACCCTTCATCCGCGACCGGAATAAACGGGCCGTTCGTCCCGCCCTTGAGCGTAATACTCATGCCCGTTCTCTCCTTACTAATTGTCTGCACATCTTTGAGGGGCACATCCCATTCTGTCTGCAGTTTCTTGGTACGGACGAGCATCAGCCCATTGTACGTCAGCATGACAAGCATGTCCTTGCCCTGCAGCTCGAGATGCGCAATGTAGTCTTCATTAAAGTACTTTCCGTTGTCGAGCGTTTTGAGCCAGAACTGACCGAGTGCTTCACGTTGCGAGTACGGGCGTACGACACCGTCTTGACCGATGAAGCGCGAGAGGCGCACGCGGTCGAGGCCTTCTTGGTCGAAGACGGTGGTTGTGTTGCGCACGCCCTCGGCCATATTTGAGGCAAGATCGAAGGCCCCAATTGCTGCCTTAGTGGGAACACCGAGGAGTCCTTTACCGACTCCTTTGACGAAGCCAAGTGCGCCTTCCTTTTCGGCACCTTGGATGGGATGGCGAGCCAGGCCACCGAGACCGCTGGCAAGACTGCTGGCAAAAGCGTTACCGCCGGCTGTGATACCGTAGAGAGCGTGCTTCGGTCTATTTCTAGAGCGCGTGTTACGTCGCTGGTCCTGGAACTCTTTGTCGAGAGTAGCCGCAGAGAGACCCTTGGACATGCTGCCGGTAAACTTGGCCATACTGTCTGAGAAGCCAAAGACTGACTTCTTGACAAAACTTGATGCGCCCTTCGCTATGCCGATTCCAAGATCCTCTGGCCGGTCAGATTTGACGAGTCCTTGATAGGGCTCGTAGAAAATGTCGGCAACACCGGAACTGATGTTGTTGAACAGACCAACTGGATTACCGAGGAAGTCGGCGGAGCCAATGACAACGTGAACCTGTCGGAGAGATTCCTGTACGTAATGGTTCTTGATGTTACTGATCAATGCATCGGACGACACTCGGGCGTTCTCTAGCATCAAGGCATTGTATCGAACAGGCGCGTCGTTGACGTTTCCGATTGACATTGTCAGAACGTTGACTGCGAACATCAACGGATTCGACGAAGTCATGGTGTCTTCGGCGTTGATGCGCTCTGTTCGCACGAAGGAAAGATCGATCTGCATAGGCTGAAGGTGAAGCAGCTCAAAGTAGACATCTTGGCCGCTTTGTTCGAGTTGGGGTTCGGGGATGTCGAGAGATTCATCCCACAGTCTGCCCTCTTTCTCTTCTGACCAGGATGCTCCAGGAATCTTAGCAAAGTCTAGCATCGCAAAGATGAAGTCCTCGTCAATTTCGAGAGTCATTTGCTGAAGAAGGACGGTGAAGTATTTGATGTAGAGTACGCCATATGAGTCGTCTTTGACTTTAGTGATGCTTGTTTGAAAGATGGGATGCGCTTCCATTTCTTTGCCTGTCTTGGGAACCACACTGGGGTAAAAGATGATGGGGAAGATGCCGCCGTACAGCTGGTTGTCGATCTGAATCCATTTGACGGTAAGGTTGACCATCTGGTACAGTGCTGAGTCAGAATACTTCAGTTCGATGTCTCGCAGTGTAACGTAAACCAGTTCTCGCAATTGGCGGTTGACAAGCGAGATTCCAATACCAGCGAAGCGCAATTGTGCCTTGAAGGCCACACCAGTGTCCACATCCTTGACTTCGAAGCCTCCAGTTGTTGAGGCCGACCCTGTGTCAGACTTCTGCTTATACAAGCTCTTCGATGGCTTGAAGTTTGAGAGTTCAAGAGTTTGGGTAGGACCATTTGCAACCACGTTCAGATCGATGATCTTATGCCGATTCTGCCCTTGAGCTGGCGTGAGCTTGAATGGGATAAGGTTGCCGATCTCTGCAAGTTTGACATGGCGCTCTTTTCCGTTTGCACTAAGAATGATCTCCTTGTTCTTCGCAGCTGGGAAGTCCCACGCGTATGGCATGACACTCCTCGGGGGTAGACGGTAACGAATTGGACGAAAGCCAGTGCCGCGGTCATCCTCGTCCTCGTCCAGGTTGGGATTTGCTTGCCAGTAGAGGAACTCTTGATCGCTCATATTCTTGAAGGAGAACGGCCAGTGTTTAGTTTCCACGCTGATATGGATGAAGATGGTAGCTTGTTCCATCAAAATGTCCACACGGATGAGTTTCTGGCGCTGACCGGCTTTTGAGAGTTTGACATGAATATTTCCAACGTTGGAGATATTGAACGGAGACGACCATTGATTATTGACACCAGGATAGCAGAGGGATAGTTGTGGTGTTCCACCCTGTCGAAGCCATCGCAGAGGTAGAAGATCTCCGTCCTTCAAGGACATCCACTCGGACGAACCCGGTTCACGGATGTTGATCTCCTCTTTGATCTTGTTCTTGATGATAAATCGTGGAGCGATCGTCGCGATCTTGCTCAAGTTGTACTTGCCTTCTCCCTCAGCGATTGTGATGCCAATGTGCATATCAGAGCGAGCCTTAGTGGAAGGAAGAGTGACTGCGTAAGTGCTTCCGATCGCGTCGAAACTCTGAGGCTTGCTCCAGTTTGAGTCACCAACCTTGATGAGGGCACGGTTCTTCTTGTCTTCGGTCGGGAAGGAGAACATGAACGGCATTGGCTTATGCGTATCGTTCTGGGCATCTGCGAACACACCTTGTCCAGCAGCGCCTCTTGTCTGGCCCATGAATTGCTTGCCACGAACATCGAGTTCAAGACCTGTTCGGTTGAGGATGACATATGGACTATATATCGTGACCTTGAAGGATCCGCCACCATCAGGATAGTTACTGGGTCTGTCAGCATTCGAACATCTCGAGTTATGAATTCGGTAAACCTACTAGAAGTGCATGTTGAGGTGCAATGTTAGATCATTGCTATCCTTGACCTCCAGTGTCTTCTCTCTTCTAAAGTTCTCCCGATCGGTTGAATTGATTATGCCAAACTTGCTTGGCTTAAAGGGCGTATCTTGCATGTCCACCCTGATCAGGAGCAGGTGCGAAAGTTCCACGACGTGTACTGGGCTTACGCCTCCTTTCCTGAGGAAGTTCGACCAGTCTTTATTGGTGTTGCTATCGTAGATTCTATACTTGAAGTCGAATGGAAGCAAATTCTGAACCTCAACTGGTGCAGCGAGACGGAGTCGCATGTATGGGTACACGCCTGTAAGGGGATCCTTCTTGTCGAACGCGGCATGTAGTTGGAAATAAAAGGGGGGCGATTCGTCTTCTTGTTCTCCGCGACAAGTAATGGTTCTCGTTGGTCGTTTCAGCAAATCTTTCCAGTGTAAGCGTTCGTTTGACCAAGTATAGCCAAATCCTTGATCGGGACGAATAACCAGTGAGTGCATGTACGCGGCGCCGACTGGTGCAGGTCTTGCGTCGCCAGGTGCGATCTTCTCAATCTTCAAAAGATGGCCTTCCTCAGGACTGAAAATACCGAGCTCAATGGGGATTTGGGTGTTGTTCTCCAATAGCAATGGCGACCTAAACGTGACATACTTGATGTTATCGGCGCCGAGCTTGACTTCCACGAGTATTCGGTGCTGTACTGAGTTCTGCTTGGGCTTCAAGTTGTACATAACCTCGCCTTCTCGGTGCACAGGAATACGTGGAACGGTGTCGAATCCACTTCCTTCAAGCCTGATACCAAGAACACCAGTCGCACCCTCTGTTGAAAGACTCTCTCGAGCCGCCGAAGGATCCTCGAAACGCCATGGTTGCTCAACTCCATCCTCCAGTTTGGCTGCGTAACCTTCTTCAACGCTTTTGCCTTCAGCCCAGATATCAAGATTGAAACCTGTGTAATTGCGGATGCGATAAGGCGCGTCGGTACCACGAGGCTTGGACAATATATCTTCTTCCGAAGTAAGGAAGTCGAATGACTTAGAAGCCAGAGCAATTGTAGCTGCGGTAACTGTGAGCTCCATTGACTTTCTGGAGTATAGCTCCAGCGAGAGCTTATCCGGATTCTGATCTTTCGACATGTGGAAGCCCAGCTGCCACGGTTCGATTAACGGCTCCCATGCTGATTTCGAGAAGTTGTAGACGTTGATTAGAGTGTCGAGTGATGTATCAGCAGTCATGGCGCCTGACCAGTCTCGGACATCAACGCCAAATTTTTTGACTCGCCAATCCAGCATTGGCATCTCGTGGACATCGCCAATGAGAACGACCCGTATGCCCTCAATATTTAAGTGTAACTCTTCTCGTTTGATGATTGCAGAGCCAGTTGGCCTAGGAGGCTGTGGAGGCCCATGCTGACTTGATCGCTTCGTTGTGGCAATTGACTTTGCTGTCGGTTTTGTAGAATGGGCTTTTCCTACTGTAGACTTTGCTTTCATCGATGGCGTGCCCTGTTTGAGTCTTTGTGGCTCCTCTCCGGCCAACTTAGCATCATCATTGGCCGACATGGCAGATGCGCGATTTACGATTTGCATCGCGAGCATGATATCTCGAAGAGACAAGCGAAGCACAAGCGGCTCAATGTCGACCGTAATACTGGTCAAAGAAGACTTTGACCCCTGGTTTCGGATGTCTAAGGCAGTTTGGATGCTGAAGTCGTCCAGAATCCGGAGCCTACTTGTGTCGAATCGGTCCATGCGACATAAGAACATCCCAACTTTGTCAATTTGCAGAGTCATGGCCTGCTGCTTCGACACAAGGACTTGCTTCGTACCAAGAACAATAGCCTCAGAGCTTGACATGGCAGGGTTGGCGATAAGCACAACCTGCGCGTCTACCAGATTGACTCGGAAGGAGATGTCCATGCCACCTTCAGCAGGCTCGACTGCTTCCAATTTCGCCGGTGACCGCGACCCGTCGGGAGACATAAGATCCATATCGCTTTCTGCATCGTCGTCTTCCGCTTCTTCCTCGACGACCAAAGGATCATCCGTGGCAAGCCCAGCATTAATGAAAGCTTGCAAGGCGAACAAATAATCTAGTGCCAAGATGATCCTTGGACTGTCAATCGTGAGGAGCGCAATCAGGTTCTTCTTCTGCCCACCAGATATCGAAACACTTGCCATGAACTGCTGTTTGACTTCGTTGTTGATGAGAGACATGATTTTCCGGAACTTGTTCGTCTCTTGTGTTCGACTGTCTCGGATGGAGAAAGACTGAACCACCAACTCTGCTTCCATTGCTCCATCACTGATCATGCGAAGCTTCACATTTGTATCATTGAGAGAAAACTTAGACAAGCTAGCAGCTTCGATGTTGCCAACGGGTTCGCTATCCTTGGATTTGATCAGCTCTAACCCAATAGTGCCAATTTTGAAGACGAAGTCGAGTTTTGTCCATCTCTCGTCACTGGTCTGGAGCTCTGGTCCTTGAATTGAAACCAATTCTTGGGATTTTTCCTGTGTAGGAAGTGCTTGGTCAGTCAATTGCTTGGCCGGCTCGGTCGTAGAGTCTGGCAGCTCTTGCTTCACGTCTTCTTCAATGACTTCTTCTGCTTCTATGGCAAATGCAGCTGGAATAGAACGTGAGAGCTCTAAAGCGAACTTCATCTGCTCGGGAGTGAGCTTCAAGTTGATGTTCGACATTAAGCCATCAATTTCCAGATCAGGCCGTTGACGTCCGGCCTTATGGTCGATCATAGTGATATTGAAGTCCAAGTCAACCTTGTCGATGAGCTGAAGCTCTTCAGACTTGTCGTCTTCATAGTGCAGGTTCGAAGTTAATTTGATATTCCTGATGCCAGCCGATATCTTGTTCGCCACATCAGATTCCTTGGCGCCGTCCAGTAGAACAAATTTATTGTTGGCATAGATTTCTCCCAAGTTCGCCGTCAGGGTATCTCTTTCTGGCTTATCTGAGATGACCATCCTTGGGAAAACAACAATGGGCGTGCTGATGATGATATCAAAATGCATCTTAGTGGCTCTCTCTTGGATCTGAGTGGCTTGATTGGCTGCGGCTGCTCGAGCAGCATTGAAGATGGCTTGCATCTTCCCGAACTTGACAGCAAACTCCATGATCTTACGGAAAGGCTCTGTGAGGAAGTTGATTCTGATGGATCCCGTTTTCAGTTCAATGGACATGTCGTATCCGGGATAGCTGTCCAGCTCGCTATCGAAGGTCTCGTACTTGAAGTCTGCTAGGTTCTTGCCCTCAATAGTGACCAGCTGACGAAGTGAAGACTCCTCCGGAACACCTTGGTTGACGTCATCAATCAAGGATAGATTGCCCAGCCTTCCACTAATGCGCATGGCTTTGCCATTGAGGAAAATCTCGACATCTCCAGAGTTCAAGCTGAGGGTCGCGAGTCTTATGCCATCATTATTCAGTACTACAGCAATGCGCTTGAGCTTAGCCTTGATGCGAATTTTATCTTGGTCCGCTTGAGGCTGTTGAGCGACCTGTTGTTGCCCGCTCTCTTTTGCAGTGCTTTCAGCTTGTTGATTTTGAGCAGATCCAGGGTTCGTAAAAGTGATAAGAACAAAGTCCAAGAGTGTCAACAGGGTCTTTCTTGTGACAATCAGGTTGATGGTGGATACTGCGACGTCCAGATTCATTGCGATGCCTTCGTACTTGGTTGCGAACTCGGGAGACTCCTTGTTGACCTTGACGAACTTCAGCCAAAACAAATCCTTCTGTTCATCCGCTGACGCATCTTCAGAGGTGATGATACTTCGAAACTCGGGCAGAGGGTTTTCTTCAACATGGTCCTCTACGGCGAGGGTTTTTAGTCGAATCTCAGCGCCCATTTCAAACGGTGCTTGGTAAAACTCGAGATCAAAGTGTTCCGCAATCAGTTCAACTAAAAGCTGATCCGCCTTCTTGTCTTCTGGGTCGGACCTGTAGAGTGAACCTTGGAGCTTGTCAACTGTGAAGTTGAACTCGAAGTTGCGTTGGCGTATGTTTGCTTCCTGGTGCGACTTCATCTCCGTAGCTTCTTCAAACTTTTCGTCTTTATCGCTGTCTCCATCATCATCCACGACAAGCTCCTGCTCCTGAGCACCGAATTGGAACGATTTTGATCTAGGCCGACCAAGTGCGTCTGTGTTCGGTTTCGCTTCACTGGAGGGTTTCAGGTTCGAAGGTCCTTTTGCACCTTCGGTGACTTCTTTGCTCCGCTCATCGCTGTCGAACTTGGGTATGGCTACGTCGATTAGTTTCATGAGATTTTTATATTTCGTGTCGGAGATCGACGCGTGAAGTACCGGGAGGTTGCCGGAAATGCGGAACTTGGTCAGGTCAGAGCCTTTGGGTACAATGCAGATCTCAATCTTGAAATCCATGTTGATTCTGTCGACGATGTGTAGGTGCTTCGAGGTGGCACTCTCCTCTAGCTGAGCGCGGGTTTCCTCAATAGAAGGCCCAATGAGAACCTGGGTAGAATGCAGTTTCAGAATAAACTTGTCGTACATTAATCCTTCCAGTCGTCGGAAGTCTGCTTCGGTGTACTTCTGCTTCTGCTTGGCTTGAATTTCGTGCAACGCGTCTTTCTCGACCAGCTCGCTCGTGACACTTGCATGACCCGCATCGAGAATAAGGCAGTTGCTCGACTTCCTAGTCACTGAATCGGGAATTATGATTAGGGGTGCTTGCAAATCAAGCTGGGCATTGATAGTCTTGTGCTCTGAGAGGGCAAACTCCAATCCGGCTCGAGTCTGCTGTCGGATTCCTTCCACGGTAGCACCAGCAGTCTCCATAAGGGCGCCAATAGACTCCATATGTCGCTCCGGGGGTTTGAAGAATCTGGCAACTTCTACGACGAACTTTGGGTTGTACACAAACTCCATACCCTTAAGCTTCATCGTCAGAGCTGTGTCAGCACTTCCGTCAAGAGGGTTCTTCTCAAAGGCGAGTTGGAAGAACGGGTCTTCCTTCTCTTCTTCTTCTTCTTCTTCGCCCTCTTCATCATCTTCCTTTGAGGTGTCGTCATCGTTAAGCTCTTCAAACCGCTTATCGTCTGGAACAGGTGGCGCATCCTTAATGGTAATGATCTGAGGAAAGAGACTACCTTCCGTCGTCCCATCGTACAAGCGCATACCCTCAAGCGCGACCTTGACGAACATCGAATCGGTTCTTTGTAAGAACTGCGTACTAAAAGAGTCGAACAGAAGGCGCAGGATTTCATTTGATGCACCATGTGGGTCCCGTTTAAGGGTGAAGCTTCCCGTTCGGAGACTCATGTTCACTTCCATTTTCACATACTCCTTGGGCATATCCACTGACTCTGCGATGGCTTTCTTCTCGTCCCAGGCAATAGCATCGTACAGCTCTTTTCGTTGTTGTTCTGACAATTGGGTGTCATCTTCATGTTGCTCCTCTGGCTTGGAGCCCCAGATCCAGCCACTCCAGGTCTGCTTCGGAGGCGATTTCTTCACACCAACATTCTCCTTGCGGAGCTGATTCCGTGCCAAAGAGCGCCAGAAGCGAAGATCCTCGTAAGTGAGTTTCCGTTCAAGCCTGTCCAGATCCTCCGCTTCTTCGGGCGTGAGCCTTTCCTCTCGCTTCCTCTTTTTGAACAGCTCAATGTATCGTACACGATCATCTCTCCGCTCTCTGAAGTAGTCCCAACTCCATTGTCGATTTCTGGCGTGGATCTTATCAAGTACAGCCTTACCAGCGAACCGCAACCAACCGGCAGGGTCCTCCTTGGGCGATGATTTTGGCTGCAGTTTCTTGTACTCTTGATGTCTGATGAAGTAGTGGAACAGATCGACCAGCATAAGCGCATCTCGATACTGGTCCTCGTCGATGATGAAACCGAGTTCGTCAAACATCAGGCGCGCCTTCATCTTCGGCCGATCTGGCTTGCCAGTTTTATCCATCTCCAGGCCAGCGCGGCCGCTGATGGGCTTGAGCACAAACTGGTGATCGCCAAGCTCGGGGTTTTCGCCCCTCACGATCATGCCGCGGAGTTTCTCGATGAAGTCATCGTGGTCTATGTGTTGGTCCTCCTTGGTTTGTGTGCCTTTCCCGGTTCCTATGAGAGAAGCATCCGTGTCCCAGTAAACAGCGAGGGAGCCCAGCGTTGCCAGTTTGTGTGTCGAGCTTGAGGTGCCTTGGATGAAGGTTGGCTTCCAGTTCTCATCCGTGCTAATGGCACTGAAGTCGGCGAGCGTTACACCGAGCGAGAATGGGTGTCCAGGGTCCGCGATCGAGTCTTCATATCGGATGTGAATGTTCTTGACGGTGATCTGAACGTTGTCCACGATTGCCGTGATCAGACTAGCCGTGAAGCTCTGGTTCTTCTGCTGTTCCTCGGCGCTCATGCCTTCCGTGTTCCGCTCCTTCAGCAGCTCGGCGCTGTCCAGCTTCTCCATCTTGACGGCGTGTGCTCTCCTCTCCTCCTCGTCTGCGTCGTATTCGGCGTCCTCTTTGGGGGCTGCCAGCAGGAAGACATCTTCAATATTGACCTTCAGAGGCTTCCCGCGCAGATTCGACCACGGTATGGATAGTGTGAGCGACCCCAAGTGCCCCTCGACGACGTTCAGAGGAAGGTGCAGTTGGTCTAGGGCCTCGCGGCGCAATTCGAGATTTCGTAGCTTGACGTCGCCCGACCATATGCCGACATTGAGTTGTTTTGCATCAAAGTTCTGGACATACATGCCCAAGAACCGATTGAGCAGGTTGGCGACGAGTCCCTCAAGCATGGTGGCGGAGGGCGACCGTTACCTGGGTCAGGGCGTGGGGAGGAGGGGTATTGCAGGCCGTTCGCAAACTCGTTAGGTCGTGAAGCTTCGTGAAGTCATGGGGGACTGCTGTGGGTGAGCTGTGCGAGCGGCGGTAGTGTCTAATCACAGGGCGGGGTGTTGGATCGGAGGACAATTGTCGGGTCCTGCGCCGCAGTGCTGTGCTTCGCGTCAGCGTGAAGGATTACTTTTAAGAGATCCACAATCAGTTGGTGGACAGTAGGGAGCAAGAACGAACAGCAACGTGCGATGTGCAAGCGCGACAGAAATAAATTACGCGCAAACAGACTTGGTGTGAGAGTGTGGACGAGCAGGATCGCCGCAAGGCAAGATGCATGGCGTGCATGACGTCGTGGTGTTGATGGCTGACATGCCGCGTCACATGACCAAAAGTGGCGGATGCGGCTTCTGATTCGTGTCGTGTTTTCTATCGCTCAACACACATCTTTCGTCATCCGGATTGGGCTTCTGCATCTACGAGCGGGGCGTATCACACGCGCACACGCTGAAATTCCATGCATGACAGGTTCCGTTTTCCCTGCCACCTAGCTTGACCTTGCAGCCTCCCCGCCAAATCTTGGAACAGTCAACATTTAGCTGTCCCACCCAAAGTTCGCAAGCGGCTCTCCCGACGAATATCGTTCGCGCTTGGTCCCGAGGTGATTGCGCAAGCAATTGACCACACCAGAATCTCTGCACACCAAACCAAATTCAAAACACACCCACAATGGGCTGGTTCTCATCCTCCAAGTCTCCGGACGCGCATTCGGCGGCGCCACCCACTGCACATCCTGCTCCACAACAGTCACTGACACCGACTTCTCCGCCTCCACAATTACAACCAGAATCGCAATCACAGCTACCCGCCAAGTCCTCCTCCCAACCGCTCGACCCAGACGCGGACTTCCACTCCGCCTTCCCACATCTCGCACCCTCCTCCTCCATCACCACCACATCTCCAAACACCACCCCACCCACGAACCTGAATGCGCACCAAACCCCCTCAACCTCCGACCTCACCGCCTACCCGACAACGATGTCCTGCCGCGCAGCCTTTGACAGCGCATTCTACTGCGCGTCTCTGGGCGGGCACTTCAACGACATTTACCGGTACGGACAATTGCGGTCATGCTCCGAGCACTGGGCCGACTGGCGGTTCTGCATGGGGCTGAAGGGGAAGAGTAAAGAGAAGGCGGAGGAGCTGGTGCAGGATCTGTACAGGGATAAGGAGGAGAGGGTCAGGGGACGGCCGAATAGTGAGGATGTGTGGAGGAGGAGGGAGCCGGGGGAGAGGGTCCTGGGGGCGTTTAGTAGGGCCGAGGAGGAGAGAGGGAGGGTGGAGGAGGGGTAGGGATGCAGAATGGACAGTCGTATGGATAAAGTGCGAATTGGTTCATGAGTGGCTACCTCATGGCAAAGATCGGCAAAATGTCGAGACTGGGAGTCGATGGTAGTATAGACTGGCTACCTTCACTTAGGCTTGTATTCCCTGGATAGTTTAGTTGAGCATGTATCAACATGGACAAACCCAAAGCAGGACAGAGGTGTCGAAACTCGGAAGATATTCCAACGTGCATCCCTGCGTAGCGAGACACCCTGTGTGCCGAAACAAGAGGTACGTTGACTTCGAGTAGCTCAAACTTCGTGCGCACAATAAATATTGCTATAAATCTATTAAAATAATATACTACAGCTAATCCTGAAAGTCTATAACCCACTCTTCCCTAAAAATTGCATTCACATCGTCGCCTCTGAGCCTGATTCGTACAGCGCGTTCTTTCAAAGCGTAATAGACTTCCCTCTCCACAGCGCCAACGTCAAGCCTTTATCACTCCAAATTTTCGTAGAATAACCTTGTCCAAGCCTTAGAACCTCGCTCCAATGCTAGGAAGTCATCATCAGCCTTGTGCGCGCTGTCGCGGGCAAATTCGTGCAGGATCGCCACGTCAATTGGTACTTCCAGCGGAAGCAAATCACCGATTCCCACCTCGTATATCCGCAGGTACAAGGTGCCCTAATGTACGGGCAGATGCGAGTGGCGGTTACAGTAGTGCTTATCCTATTTTTTCTACAGTATTACACTTGATTACTACGACTTGATGTACCATTTGGTATGGCCGCCACCTGCAAAAATCATTGCCCAGCAACGCTCCTTCATCAATTTAATAGTACACGGTCAATTTCTCCCACTCTTCCTATAGAAACTATCGAATCTCCACTACAATTTTGTTACGGTTATATCACGTGCCATTGTACTAGCTATATATAGGGGTCCTCCCGCCCAACCTTCTCTGACACACAGAGAGCTCAATTCACCTCATTTTAACTCCAACAAATTTCTAGGTAGCGCTTTAGCCATGGCCTCGCCCTGCCTAAACTAACATCTTGTCACTCCAAGAGACAGAGGCCCACTAATCGTCAGTCCAGAATACATTGTCCCCTGACCACATAAGGCGATCGTGCATGTGCTCAGGTGTAAGGAGGGGCTTCTCCATGGCCTTCCAGCAGTGGTATAACTCCTTTTCAAAGGCCTTGATCAGTAAGCGCTGGCACACGTTGATCCCTAGCTCGTGGGAAATCTGCTCGCGAGACTTCTCTCTCTGCTCAGCGTTTTCTGTATCATGGCGTACAAGGAGCTGTCAAAGGGGTGTAGTAATTAAGAGGACGTCAACCCTGAGGTTTCTTAGGGGTTTCTGGTGTAGCAACGCAACGAGATACAGTCGAGCTATACCAAGCCTCTGAGTAATGGCCGGAGGCTTCCAACCAAGCTCTGCTAGGGTATGGATTTTCACACGTTCCTTGTAGATGCGGCGATTTGGTGTTTTAGGTTTTGTGTTCATGAGTTGGTACGGCGAGTTTGGGATAAAATATCTTGGCGTTCAGGTATACCGGTAGTATCCCGAACCTTCCATGCACGGGCATACGCAGTGATGCATTGCTACCCTCGCGTCCGCCCGTTCAAGAGGGCACCTTGTAATTTATTGTAAAATATATGGTTGATTTTAGCGCCACGCCACACCGCAACACAACCAATTAAAACCCAAAATTCTCTCAAAGCCGTCTGAGGAACTTTGATGCGCTGTTGTGTGTGCGACGTTTCCCATCGTCTTAACTCCAACAAGAGAATCGTTCATCCATAATTTCCAACATCGCTTACCTAGCTTACAACCCCCAAACTTGGTCTAAACCTCTACATATCCTACGCGCCTTATCAACCCAAGTTTAACGCCAAAACAACCACGTTTGCGCGCGGAAACGCGTCTTTTTAATCTATTGTCGCCCCAAACCTTTGCGCCGGACGTGCTTTGTTTAATGCGTAAAACATGGCGAGCGAGATGAGAACGGTAAGGCAAATGGGTGGCTTTAACAACATGTCTTCCTGGCAAAGGGTGGTGGAGATAGAGCGGATGGACGAACAGGGTAGAGACGAACAGTTGCGCGCAAAATGTGTGCAATGCCAAGCCTAAAATTTTTACTGTTAGAACATCAGGAATTTATTCAAAAATAGGCTAGAGTTGATTATGGATATCCTCTAGGTAATCAATCCCAATTACAGGCGTCGTGATAAGCTGTGTGCGATAGTATCTTGTGTAGAAGTTTCTATTAAGCTGATGGACGAAGCTTTGCGCTGCAAAAGCCGCACTAAAGTCCCTCAGACAGCTAACAAGGAAGAGGACCGATTAGTAAGCAAACTATACCATAAACGTATTAGTTCCTTTTCTTGGCAAGCCGTCCGAGCTAGCTGAGATACCGAAGGACACGGCCCGGCGCTTGTTTAGTCAGCTTTGGCACAGCCATCCCACACTTGAAGATGCGGTCAAACACACAGCGATACCTACTTTGTAATGTAGAGATATATTATCACATTGCCCTCGAAACACCGAAATCCGCCGTTGACTCCGCCGTTGTCCCCTCCGCTGACCGAAGGAACGATCTAATCAAGCCCACCACGTCATACTTCTCGCGCCCAATTCTTGTGTACTGTTCAACTTTTCTTGAATCTTCGCTCGCTACCAGCGGTCGGTTAGGACGGACTTTTTGTTTATGTAGACTCGCGTCTATGGGTGTAGGATATATTGGATAGGTACTACTATCTACAGATTTGTACTTTGTATGGTCTAAAATACAGACCGGCAGTCCAGACATGCTCGAGTTCTTGGAGAATTAACCCAAGGATCTTGAGATAGCTAGAAGACGCTCTTTTGTAGGGCGGTAGAGCTTCGCAAGCGGATACTCTGCTGGAGCTTGGCTTGGTCTGATGTCAGTATCCGAAACTCTCACTTGAAATGGAAATTCAAAAAAGACTTGTCGTGCTACGTGGCTGAAGCGGAAGGAGACGAAGGCTAGCCTTCTGATCCGCCTGCTCGACGGCAAGAGACGCTCAACGGGCACGAGGCGCTGGAAGCACGACGACGCTGCCGACGACAACGAGAATCTCACCGGCAAAGGTTTAATCGTAGCGACGACTCTCCATTTATGTAGATGTTGCGCGGCGCAACCCTATATGAAGCGCTCTTCGGCTGAATCCAGGCCGCACAATGCGTCAGCTGAGCTGGCAAAGGTGACTTCAGCCTTGTGAGTGCTACTTAGCCCCAAGAGACCTCCAGATCACCTCGACTCGCTCGTGCACTAAACTAATTGCCCTGCTTTCCGCCTCTTTTCGGGTGCATCTAACTTCTTGTTCTGCATTCTTACTGTGAGTTACTGAATAAGATTCATCGTGCTTGACATCACAGCTATCGAGGCACGTCCGCAGCCTCCCCACACCCAAGACTACGAGCCTTTGCATCGCTGCCATCGGATCTTCGAAGAGCCTCTGCGATACCAGATAGCCGGTCGTTCTTTACAGACTCTCGCATCCTCAATTTGGGCAGCCTTGAACCAACCTAGGCACGCTCGAGATTAGGCGCGGTGGTCGCTTTCCCAGCAGCACCTAAATGTCTACGAAACAACCTGCTTGCGAAGATTACGATATCTCTTCTAGACGTGCCAGCAATACTAAGTCCAAGGGCTCTAAGTTGAAAGGGGACTAGCTAGTCATGTCTCGGCAGAAGCGTGTAAATGGCGATTATACAGTTGGCTGGATTTGCGCCATCACCACCGAGTACGTCGCCGCTCAAGCTTTCCTCGACGCAACGCATAGCCCGCCAGAGTCCGTCCCTCAAAACGATAACAACATCTACACACTAGGCGAAATAGGCGAGCATAATGTTATCATCGCCGTTCTACCAAAGGGTGGGTATGGCACTACTTCTGCAGCAAGCGTTGCAAGAGACTTACTCCGCACCTTTCCCAATGTTAGAATTGGTTTGGTGGTCGGCATCGGTGGCGGCGCCCCAAGTTCCAAGCACGACATTCGTCTGGGCGACATTGTTGTCAGCACTCCTTACAACAGGGAGGGTGGTGTGTTTCAGTACGACTTTGGCAAAGCAATACAGGACAAAGAGTTTAAAGTAACAGGGCACTTGAATCAGCCACCGATAGTGTTAGGAGCGGCAGTCAGTGACCTCGAGGCACAGTACGAACTAGATGGTCATCAACTAGTGGAGGCTATCGACAGCGTTTTAGAAAAGAAGTCACGCTTGAAGAGGAAATACAAGCAACCCGATCCCAATACCGACAGGCTCTACTTAAGTGGAGTGATGCATCCCGCTGATGATGAAGCGACCTGTGCCGAAGTTTGTGGTGATGACCTTTCCAAGCTTGTCCCGCGAAAGTCGAGGACTCAGGATGAGGATAATCCAGCAATTCATTACGGCATAGTGGCTTCCGCAAATCAGTTGATGAAGAATGCTCTGTTACGTGACAAGTTTGCTAAGGAAAACGGCGTTCTGTGCTTTGAGATGGAAGCAGCTGGGTTGATGAACCACTTCCCGTGTCTGGTCATTCGCGGCATCTGCGACTACTCTGACACGCATAAGAACAAGGAATGGCAAGGCTATGCAGCCATGGCGGCGGCCGCGTATGCAAAAGACCTTCTGGCCCGCGTTCCAGTGAACAAGTTAGAGGCTGAGAGAAGAATCAGCGATATTCTGTCTTCTGGTTAGTCCGCTTGGCAGCATTAAGTAGCTTAGTTAATGGAAAATAGTCGAGCAAAATGTGGACGAAGCACGTCGAGATGTGAAAGACTTAGCTCTCGAACAGCAGCGGGCAGAACTCCACCGCCGGCTGTCACCACCCGAACCGTCAACAAACTACAACAAAGCACTGCAACAGCGCCAGGAAGGCACAGGCTCCTGGTTCCTGCAGAGCGATGCATTCGCGGCATGGAAAACGCAAAGAAACTCCTTCCTTTGGCTCTATGGCATACCGGGATGCGGCAAGACCATCCTCAGCTCTACCATCATTGAGCATCTTAAGAGTCTTTGCATCCAACCGCTGCTCTACTTCTATTTCGACTTCACTGATACCGAGAAGCAAACTCTGAGAGGTATTATCTCCTCCCTTATTATCCAACTTTACCACATGTGCAAGAGTGCCCGGGAGCCATTGGATGCGCTCTTTTCCTCATTCATAGACAGAAATACGCAACCAAGCTGTGAATCACTTTGCAAGGTTCTGCAGAAAATGGCTGAGCGTGCTGGAGAAGTGTGGATTGTTCTGGATGCTATTGACGAATGTGCGGAACGCAAAGGGGGTCTAACGGAAGGGCTGCTTTTGTGGATGCGGGGTGTCATGAAGTGGGAGAAAAGTAACGTTCGCTTTCTCGTGACAAGTCGGCCAGAGCAGGACATTCAAGCGGAACTGAACAGCTTGGTCAGTGAGAAGAATAGAATTCCTATCCAGAGCGACCTTGTCAATGACGACATCTTAGCATACATTCACGCTAAGGTCAGGAAGGGCGAAGGATTGAAGAGATGGCGAGACCATCCAGATATTCAAAAAGAGATCGAGGAAGAACTCGCACGAAAGGCTAATGGCATGTAAGTAGAACCTCTACTTGTTTGCATCTGCGTTGTTCACGCCGGTACTGACGCCGAACAGGTTTCGATGGGTAGCGTGCCAGATTGACGCCCTGGAAGACTGCTTGGATTACCCCACCCTTACGACTGCGCTTGATTCACTCCCAGAAACGCTGGACGAGACCTACTCAAGAATAATAAAGGCGATTCCGGCCAGCCACAAACAGACCGCGTTGAGGATTCTTCAATTCTTGACGTTTTCCGAGCGACCTCTGAGGATCGAGGAAGCTGTCGATGCAATAGCTGTCAGCGTCGACAAGAGGCCACACTTCTCTCTCAAGAACCGAATGCCCGAATCCCAGGAAATCACGCGTTACTGCTCGAGCTTGGTGGTTATGGTCCCGGCCAAAGGATATCTAGGCGGGAACGACGACGAACACAGGGAGCTCCAACTAGCACACTTTTCAGTTAAAGAATATCTAACATCAAAACGGCTAGATATTAGTACAGAGCAGGTTTTGCAGGAGGCTGTTGCGAGAGCATCCGTCGCCAGGGTATGCCTCGCGTACTTATTGCATTTCGACCAGGTTCTTCCTCTAAATAAGGTGTTGAAAGACTTTCCATTTGCAAAATATTGCGCAATGTACTGGATGAGTCATGCTCAGATAGCTGGATGTGAAGGAGGTGAACTCCTGGATTTGGTTGAGAGGCTCTTTTGCTACCATACTAGCTCATACCGGCTTTGCTACTACCTCTACCGACCGGACGAACCATGGTATGACAACCCACCATCCCACGGGAATGAGGCCGCCTCAGCATTGTATTATGCAGCGTTTGGAGGTTTGAAAGAGGTAGTTAGATTATTACTTAACAACCACGCCGACATCAACGCGCAGGGTGGAATCTACGGCAACGCACTCCAGGCAGCTGTATCTAACGGTCACGAGCAGATTGTGAAGCTGCTGCTGGACAAGGGCGCCGACGTCAACGCGCAGGGTGGAAGATACGGCAACGCACTCTATGCGGCTTCGTCTGAAGGCCACGAGCAGATTTTGAAGCTGCTGCTCGACAAGGGCGCCGACGTCAACGCGCAGGGTGGAAAATACGGCAACGCACTCTACGCGGCTGTATGTGAAGGCCACGAGCAGATTGTGAAGTTGCTGCTAGACAAGGGCGCCGACGTTAACGCGCAGGATGGAGAATATGGGAACGCACTCCAGGCAGCTTCATCTGAAGGCCACGAGCAGATTGTGAAGCTGCTGCTTGACAAGGACGCCAACGTCAACGCGGAGGGTGGAGAATACGACAACGCACTCCAGGCGGCTGCATCTAGGGGCCACAAGCAGGTGGTGAAGCTGCTGCTCGACAAGAGCGCCGACACCAACGTTCAGCGAGCCAAGGTTTAGGGCTGCGCGCCCTCAAACCTTGATCTGTTAGATCTTCAGACTTCAGAATACAAAGGCCTAGCGTTAAGTTCAGAAGGGCATGTATAATTCTAAGAAACTAGTGTGACTGCCCTCAGAGTATCAGGTGTGATACTCAGTAGTGTTAGGGAAGAAGCTTGGCATTAGTATTGGAACTAGAAGAGTACTAAACATACGCTAGAGAGCATCTGTTGATAATTTATTATCCTATTTTCTTTTTCATTTCTATTTTACAGAGAGGGATGGGGATCAAAGTAAATATATACCCTTCTAATTTGCCACAGCAAAGCTTCAAGCATGTTCTCATCAAGTAACATGATGGCTACTTATTGTACCAGGTGTTAAAAGTTTTGCCACTTGAACGTTAGCAGGTGAACAAACACATCAATCACGCTAGCAGGGAGGACGACCAACCCGCTCTGACTCTGACCTTGTGAGGTGGCGAATTCTGTAGGTGTTTTTTAGAGAGTTGAGTTGAGGCATGGCCAAAGTTGAGTAGGGGATTGCAAGGCTGCAGGGCTAGGTTAGCCGCCTGCTAAGACGTCGCACAGCCACAGGCCTAGCAGTCATGATAAATTACACCGCGATGATTACATACGTGCGGGGTTGTTTTGCACTAGCTAAAATAGATCTTCAATTCAATTGGAAGTACTGACTGGGGTAGCGGTCTTACATAAATTTGTGCGCAACAGCAGACACAAGGCTGATGATAACTTCTCAGCATTATAGTAAGGTTCTAAGGCTTGATAAGAATATTTATAAGGATTATAGAGTGGTAAGAGCTTGATAGTAGTGCTACAGGGAAAAAACTCTGTCACGCTATAGGAGGCTCTCTGCAAATTGAGGGCGAAGGCGACGATGCAAGCGCGTATTCCCTGTATAGTTTCGTTGAGCATGTATCCACATGGAGAAGCCCTAAAGCAGGACAGAGGTGTTGGAACTTGGAAGATATTCTAGATTACTAGTTGGGATGGCAAAAAAAGCAACTCAGACACAACACGACACGCACGACAAATCTACAACACGAATATTGAATTAAATCGAATCACTATCATTCTCGCTACTCGAATGGAAAATGCCACGTCATTAGAGTACATACATTGCTCCGAGAACTTTTCCACCCCCATTATAATCATGAGTCGTATGGATAAAGTGAGAATTGGTTCATGAGTGGATACCTCATGACAAAGATCAGCAAAATGTCGAGCCTGGAACTCAATGGTAGTATAGACTGTCTTCATTTAGGCTTAACAAACACAGTATGACAATCTCAAACTTCAGCCTTCCCGTACCTTCCGAGTTCGATGATGAGGTTGACGATACCAATCCCGACCTTCCTTCTACACACGTATGGGCTTATCCATGCAAACTTCCTTCATGTCCCGACTACGGCAAGTCCCGGCGTCTATGAAGCATATTTCTACTCCATCAGCAGGAGCAAGAGGCACACAAGACGGCAGCAATGGCAGCAGCCGCACGCCGTGCAATGGAGAAAAAGTGGCGATATATGACTAATCCTTATTTGCTGTCTTAGAAAACTCCAAATTTTCGCAGGATCCAGACGAGCACGTGTGGGACTACAATTTTAGAGATGATACTAAGAAGATAATAACAGGTTGGAGCACAATAAAGCAAATGGAAATGCATAAGGCGTTCTAATGCCAACAAACGCAGGGATCACCCGCATTATTAAACTAGTAAAGGGTGTTACTTGAGGTAATTATTGCATTTATTCTACAGTTTCTAAGGGTATTATTGAATTGTTATGCTTGGGTTTCCTGAGCTACCACATCCGTGCCTCTGGAGCTCTATATTGTTTAACCTGCGCCTCACTCTTTAGCGCTTGGCCCTATTCTCCACTCATGCCTTTTCAAGGCATCCCAAGTCGTCACAAAAATCACTGCCTTCGTCGATCGGCGAGCTTTTCCTTCGTCATTTATCTTCAATAAGTGTAAGCTGGAGTGTGCAGGAGAGAAGATATGAAGATGTGTATTGTATGTGTGTGAGATGTGTGTGTGTATGAGATATGTACAGCTGATATATATATGACGGACTGATGAGCCAGTGGCATATCCACGTGACATAGTGTCCTGCTTACAATAAGAACTTATTTTGATTGCAGACAAGGGCATTTTTAGCAAGAAACGTCTGGGCGGCATTGGCGAGCTTCTGTTGAAGCCTTTCTTTGTGCTGGCTACTTACTTTATTATTAAGAACATGTTTAACTATATTAAGCAGCGAAGTTAGAGCCTCTCCCAATACTAGCGTTGCGGGTGTCTGCAATGCTTTAGGATAAGACTCTACTGTCTTACTTAGAATACTAACGTCCCTCCATGCGTGCTAGAAAACCCACTGTGCCAGAAAATATAACAGGTACTATAACTTTAAGCAACTATAACTCTAAGCACACGTTGAGATTCATTAAAATATGATGTACTGTGGCTATTTTTAAAGATCTATGGCGCCTCTCGCCTATAAATTACGCTTACATTGTTGCCTTCGCGCCTGATTTGCAGAGAGCCTCCTTCTATAGCGTGACAGAGTTCCTTCTCTGTAGCACTACTACCAAGCTCTTACCATGCAAGACCGCTACCCCAGTTAGTACTTCTGATTAAACCAACTACCTATTTCAGCTAGTGCAAAACAACCCCGCACGTACATATGTAGTCATCGCGGTGTATTTATTTATGATGACTGTTAGGCCTGTGGCTGTGCGAAGTCTTGGCTGGCCGGCCAACCCAACCCCGCAACCTTGCGATCCCCACTCAACTTTGGCCATGCCTCAGGTTAACCAACTCAACTCTCTAAAAAATACCTACAGAATTCGCCACCTCACAAGGTCAGTGTCAGAGCGGGTCGGGCGTCCTCCCTGCTAGCGTCACCAAGGTTTTCGTCCTTTCAATTTAGTGAATCGCAAAATCGCCTTCAGCGAACTGCATATGTCAGCCACACTGCGCCACACTGCGGGCTTTGCAGTCACCCACCCTCAGCTGAACGTGTAATTACAGCCTTCATTTGCCAACGCATGGCGGAATCAGCTTACAACACTCTGGCACTATCCTTCCTTTCGATGTGATTCTCCAGCAACTAAACCTCCTTATCTCTATTTCCTCGTATGCGCGCTAACCTTCAGAGCGAGGACTGACGTTCTCAAACGACCGAGTTGGCGTGTTCATCTCCTCAGCTAGGCTGCCGCGTTGAGCCTTCGAGACCTATTCCTACTACCTGTATCCGTCCAATCTTGGACAGTAGCAATGCGTCTTCTGCTACGCAGCAATACTGGTGAGATTAGCCTTACCGAATACTTCATAGGCAACAATGATATCCCTCCCTATGCAATTCTTTCTCATACTTGGGAGGACGGCGAAGAGGTCACCTTCAGAGATTTGATAGATGGAACCGGAAAGAATAAGATTGGATATAACAAGATCCGGTTTTGTGGACAACAGGCTGAACGCGACGGTTTGCGATACTTTTGGGTGGACACCTGCTGCATCGACAAGTCAAGCAGCGCAGAGCTACAAGAAGCGATCAACTCCATGTTCCGTTGGTACCAGAATGCAGAGAGATGCTACGTGTATCTCTCTAACATCCTATACAGCTCTTCCAACAGGGATGACGAGTGCTTGCGGAGATGGAAACCGGCATTCAAGAAAAGCAGATGGTTCACTCGTGGCTGGACCCTTCAAGAACTTATCGCACCAGCATCGGTCGGGTTCTTCTCTAGAGAGGGGACATACCTTGGTAATAAAGAATCATTAGAGCAAACTGTGCACAAGATAACAGGAATCGCGGTTGAAGCTCTTCAGGGAGCACCCTTATCCCAGTTCAGGAATGATGAGCGATTATCGTGGGCGGCGAAGCGCCGAACGACGCGCGAGGAAGATAATGCATATTGTTTGCTGGGCATTTTTGACATCTATATGCCGCTTATATATGGCGAAGGGCGGGAGAACGCATTAGCTCGGCTTAAGGAACAAGTCAAAAAGATCTCAAAAGACAAGATACTGTTGCTGGACAACAACCAAAGGCAGATACTGTTGGACTCATTGCGATTTGACCAAATCGACGCACGCCACATAACTATCAAAAACGCCCACGCTAAGACATGTAAATGGCTATTAGCAAAGCCTGAGTACATTGACTGGCTTAATACAGCCAAACTTGACGAACACCACGGCTTCTTGTGGATTAAAGGGAAGCCTGGAACAGGAAAGTCCACCTTAATGAAGTTTGCTCTTGCTAATACCCAGAAAACAATGAAGGACAGGACTGTTATCTCTTTCTTCTTTAACGCACGAGGTGAGGACATGGAGAAGTCTACAATTGGGACTTATTAGTTACTGCTCCTGCAACTCCTCAAACAGCTTCCGGCTCTCCAGTGCGTTTTTAACTCTCTCAGTCTTTCATCATTGAGCATTAGACCAGATCACCAATGGGGCATTGAATTGCTCAAATCGCTGTTGGAGCAAGCTATACAGAGCCTTGGGCAGTCTTCTGTGGTCTGCTTTATTGACGCCCTAGATGAATGTGAAGAAGAGCAGGTCCAGGATATAATACAGTTCTTTAAACACGTTGGCGAGCTCTCGGTGTTAGCTGGTATCAGGTTCCGAGTTTGTTTTTCAAGCAGGCACTACCCACATATTACAATCCAGAAAGGACTGAGTCTAGTGCTAGAAGGGCAAGAAGGACACAGCCAGGACATTACCAACTACCTAGAGAGTAAGTTAAAGATTGGGAAGAGTAAAATCGCGCAACAGATCTAAAGCGAACTTCAAGAAAAGGCATCAGGAGTCTTTATGTGGGTTGTTCTTGTTGTCGGCATCCTAAACAGAGAGCATGACCGTGGCCGGATCCATACACTTCGGCGAAGACTACAGGAGATTCCTGGCGACCTCCACAAACTGTTTCGCGATATCTTGACGCGCGACTCGCACAACAAAGACGAGCTAGCACTGTGTATCCAATAGGTGCTTTTCGCGAAGCAGCCATTGAGTCTAGAGCAGTTGTACTTTGCTATTCTTTCTGGGGTTGAGCCTAAAGCAGTATCCAAGTAGAATCCTGACAAGGTCACCAAAGACGCAATTAAGCTATTCATACTTGATTCATTAAAAGGCCTAGTTGAGATAACAACATCCAAGAATCAGACAGTCCAGTTCATTCACAAGTCAGTAAGGGATTTTCTCCTAAAAGAAGACGGTCTCAGCAACGTCTGGCCTGACCTTAGAAGCAATCTCCAGGGCCAAAGTCACGAGCAGCTAAAGCAATGCTGCCTTGCCTACTTGCGTATGGACGTTTCTACTCTAAAGATCCCTAAGAAACTTCCGAAGGCTTCATCACTGCAGGCTGCAGACCTACGCAAGTCAGCCAATGATATGTTTCCTTTTCTGGAATATGCTGTTTAGAACGTTCTGCACCATGCAGATTTAGCAGAAGGAAGTGGTATCGCTTAGAGGAATTTTATCCTAAGCTTTCCACGACGTTCCTAGATTAAGCTAGCAAACTTATTTGAGAAGCATAAAGTACGTAGGTACACGGAAGAAATGAGCCTACTGTATGTGCTGGGGGAACGTAACATGCCTGCTCTTATTAGAGCCCACCCATCCGCTATCTCCTGTCTTGAGGCCGGAAAAGAACGTTATGGACCCCCTCTCTTCGCAGCCTTGGCGACCAGAAGTGAGCAGGCTCTCCAAGCATTTGTAGATGCTCTCTCTAAGGATCGGCTTCCCCGAAGCTATTATGAAGACAGAGGGGGTCAAAACCTTGGACGCAATTTCCAATTCTCGAATCAACGGAGCATACTCTCTTATTTGGCGGAGCTTGGAAATGAGATGCTGGTCAAGCTGCTTCTCGAGACGAGCAAGGTCGACATTGACGTGAGGGATAAGAAGGGACAGACGCCGCTCTTTCAGGCAGCAGAGAATGGACACAAGCAGGTGGTGAAGCTGCTGCTGGAAAAGGGCGCCGACGTCAGCGCGCAGAGTGGAGGGTACGGCAACGCACTCTACGCAGCTTCATCTGGAGGCCACAAACAGGTGGTGAAGCTGCTGCTGGACAAGGGCGCCGACGTGAACGCGCAGAGTGTAAAATACAGCAACGCACTCTACGCAGCTTCATCTGGAGGACACAAGCAGGTGGTGAAGCTGCTGCTGGACAAGGGCGCCGACGTCAACGCGCAGAGTGGATTCTACGACAACGCACTTCACGCAGCTTCATCTAGAGGCCACGAGCAGGTGGTGAAGCTGCTGCTGGATAATGGCGCCGACGTCAACGCGCAGGGTGGGGAATACGGCAATGCACTCTATGCGGCTTTATTTGGAGGCCACGAACAGGTGGTGAAGCTACTGCTAGACAAGGGCGCCGACGTCAACGCGCAGAGTAGAAAATACGGCAACGCACTCTACGCAGCTTCATCTAGAGGCCACGAGCAGGTGGTGAAGCTGCTGCTGGATAAGGGCGCCGATGTTAACGCGCAGGGTGGAGAATACGGTAACGCACTCCGGGCGGCTTCATCTAGGGGCCACGAGCAGGTGGTGAAGCTGCTGCTGGACAAGGGCGCCGACGTCAACGCGCAGGGTGGAATCTACGGCAACGCACTCTACGCAGCTTCATCTGGAGGCCACGAGCAGGTGGTGAAGCTGCTGCTGGACAAGGGCGCCGACATCAACGCGCAGG